>CAXHSM010001151.1:0-60000 GCA_964019185.1 Maratus speculifer | reverse complement strand
ACTTTATATCTTATTGTTATTTGTTTTCTCTACATGTCCACAAAAATTTCGAAATTTTTGTTTTTATGTTATTTAATGACAAACGTCCCGTTATTAATTAAGGCTAAAAATAAATAGGTGGAAATATTTATAGATATTTTTAATAAGAAAAATAAATACAAGTTGATTTTAAGAGTCAAATAAAAAATACAAAAAAAAACTTTTGAAATTGCAGATATTTTTTGTTTATTTAAAGTCCAAATTGATAAAACAATAAAAAAAAAGAGAAAGAAAATAATTCCAAAAAATACGTACAGAAACTGAAAAGAACCTGTTATACTGAAAACACAATCGTACTTTTCAGTGGGTGTTGGTGTTATTTTATGATGGCCGATTATCTGCACTCGATTGAGATCGATTTTTTTTAAAAGTACATGCTTGAAAATCATTTTAAAAACCATAAATGTGAGTATGTGATATTTGTGTGAAAACTGATAGAGTTTTCACACAAATTGCACTTAAAAGTAGTTTCAATATAGTGCCTATAACTATTAGTGATATATTATAATTTATTATTAATTATTAATGTTATATTAATTAATATGATATCTTTAATAAAAAAAATTAATGTGTATTAATTATACTGTATAATATTAATAATATTATTATCCTACTTATAATATAATTATTATTAATTTTATATGTTATACGATAAATAATAAATATAAAATATTTTACTATAATAATATATAACTGCATTAAAGTCTACTTATAGATGTATATATAATTATATATAAAAATATTATATATAATTATATTTTTATATTATTACATGACATATATTATATAATGTAACGTATTGTTACGAATTTTGTAAATAGTTAGTGTTTGTACTGTAAAATATTGTAAATAATCTTATTAAGTTCCATTCCTTTACTAATACTAGATTTTGTTACACTGTGTCTGTTATCAAGCAAACTTGTCTATTATTTTTCATACATTAATTATTTAGCTAAAAACACTGAAAAATAGGGTAACATCCCCAGTAATTGGCACATTAAGAATTTGTCGTTAAACTTACTTAAATTTTCATTACAAAGAAATAAGCTATTTACTTGGAAATATTTTTAAATCAAAGAATGCATATCTGTGCATCTATTTTGCCCACTAAAAGCAAAAAAAAAAAAAAAAAAATTGAAAAAGTATTTTTATAAAAATATATTTATAAAAAGTTGCTGAAATCACCAGTAATTGGCACCTAGAGCACCAATGTATGACACCTTGTGATCCAGTAATTGGCATATGTTTATATTTAAAAAAAAAATTACATTTTGCATTGGGTTTAATCGCTTTAAATTAATTTACTGTAGATGAAGATGCCACATTTCAGGTTTTTAAGAGTAAGAAATCAGCATATTAATCTGACATGTGAACACTTTAAAACAATACAATATACTTACATTAATATCCAGTAATTTTCATGCTGTCCCCAGTAATTGTCATATGAAGCTTTAATGGATTCCAATTACTGATAAAATTTATATTTTCAAATAAAAACAAATGATAAACAAAATTAGTCTATAATTTTAAAAATACTTCCAATACTTTATATTGATTCAATAATGCAATTACTTTTACTTTTTTTTAAGCCATATCGATCGGGTCTTTTAAACATTTCATTCGTCGAATTCGACGGGATTCCACTCGTTTTATTGTTAAAATGTATTTCCTTTTTCCCAGAGTCTATAACAAAGCGTTTAAATTAAAAAAAAAATCCGTTTTTGATGAATCTAGTCAATGAAGAAGTAGCACGTGAAATTGTATCTCTTTATTATTCCGCAATTCCAAAGTCTCAGAGAGAAATTGCTAATCAACTGGGTATTTCACGCCGTTCTGTTTGCTATTATATTGATAAACACAAGAAAAATGAAGTTAGTTCATTGCATTCAAAACGGGGTCGCCCTTCTAAAAAACCTCTATCGATTTATTTTTATTTATTTTTTTAATCGGAGGCGAAACTGAATTCTGCAATGGCAGTATCTACATTTAACTTGTTATTTTTATCAGTCAGTCATTGAGTGAACTACTTGGCGATTGTTTAAGCAAGTTTGCTTTAGTTTTATCTATGTTGTTTTGAATGTGATTTAGTGTTGAGACGTTGTATAAAGAGTCTCTGGGACCTATATCTGTACTTGTACGATAGATTTGAACAGTTATTTTTGAATATCAAGTAATATTTGTGAGTTTCGAAGACTCTGTTGTTCTGAAGATCTGTAAATAAATTATTTTCTACTTTTCTAAGAGACAAGAGTTTGAAGTTGTCTAATCATAAGATCAAAAGAACCCTATATACACAACAGTATAATACCAAAAGAAAGCAACTTTTGGAGACAGGAAATTCTAATTTTTTTAAGAAGTGTTTATAATTAGAATTTTCATGACAAAGATAAGAAAACTAGGAGAGGATTTTTTTTAAAGGGGTGGGGCTATGTTTGGTATTTATAAATTTTCACGGGATTTTTACAATATGAAAATATAATAAGATTAAATATTGGTACTTTTTTGTTTTAAAATCTTTCTCATAAAAGCTAAAGTTTACATTAATAAGAATAATAAACTAATGAAACATATTTTATTACAAAATTTAATTACATCATATATAATTATCAATTATGTTCAAATGATTTCATACTTTTTAAATGACTATGACGGCAATGGCGATTTTTACACTTTCAAATTTATACTTCGCTAAACTAGCAAAATTTTGCCGAATCTAGGTTTGATTAGACTAGGTTGAATCGAGTGACTATGATCTCTATAGGGAGCAGAGCTACATCGAGAGACGAACCCGTAGGGGGCAGAGTTGAGAGCTACATCAATACACTAGTCTAATTTTTGGGATTCGAAAGGCACTTTCAAATTAAGAAATGCCTTTCAGCTTGATTATTCTCCAAAACCTAATAATGATAAGACAGCTGCATTTATAAAATAGAAACATTATTCTATTTACAGATTCTGGTATGAAACTTACTACATTATTCCTTTTATTTGGTGGTGTTGTTTTATGGCCTTTTTTCATGTTTTGATATTTCATTTAAGTTTGTTGAGTAAAATCAGTTCGAAAAGTATATACATTAAACATTTTTATATAAAAAATCACTGACTTATAAACGATCAACGTTACAGAATACTTATGTTAAATCCATATGAAAAACTTTAGTTTATGTATTCTGATATAGCAAGGCATTTAAAAAAAAAAAAAAATAAGATGCATCGAATAGGTTATAATCGAAGTATTTTTTCTTTCAATTTAGAAAGAAATTTTAATCAAAAAATTATAAATAATTTCAAGATATAGATTATGACGGACATTAATTTTTTTGTAAAATGAATAGGCGTGGCCTGTCATGTATGCAAGTTTAAGGTTTTATAAATTTAAAAATTGCGTAAATCTGTCAAAAAATACCGTATTGTTAATTATTGAAAAAAAAATTAAGGATATGTTTAATGAACAAAACATTGAAAAAAAACGTATTTCAAAGCAAATTTGTGTATTCTTTCATAAAATTTCAATTTCCTATATAATCAACTTTAAAATGGATATTTAAGTGGAATTTTCAAACTCTGCAATTGGGTAATTATAAGTCGGCAATAAAAGAAGAAATAACAAATGTTCGGAGAATCTGACTATAAGAACTAAATTCTCATACAATATTTTATTAAAAATATTATTATTTAATATGAAAGTTATTTGCATACAACTTCAATTTTCTTTTATCATTCGTTTATCACATAAAAAATTGTTTTCCGGCTTTTTTTTTTCATTTTATTTTTCTATAGCAGAAAATTTTCTGGTTAGGAGCTATCCATAAATGATATCATACTTGAGGGGAGGGAGGGGTAGGTATGAAATTGTGACAGTTTGTGACAAAGGGGTAGGAGGCGGTAAGGAGAAATGTGACATAACACATTTTCGTTAACATAAAAGCATTAAAATTCTGCGGGTAAAATTACGAAGTATGAAGTTATTTTAAAATTAAAGTATTTTTTATTACTAAAGATAACATTTAAAGCCAAATATGTTAAATTCTATTTCAGATTCCAAAATACTACTGTTTTTAATTGCGCTTTCATATTAATGTTTTATTACTATTCTATAATCATTTTTTTTTTTAATCTTTTGTTATAAACCTTTTTTCATATAAAATAAGTACACAGATCATTTTTATTGTTCAGCTCAAAAATGTCATTAAAACACATGGTGAAAGTAGAAAAATAAAATTTGAAATGGATATTAAAAATAGTGCTTTGTTTCTGAAAGCATATGTTAATGAAATATAGCGTGACATGTGACAAGAGAGGGGGAGGGAGTAAAGTGAGGTGTGACACTTTGGGGGAGGGAACTCAAAAATAAGGAAAAAACACATGACATCATTTATGAATGGCCCCTTAGAAAAATTTCTGCTTTCATTAAAAAAATTAAGGGTATTCAGAGTATTTGAGCACTTACCTAGGTTAAGTTACTGTTTTACTTCTGTATCCTTGTTTTTAAGAGGACAAAGGACCTTTGACAAAGGACATTTGAGCAAAATCGTCGAAAATAAGGTCTATTTCTGTGGTATAATAGTACTTAAACAGTTTTTTCTTATTGAAATGTCATTTATGAAGGTTTTAAGAAATAAATAATAAAGGTAAGTTTGTCTATATACTTTAAATATTATTAATAATGTTTTTCTCAAAACTAATCTTTCAGCAAATCACACTGAAAAAGACCTGGATGATAATGAAAAGTCCATGGGAGCGTTCTTTTCAAGTATCTCGCTCAAATTTAAATATTTTTACATTATTATTATTATTATTATTATTATTATTATTATTATTATTTTAAATGCTTCTTGCGATGTAATTTTTGATCAATATTTACGAAATTGATGAGGAAGTATCCTTAATACCGTTTAGAAAGAAATTGTATAAGCTTTTTAAAATTCGTCTTCATTAAGATAGTCAAATTTGGTTTTTTACTTATTAAAATTTAAAATTTTGATGAAAATCGATATGGAATTTAAAAAAAAAATCTGTAAAATATAAACTATTCAAGAGATTTTAAAATATCTTGCACATATTTGTTTATAATAGAGTTTTAAGTGATAAAAAGCAAAAGCAAGAAAATATCTCAAAAATTTAGACACGAGGAGCATTTAAAAATTGCTTTTAAAGATTAAAATTAAAAAAAAAAATTGTTGACAAATTTGTTCTGTAAAGTCTAGTTACGTAAAGAAATATAACGTTTCAAAAAATAAAAGTTAACTGAAATTTAAATAAATTTTGACAGAAATTGACTCATAACTGCACTAATTTAAATATTAAACAGCAGTGAGGTGGGGGGGGGGGTGGTATTCATCATCAGAAATCACAAAGGTGAATCCACCCCGCAATTTCGAAGGGGGTCATGGCACTTTTTTTTCTGAGGAGGAGGGGGTTCACATCATTTCTTGATCAATTATTATATTAACTCTCGGCCTAACCGTTCGGAGTTTTCCGTGGTTTTTTTCGAACCTTGCGTAAATACGAGTTAGGTTCCCTTAGAAAGACCCCCCCACTCCCCCCATAGGCCCTATGTCCCATAGTGTAGATAATTGGCCGCCATAAATACAGACAAACAAACAATTATTATATTAAAGATTATTCTTAAATTAAAAGTGACGATTTTTCTCGTACCTTCATTAATTTATTTTCATTCGTAATTACGAAAAAATTGCTTTAGTATTTCTAAAGATATATAATTTACAGATTTCATTCAAACATGAAAAATTTAAAAGTTTCTTAATTTTATATATATATAAATACAAACAATTTTGTTAAGTTAGTATGTTATGATAATTTTTAGAACTTAACAGCCACAGAAATGTCGTCAAGAAGGAGCAATCAGCACTCGCGTCCGGAAATTTAGTTTAGAATGCAAAAATTTCATGGATTCTCTTGAAAGCGTTTATTTAAAAATTGCTTCTATTTAAAAAAGGAAAGCACTTTTTAATCACATACTTTCCGAATAAGAACACTTGCAAAATTTCTTCAGATTAAAAATACTTTCATAAGTGTGTGAGAAAATGTACAATTTTGATTTGAATAAAACGTTAAAGAATCGGAAAAATCAATATTATTGAGCGGAGTGGGAAGAAGGGGGGAGGGTAAAAACTTAAGATACACTTAATTTTTAAAATAATTTTTCGAATATTTCTGCAGTTCAGAGGGGGTGGGGTTCATGATCTCGGCGATGATCCGATATTAAAAATCAGCCTTTTTAACAATTTTGTTTCATATTGCACTAAAGTAAAAATCTTAGTTTGGTGCTGCTATCTATAATCGATACGCATCAATAGAAATTACTCATTCTTCTGTTGTAGAGCGAATTTAACTTCTATCTGAAAATCATTCGTATTACAAATGGAGAAATAAAATCATCGACTTATTCTAACCGAAAAAGGCAAATCATAGAGGCTAAAATAACGATATCTTGATGGGCCACGTGCTGTATTTTTTTTAACTTACAAAATGATGTTTGCATACCGTGAAATCATCCAAGATCACTCAGCACAAGTACTAAAAAATTAATCACTATTAAATTTGAATTGTAAAAATTAAAAAAAAAAAAAAAAAAAAAAAAAAAAAAAAAAAAAAAAAACTAAGGAAAAAAAATTAATAATAAAAAAATGAAAATTGTCGTAGAAATGTAATCAAGCTAAATATTTGTTTTCATAACGTTCGCGTAAACATTCGCTTAGCGAAAATTTTGCTGAACAAAGTCCTGGTAGAAATAACATTTGGCACCACTCTGTTATCCCGTCGACCAAAACTCTATCGCCAAATTATAAGATAAAATGCCAATAATGGAGGATCGTGAATCCCACTTCAATGACATTAAATACGATACGCGTATTTAAAACGTCATTAAGTGATTTTCATTTCGACTTTTTATTTGTATTTTTATTAATATTCCACTAATTATTTGTTTTTTCGTTATTTAAAATAAAAATTACGTCAATATGTATAATTTGGCTATTAGTTTGGCGATTTGTATAACATGGCGAAATCGGTCAGCGGGATAACAGAGTAGTACCTAACATTTTTGGGCTAATCAAGGATCATTCAGTTGATTATAAGAGTAACATTTTCTTTTTCTTCTCTACCGAGAATTTTATAACATTAACCATTCTTCTTTCTGTAGTTTTTGGGAAAATGTTTAACATCTTTTATACTAAGACTGAATGCAAATTTAGCTTTAATTAAAAATTTTATTGGATTTCCACTAGAGTTGATCAGCATTACGAAAAATTCTGCACTCGAATATTTAATATTAAAATACTGTATTTGATTTTTTTTAAATTTTCTTTAGTACTTACCTTGTTTTTCTGATTAAAAGAGTAAAAGTAGAAAACCATGAATTCACCTGTTAAATGAAAAACTCCGTAGACTGGGATTTCTCAAGCTGATGCCACGGACCACCAAGCTACGACCACGTTCCTGCATGAAAAAATGGGTTTATTTAATTATAGAAAGTATATTATTACATAACATGAAAATTATCTTCCGCTTTTTCAAGTTCCAAATGATTTTATTCCAAAAGGTTGAAAACCTGTACCACAGAAATAGTAGTCATTTGAGAATGTTGATAACACATGAAAGTACCAAATTAATGTTAATGCTTTATGAAGCACTAAGAAGATTATGCAACAGAATAATTTCTAATGCTTATTTTTTTCTACCTCCTCTATTCATTATTTAAAATTCTCAAAATATTTCATCTTTCAAATTTAATTGTTAATTTTTGTACATAATAGCCCTTTTTTTTCTAAATGTTCTGTCATTAATAAACGGATTTTTCTAAACAGCTTTTATAAAAGCATAAACGATATTATTTTTTAAAAGGTTAAAATTTTTTTTTATATACAATTTCATTCATAAAATCTTAATTTTTAAGAAGGTTAAAAAAGAAAGAAAAAGGCAATAACGAGATTAAATGGCTGATTTATGTCACTATATATTTCTGCTGTTCATACAGCTTACAGTAGATGACAGCACCAACAATTGTCTACAAACCATGAAAGTAAAAAAGGAAAAAATGTTGATAAGAAGTTGTTTCTAGTGGGTTCTTTAATTTAACTGTCATGCTTTACCAAAACTTCAATTTTTTTGCTTAACTGTTCAAACAGCACTCGTAAACAAGGTACATTAGTTTCAATCGTTTCATTCAAAGTTGTTTCTAATTTTAGATATCGTTTCCGTGTTTAAATTGCCCGTGCGGTCGCACGTAATTTGCTAGTTTTAACAAATTGATTCATTATTATAAAACATATATCTTCATTTAACAATATTTATTCTATTTAAATCTAAAAAGTTCTATAACTGGTTCAATGTATGCCATTCTTTTAATGCTATCCTTACTTTAACAGTATAAAAACAGTGGAAACTTTTGAAAAAATAAATAAAACCGTTAAAAAAACATTTCCTTTATTTTCAAATAAACAAAGTCTTTATTAACTTTAATTGTTTCTCATAAAAATAAGCATACTTCTAATCCACATTCTATGAACTGCCATCGAAAAGCGGTGCATTCATCTAGTTCAGAATCGCCTCATGATTTGATCCATCCTTATTTAAATTCAAAGTAAGTAATAAGCTACCTTTCCTTCCAAAAATATATGTTAAATATTTAATTGCTAAAAAGGACGTAAAAGAACTTTTTAGCAATTAAATATTTTAATATATATTTTTGAAATGTTTTTAATGGACGTATAAGAAAACTTCTATTTATAATTAATACCTTTCCTTCGTTCTCTTTAAGCCAATACTTTTAAAGTTCTTCGTCCCATATTAACCCTTGACAAGAGTCTCATTATGTTCTGCATTGTATGATTGAAGCATGCAGATTATTATGCATCAATGATAATCTGATTGATGCATCATTCAATGCATCAATCAATTGATGCATCATGATCCGTCATTTGTTCAATTTAGGCAAACCATCAATAAAGAGATTACAGTTATTTATTTATTTATTTATTTATTAACCCTTCAATGCACGATAGTTTCTATTTTTATGAAAAAATTATTTAAAATCTATACATCACTTTAATAATTGGAGAAATAGTAAAAATAAAAAATAAAATAAAATTCAAATTTTCAGCTAAAATTTGATAGTTTTATGGCGTGTCCCCTGTATACTCAGTTACGATTTTTTAATATTGTGTAACTATATTTTGCAGTTAAATGGTCTTAAATTAATTAATATTATCTGCCTTACACTCTGCAGTTTGATTTATTTAAATATTTTTAAGTATTCAGGGAAAACAAAGTAAATCTTGCCTTAATAGCTTCATCAAATATTTTTTATTATTATTTTATTTATTTTTTTTTTTTTCAAATGCACTATTTGACAGTTTGTGAAAATTTGTATTTTTTTGCGTGTGACAATTTGTGATTTGTGAAAACAATTAAAATAAATCTTGCCTAGGTAGATTAATCGATTTTTTTAAACTTTATTTATTTATTTATTTATTCTGTTTCCAAAGAAAATTTTTTAAATTTTTGGTCAAATGCAGCCATCTGACATGGACAAAATAAGTGCTATTCAATTTTTTGCACTACCCTTGATCCGTTACAGCGATCCCAGGGGCCATACTCATAGCACATAATGAGAATTATAATCCTTTTACGCAAGTGCCAGATGTGGCATACGGTCGAGTGAAGGGTTCAATGCAACGCTTTCCATTTCAACTTGAGTTTTTTACTTTCTTCTGTCTTTACAAGAAGAAAGTATTAAATTCATGAAAATTTTCGACTTCCGATTTTCGACAGATTTATACGTTTTAGAAGGTCCTGAACACGTTTTGACTATTTTTAGAAAATGTCTGTCTGTCTGTCCGTCTGTCTGTATGTATGTGACAAAAACTTTGTTGGCGCTCTATCTCAAGAACTAATGCTCGAAATTTCATAAAATTTTATATTCAGTTAGACCTTGATATGAATTAGTGCCTATTGTTTTTTGGTGTAAATTGGCCTGCAGGTGGCGCTGCTATACTACGTTTTTCATGATTTTAATGATTGCTATGTCTCAAGAACTAATGAACAGCATTTCACCAAATTTTAGATTCTGTGACCCCTTGATATACATAGACGCTGATTAAGTTTTGGTGTAAATTGGCCTGCAGGTGGCGCTGCTATGCCACGTCATTCATGATTTTCATGATAGCTATATCTCAAGAACTAATGCACAGAATTTCACCAAACGTCAGATTCCGCAATACTTTGAGATACATTGCCACTGATAAGCTTTTGGTGTGAACTGCCCAATAGGTGGCGCTGCTATGCTATATTTTGCACGATTTTTGCGATAGCTATATCTAAAGAACTAATGCAGAGAACTTCATCAATTTTCAGATTCTGTTACTCTAGAATATATAACATAATTAGACGCTGATTACATTTTGGTATAAATCTCACAACAGGTGGCGCTGCTATGCTACGTTTTTCATGATTTTCACGATAGCTATATCTCAAGAACTAATTCACAGAATTTAACCAAACTTCAGATTCCGGGAGACCTTGAGTTACATAGACGCTGGTTAGGGTTTTGTGTGAATTGCCCAATAGGTGGCGCTGCTATGCTACACCTTGCACTTTTTTGCGATAGCTATATCTCAAGAACTAATGCAGAGAACTTCATTAAATTTCAGATTCTGGTACACTATAATATATAACATAATTAGGCGCTGATTACATTTTGGTATAAGTCTCACAACAGGTGGCGCTGCTATGCTACGTTTTTCAGATTTTCACGATAGTTATATCTCAAGAACTAATGCACAGAATTTCACCAAACTTCAGATTCCGCAAGACCTTGAGATACATAGGCGTTGATAAGGTTTTGGTGTGAAATGCTCAACAGGTGGCACTGATATGCTACATCTTGCATGATTCTTGCGATTGCTATATCTCAAGAACTAATGCTGAGAACTTTATCAAATTTCAGATTCTGTTACACCATAATACTTAACATAATTAGACGCTGATTACATTTTGCTATAAACCTCGAAACAGGTTGCGCGGCTATGCTGCATTTTGCACGATTTTTGCGATAGCTATATCTCAATAACCAACGCACAGAATTTCATCAAACTTCAGATTTTGTTACAATATAATGCATAACGTAATTACACGATAATTACGTTTTGTTATAAATTCCTCAACTGATGGCGGTGCTGTGCTATACTTTACACGATTTTTTTTAGATAGCTATATCTTAACAATTTATGCTCAGAATTTCATTAAATTTCAGATTTTTTTACACCATAACATAATTAGACGCTTTTTTACGGTTTGATATAAATTGTCCAAAAGATGGTGCTGCTATGCAACGTTTTGCAAGATTTTTGCGATAACTATATCTCAAGAACTAATGGAGAAAATTCCATCAAACTTCAGATTCTGTTAGGCCTTCACATTAATAGATGCTGATTAGGTTTTAGTATAAATTACCCAACAGGAGGCACTGCTAATCTCCATTTCTCAGAAATTTAAATAAATTTTGCATTTTAGGGTTTTCGGACACCAGAATCTCATCAGGCTAGGTCAAATGTTCGAGGAAATTCGATAGTGAGTAATTTTCGGGTTGCCACGGTTTTTTGGGCATGGCCAATTTTATCTAAAAAGCGGCTCATACGATTTTTATTAAATTTTGCATCCTACAGTTTCCGGACTCAGGAAGATCATTGCGCTAGGTCACATGAAAAAATTCGATAAGTGTCTCATCATTGGGTCACCGCGGGTAATGCCAAATTTATCTTTAAAAAAAGCTGAAACAAAATTAAACGAAAATGGAATTAATCCGGCTTTCGACGTATTTATACATTTTAGAAGGTCCTAAACACGATTTGGCTGCTTTTAGAAAATGTCTGTGTGTATGTTTCTATGTGACAAAAATTTTGTGGGCGCTCTATCTTTAGAACTAAATAATGGAATTTAATAAAACTTTATATTTAATTGGACCTTGATTCAGATAGATGCGATTAATCTTTAGAGAAAATTTCCCAATAGGCAACGCTGCTGTGCTACATTTTGCATGATTTTCACGATAGGTATATCTCAAACAAATCGCAGAATTTCATCGAATTTCGAATTTTGTTAGACCTTGACATATATAGAATGCCAATTACGGTTTGATGTAAATAGCCCAACAGTAGGCGCTGCTGTTCCCTTTTTTCATGATTTTTACTATAGCTCTACCTCAAGAACTAATACACCGAATTTAATAAAACTTTATATTTAGTTAGACTTTGATATTGTATTGGTGCTGATTAATTTTTTGTGTAAATAGCCCAACAGGTGGTGGTGCTATGATACTTTTTTCATGATTTGATCATGAGTGAAATTGATCATGTACACAGTTAAAAGAGAACTGTCTTGGAAAATTAAATAGAATTAGTTTTACGTAATACATACAGTAAAATTAAAAAGGTTAGAGTGAAAATTAAGATAATGAAACAAAAATTATGTATATATATATATATATATATATATATACCTATGCGCTAAATCGATGTAATTATTTGTACTTTTTAAATGGTTTAATTGACTTGATTTAAATAGAAGAAAGTTTTGTGATGGCCACAACATACTAGTTTATTACATGTATTTGTTTGAATAATTACTGTAAAATCAAACACTAAACATTTACTATTTAATACAATTAATTACAAGCAGCATTTCACTTTAAGATATTTCGCGGCAAATGCAACGTACGCAACTGCTATTAATTAAAAAAGCACATTCGATTTAAATAACTCCCACTAGAAAATTTAAGTAGAATGAGTTTTATTATAGAAACTGGTAAATTGCCAAGTACAAACTTACGGGTACACGACATTTCGGTCCCGCCGTTTCGGTCCCGAGACGTTTCGGTCCCGAGACATTTCGGTCGCTGGCCATTTCGGTCCCAAGACATTTCGGTCCCGAGACATTTCGGTCCCTGGCCATTTCGGTCCCTTGCCATTTCGGTCCCTTGTTATTTCTTTACCGGCCACCTTATAACTTGGTTTCTGATTGATGAAGGCCCACTAAACGCTGTAAGCTCAACATTGTTCGGGCTTTTTTAAATATTTTTACTCTCCTGCCCCCCCCCCGTTCCCTCAAATTTTATACAAAGCTGAGTATAATAATCCAATAAGTTTAATCTATTGTAACTCGTGATAATAAAATTACAGCGAGTTGAAAATCTGATTAAATAAGGTTATAAAATTTTAAACTGTCTTTATTATTATTATTTAACAGAATGAATATTTTAAGTTTTATCATATATTCTTTGTATTAGGTATTTTATCTATACTATAAACTAAAATACATATTTTATTGAATGTTTTCGCACACTTTCTTAGAATCTTTAAATTAGTGATTTCGTAACTAGGCGTGCTACGAAAATTTTTTGTTTAAAAAAATAAAAATGCTCCAACGATCTTTTTTTTATGTAATAATTATTGGTTGCAATTATTTTTCTTTTTTACAGTTTTCTCACTTTATGAAGACAATTTTTGTGAGTTAATTTTATTGAAAGTGGGCCTATTTCTTTGTAATAAAATGATTATTTTTTAATTTTATATAATAATGTAACTATAATTTTAAATAATTTTATTTTCAATTTTTAACTGACTAATTTATCGTTTATTTATTTATTTATTTATTTGCATTACCTTTTCGCTCCCACTTTCACAGAGAAAAAAAATTGATAATTCTTATTTTAATTTTATTATTAATTGAATTAATAGTTTTAAATTTCAGTAATTTTAAATATAAAATAAATAAACAGGTAAACAATAAGCTTCAGTTTATAACTACTATAAAACATAATGATAAATAGAATATAAAACAGATTATTTATTGAGTTTATTTAAAGTAAAATTCGAAATGCATATTAATAATTTCACCAATTTAATTAAATAAAGATTCGTTAAATTAAAAATACATGTATTTAATAAAATATTAATTTAATTTTCATTTTAAAATCACTAACTGTTTTGAGATTTAATTTATAGCAATTATTCATCACCGTAAGTTCTTATTCAAAAATTGTTAATTATTTCAAAAAAGGAAAATATTATTATTATTATTATTATTATTATTCTGAAAAATCAGTTAGTAACGTAACGTAATAATTAATTAAACACAATAATGGAACACTGTAACAATGCGTAAAAATATTTCTTAACAGTGTTAGGTAACATTATTATCCAGATGCAGATTTAAATTTTCTGAAACAAAGTTATAATTTACAGTTCGCAAAAAGCAATCATATATTAATTAATTGCATTTAAATAGTAAAAAAATATTATAAACTAACCAATAAATGAATAAATAACATATTTATTTTGAGAATCCTTATCATTTTTATACATCCTAATGAACCTAATAACATTGTAGTAGCTGAAATTTAAAAAGTATGTTTTCTCATTTTTGCTATAACTTCTATATAGTTCTTGTACTAGATTTTAAACAAGTAATTGATAAATAAGTCACTTAATCAGTTAATAGTTAAAATAATTTTGAATTCTTATTAATAAATATGTTTGATAAAAATAATTTAATTTTTGAGAGTTTTTTAATTTAACAACATAGTTATTAATGCTTTCAATTTTTCTAAGATGATGTTAATCATTTAATAAAATAATGTATAACATTAAGTAAATAACAAATCAAAACCGTGTGCCGGGAATTTTTAAAAACTTATAATTTTTTATCTTAGTGTTCCTATAAAATTTGAAATATATGCATATAAGTACCAGGTAAGTACTATTATTAACCTCTTTTAAGCAAAAATTCTGCATGTCAATCAATTGTCAACGCCCATCTGAACAAATGGTCATCTTTATACAAAGCTTTATTCTACTTATCTTGATCTTTATACACTTGTCAGATGAAATCCCTCCTTCTATTTTCTATACAATGTCCTTTTCACTCTGGAGTTCAAATGCAGATGAACCTCCGACATGTCGCTCGCATTTTTCAGAAGAAATATGAATGTTTTGAAAAGAACAGCATTTTTCGGTGTTTTTTATTCCTCTCGCTGTTATCTTCATTTCAATCGTTTTTAGTATCAATTAAACCAGTATAAAAAGTAGTATGGAGTATTTTTTATCCTGATTATTACAGCTTATGAATGACATTGAAATACTCAAAACTTATAACATAACTAAATGAGATTGATAGATAAGATATTTACCACCTAGAAATAATATTTTAAGTTACTTTTTAATTTAACTTACTTTGACAGAAGGATTTTTTTTCATATTTTTTATGCGAGTTTTTATATTTTAATGTTAAAAATAATTATTTTATATAATAATATCAGCTTTAAATGAAATGGCAAATTTCAATACGCATTACATTAATAATTTTGTAATTAGTTTCATTAAGCTGGTTTTAGAAAATATAACAGATGTATGCTAAACACATATGGTCTCTAAGTGACAAGATTTCTTTATTAAAATAAAATTATAATTTTTCTCCATTTTAAATGGAATTTTACGTAAAAATGATCCACTACACATTAATATTTTGAGATTCTATATTATTTATTATATTTTAATTTTAGCTTTTTATTTATCATATTAAAACAGGTAGGCTATTTAAATTTTACGTATTTAAGTCACATAAAGAATAAGGGAATATTTGAAATATAGAATTTTAAAAGCGAAAAGAACAGTTTATGTTTATTAGAAATTTTAACTTTTGTATCCCAATTTAAGAGGCTACTTCAGTGAAGTTTAAAGACCCTTTCGCAAATGTTAATCCTATGGAAGAAATTTATAAAGATTTCTTGGTCGCTTTCCAATAATGACCATCCCCCCCAAACCCAATGATGCAAATCCCCTCCCCCCCCCAAAAAAAAATCTTCATATTTTAACATTGACCCCTCCTCCCCCCCAACATAATATTAATTGTACTTATAATCTACTACACATTCAAAAGATAGCGAGTTGAGGATAGCGGAATGAGTTCTTAATGCCCTTATCTAGAATTTAAAGGGACACAGGAACATTTCTGAAAATTCAATGTTGAAAAATTTTAAAAGTGATATTAAAAAAAAAAAATCAAGATTTACAAAAGATAGCGAGTTCAGTATAGGTGAATGAGTTCTTATTGCCCTTATCTAGAATTTAAAGAAAGAAAACACAGGAACAATTCTGGAAATTAAATGTTGAAAAAATTTAAAAGTGATATTAAATAAATCAAGATTATTTTTAACAGTAAAAAAAAGAAATATTAAGAATTTAAAAATCCCCCCCTCAGAAAAATGTACTTTTTCTCAAATTCCCCCCCCCCCCCCCAAAACTAAATTTTATGACGCATCTTGCGTCACAAAACCCCTCTCTGGGCACCCCTGTCGCTTTCAATATTTTTAAACAATTCTTTTTTGCATTGAATAGCTGAGATCGATTTGTATGCCCACCGTTTTTTACTTTTTAACTTTGATTGCAGGTTATTTTTGTGGGGATGTTTTCATTTTCGAAACCAGTTCCGAGAATAAAAGTGTCTTCATTAAAAATATCGGAAAAAAAAATAGTATTTGTACAAATTTATTTTAGCTATACATTGAGAAGAAAAAAAAATCATTCCAAAATATTGAAATGCAGCAAATTTACCTTCAAAGATTTCTACCAAAGGATTAGCGGGCCTTTTTGTTTGACTGAAGTAGCCTCTTTACAGATAAGTCATTTGTTTAACGCTATTTCTAGTGGTGTCAAATGATACTTAAAAAAAAAAAAAAAAGATTTGACTTGTGTTTATATCGCTCGTAGTTTTTGAATGTAATAAGCATAAAAAGTCTTTAATGTATTAAAAATGATTTGTAATACCTGCATTGTTATATGTAAAAAGGTTATTAGACGTAAAAAGTTATTTCGTAGCAATAATTGTTATATGTAAAAAGATTAACGCAAACATTTAAATAGTTTTTTAATAGCGAAATAAAATAATTATTTAAAAAATAAAAAAGTTTTAGTCAGTCCCTATGCGGAATTTAAAAAATAATGTGGCTTTATCACAATTCCATGTTAAGATCCCTTAAAAAAAAAAAAAAAAAAAAAAAAAAAAAAAAAAAAGATCTTCATGATAGAGGAACTTTTATATAAATCCACAGAACACTACTTCTGCCATATGAAATTTGCATGGCGTTTGGATCCGCTGCAATATGTTTGAGTTTCGATCCGAGTTATACGTGTAAGCGGTTTTTCGGTACTTGTTACTTTTAATTAATCGTATTACACTAAAATTTTATGTGGCTTTCAGTTAAAAAACCAGTGTTGAATTCAGACACTTTTCTCCGGGAGGGACTTCTGTGGCTCTGGGGGGATTCAATAGAGTACCGGGGGAGAATTACACTTTTTTACCACTGAAAGCACAAAATCTCAAAATTTCCGGGGGGGGGATTTAATAGCTCCGGGGGGAATGATCCGCCCCTGAATTCAACACTCTAAAATGTTCCCTACAAAATTATATCAGATATTTCCCGTGCACAAAATTTCAGTTTGCTGGAGAAGGGTCGGAAATGTCTGAGGACCGAAAAGTCCAGGGACCGAAATGTCTCGGGACCGAAATGGCCATGGACCGAAATGTCTCGGGACCGAAATGTCTCGGGACCGAAATGTCTTGGGACCGAAACGTCTCGGGACCGAAATGTCTCGGGACCGAAACGGCGGGACCGAAACGGCGGGACCGAAATGGCGGGACCGAAACGTCCTGCTTCCCAAACTTACGATTACTACTTCATGAAAGCTATACTTCATGGCTGGCTATAAATAAGAAAATAGAAAATAATGTAGTTTATTTCTATGTTATGTGTGCATGCTTGGTGATGCCAGTCTGTTATTGGCAGCCGATTTATTTTTTACCGAATACAATACAAAATCTTTTTTCATTTAAATTAGTGATTGACATTTTGACTTTTATTACGGCGTTTCGAAGAATGGCTCATTATAGTTAAATGCTCTGCCCATTAATACAGAATGTTGAAAAAATGGAATAGAAGAGGCATGGATTGTTTGTTTATTTGTGTTTATGTTGGCCAGTTATTTACACTTGGGATATGGGCCCTAAAGAAAGGGGGTGGATCTTTGTAAGGGAACCTAACCCGTATTTATACAAGGAAATCCAAGGTTCGAAGAAAACCACGAAAAACGCCGAACGGTTAGTCCGACTACCGCGATTGGATTCGAATCCAACACCTGCCGTCTACGAGTTTTGGAGGCAGAACATCTCGGTCACTGGTGGGTCAGGAAAGACATAGAAAATCCACTTATAGCCCTTCAACTCGACTCTGGAGTAGGTCTGCTTTCATCATAGAATTAATTTTCTCAGTCTAAGGAGTTCTAATTACGCAACGTTAAAAGTTAGAATTAAAAAGGAAAAAAAAAACATTTTATAAATGCATTTTGCATTGCTTGCGTTATTAACACAGATGTTAACAATTTTTAGGTTTTTTTTTTTTTTTTTTTTTTTTTTTTGCCATATTTTATGCTTTTAGAGGTTGTCTAACACATTTGCATAGGACTCGTTATACTGAAATTTTCAATAATTTTAAGCAGAAACGTTTATGGACTTTGCTAATTTATCATTTTCATACTGATTTATTTTTAAATGCTTTAAGTGATCAATTAAAAATAACACAAAAACCTTATAGTTTTACATGTTTCGAAGTTGTTTATGTTGTTAACATGTTGTTTAGAAGAAGAAAGAAAAGTACTTGAACATGGACCAAACCATATTTTTCAGAGAAAGTTTTATTTCTTTTTGAAAAAGTTGCCGAGAGCAATGAAACATGTAAAACTATAAGGTTTTTGTGTTATTTTCAATTGATCACTTAAAGCATTTAAAAATAAATTGATATTTTAAAGTGATGTTTTATATTATATGTTTCATACTCATATTAAATTAATTTATTTTATGATAAAAAAATTTATTCTATTGTTATTGGATATTTTTATATTAATACATATATTACATATTATTATTTTATGTTAAAAGGCTTTTCTCTTCTTTTTTTCTCCCTTGGTAGATTTCCTACATTTTGTGAAAAATATTAAATTTTGATAAATTAAATTGCAAAGAAAATTTGACTATAAGGCTTATAATTTTTTCTCCAACTAAACAAATTTCTTTATCATTTCCGTTGGAAATTTATTTGAAAATTATTATATTTCTACTAATCACACAACTTATTATTATTCATTTTTAAATCGTGTTCGATTATTTGACTTTAGATACATTTAATGAAACAGAAATATTTAATCTTTTTTATTATTTTTGTAATAATATGTTGCATCTTGACAAATAAATAAATAATCATAAGTTTATGATTATAAGCATTAGAAATGGAATAGCTTTGAGATTTTCTTATGAGATTATACTATTTTTTCGTAAAATCTTTTTAGATTTACAAAATAAATAATGATAACTATTGCCTTTTTAAATATATATAATATCTTATATCTCTCATTTTAATATCTTTATTGATAGAAGCTTTATTGATTGAGCAAAATTTATTGAAAACTGAACCTATGTCTTTTCAATGAAAATTATTATTTATCTATTACAATTATATTTATTTATTTATTTTATGTTCAACGATGAGGAACTTAATGTTAGCTCGATATTTTAAGGTCAAGTGAGTATTTTGGAAGCACGACGACGGGAACTTCTTTTATTTTATAAAAAGGAGGTTGCTTAAATGTACCGGATTGAATATTTATTTTTAGGCTCGAATAGTGGGTTACATTGATTAATAACAAGCTCAAAATTTCAGATTCCGAATTGTTTCGTTACATTGGAAGTGGAGGGATCTTTTTTACTTTTCTCTTCTTATTACTTCCTTTCTTTTCTTTTCTTTTTTTTCTGTCGTCGGTCGAGAATAGCGACAGCTATTCTTTGAAAATACCATTTTCAAAATAGTAGTTGTAATTTGTTAAATTATTATTATTATTGTTATTATTTCCCCCCTAAATAAACGAACTTTGAACCAAATGTTAATCGTGGACCGTCTCACTCACTGCCGAACAGCTTAGCTCTCATAAGGGCCACTTGACACTTGAGGCACTACTATACATATTTTAACATAAGAGTGTCTTCGATTTATTATAAATCCAGTGTTGATAGGACCTGCATTTAAGACACATACCTGAAGCCTCCAGCTTTATTAGCGAGACAAGTTTATTTAATTTTAATTTAACGAGGAAAACTTAGTGCCAATCAGGCGCTCACTCCTTAATTTAAGTTTAAGTAAAATCAAAACAGCAATTTAATACAACTTATTTAAATATTTTAAAAATTACTCATTAAACATATCGGGGTGAGTTGAATATTTATTTTCAATCCTACTATTGTGTCATTTTAAACAATAAGAAGCTCAAACTTTCGGATTAGGATTGTTTTGTTGTATTAGAACTAAAGGGTTTTTTTTTTTTTTTTTTTTTTTGTACTTTTCTCTCTCTTTTTTTCAGTTCCCTTAAAAGGGATAAATGGAAAATAATCTGCAGCTTCATAAAATAAATCTATTTGGAAATATTTTCAACCGAATAATGAAAGTTCAATTTTTAATTCCTTTGCGACTGTTTGATCATACATATAGAAGTAATAGAAATGACAGAGACATTTTAATCCATTTCTCATTCCCATAAAGAAAAAAATCACCTCGAAAAAAATCACATACATAAAATATAAATTAATTGTTTTATTTTTCTGTGTACAGAAGTTCATGCCATCCTTTTCTTTTTTTCATAATAAAAATATGCATATTTTTAACTTTTATCTCTTTTTGATTATTTAATTGCATTTTAAGTAAAACAGTGAACTTCTTAAAAGTTTATATTTTATGTTTGATGTTCAAAACCAGTCTTTTTTCTCATTATGTTAAGAGTTCTTCAAAATATTTAAATGTGGAATTAAAGTACTCATTTCAAGCCATTTTCGGAAGAGTCTTGTCTTTATTCAAGATTCCTTTTGATGTAAAGAATCTTTACAAAATCAGTAAAATTATTTTAATTCACCTATGCCGGATGAATTTGCAATATATGTCCGAGAATATCGATGAGCAGAAACAGGAAGGTTTGGTTTGGTTTTATTTTTGTCGGCCGATTATCTACACTAGGGATATAGACACATGGGTGAGTTCCCTTCGTGGGGGTCTTTCTAAGGGAACCTAACCCGTATTTACGCAAGGTTCGAAGAAAACCACGAAACTCCGAATGGTTAGGCCGACGGCCGCGATTGGGTTCGAACCCAGCATCTGCCGTCTACCAGTTGAGAGGTCAGAACCTTTCGGGCACTGGTAGGGGAGGGGGGGGCTTGAAACAGGAAGGAGAACAAATTTTTTACAACTTTTCTCTAAAAAATGTATTTGCGTGGGGAAAAAAGATTTTATATGCATCAGTAAAAAAAAAAAAAAAAAAAAAAAAAAAAAAGGAAATTAGATTACAAAAATAAAACATAGTTATTTAGAACACGTGTTCTTCCACCCGCTATTTTTTTTTCTTGATTTCTTTTCTAAATATTGATTTTTGTATTTCATAGAACAGAAATTATCGTATTAAAGGTATTTTTGCTAAAGCTTATGTGTTTGCTTGGGCTGGAAGAAATTCTTTGGTTTGTTTGTTATTTGCTTATACTTATAGCTTTGGAAAAAAAAAAATCTCGCATTTGCTTTAAAAATTGTTTAAAGAAAGATACTGTATATCCTCCTCAGTCCTGATGTCGCCTGCAGGAGGTACTAAATAACACCATTTGAATCAATTTGCTTTAAAAATACGACTAGAATTGTGAAAATTACTTGTAAAATTCTTTATTAAAAACATGTAAATCATAAGAAACGATATATAGATTGACGCATTTTTGGAGATGCTGTATAGTAATTTTAAACCGGTTTTAGTGGTCCCTCATAATAAATGTTCCAGGACTGAGGAGGATATAGTGAAATTATATTTTGCCACTGCGGTGGAAGGGAGGGATTAAATTTTGATTTTACTAGTTTATCAAAAATACAGTTAAGTCTATAATATTGTACTGAATGTGACGTAATTCATGATTCTTTGATAGACAAATCTATGCCTATAAATTTAGGAAAGGGGAGGGGCGTGACTACTAATCTGTAAATAGGTCTCATCATGACCATTTTAATCAATTGTAAACAGGAGGGTCTATATGACAACTCCAACTTTGACCTTTTTTCTACTTTTCTCTCTCTCTCTCTCTCTTTTTTATTTTTATTTTATTTTATTTTTTTAATTTTAATTTTAATTTTTATTTTTTTTACAAAATATACCATTTTATTTTCAAATAATGATTATAAATTAAAGGATTTTTAAAATTGATTTGCTCTATAAATATACGTTTATTATTTAAAGCAAAAAATATACAAAGTTCCCCTTTTATATACCACCTGTTCCAAGAGAACTTTTTTCTGCATTTGGTTTAAAAATTAAATTTTTTAAATAAAATTATTACGCATTCATTAGCCAACTACAAGTGTATATTCTGTATGGTTTACTAAGACACAAAATATTGTTGTTTTATTATATTTTTTCTCCTTCAAATATGTATTATTTACGCATATTTTCACTTTCAAATGCAACTTTTAAAAACATTTTTCTTTTTAAAAAATAAAATATTAATTTTAACCATATATTTTTATATTTTCATAATATAAATGAACCTTTTTTTTTGTGAAATTAGTTTATTACAAATGTAATTTTACATTTTCATATCAAACTTTTAATAATTTAAAAAAAAAATCTTAAAATAGTTAAAAAAATTATTAAATATTGTTTTAAAAATTTTTTCACAAAAATCTATTAAATATAAAATAACACTTCTTAAGAAAAACCTTAAGTGTAACTAAAATTTTATATTAATGTTAAAAATTTTGAGTTGTGCCTGCAATATTTTAAATGATAAACAAAGGAGGGGAGCCCCTTTTACATCCGCATCGATTCCATTATATTATCGTGACAGTCTTCTATATTCATTGAAAACTATTGTTGGAAAATAGTTTCGCATTATTATTATTATTAATATTATTTTTTTATTATTATTATTTTCAAACATTATCTTATGGTATATTTCTATAGCAATTATTGTATTAATGGACAAAGAAGTTCTTAAATAATGGTAGACACTGCTGAAATACATTATTTAAAACGAGTCATAACTTTGCCGAGTCTTTTAATATTTCATTTAACCGTAAGTAAATATACTTTAGCACATAACAAATGGACTATTAAAGTACAATGATTATACCAAAGTATAATACTTTATTTTCTATAAATAATAAAAATTATTATTAGACACTTGTTTGTTTTACCTTCAATTTTTGTTCCCATGATAAAAATAGTCAAAATTTCTTTCACTGGAACTTAAAAAAAAAAAATGATGTCTTGGTCGTCGGTAGCAAGTACAAAGCATTTAAAAGATTTTAATTATTGTGAATATCTAAAAGAATTTTTTTACATTTTCCTTTATTTTATCACAAAATGTCTATTATTAAATGAAGTAAATGTTATTGTTTGACTATTTTGATAGTATTTCTAATGAAACATCTGGCTAAATAAGCAACTCTAAACTGAAGTTTCCTGTATTTATTTCACAGCGTTCCCAGACAATACGTTTGGTGCTGCCATCTTTTGACGCATTATTGAATATCAAAACCATATCGATGCATAAATCAATAATTTATATATACTAAATATAATTTGTTTTGTTTTCCCCATTATTCTGTCTTAAAATTTGTATTAGATTAATTATATTGCATAATGAATAATAATTTTAGTCTCTAAAAAATACATATATAGAAATATCCTTATAAAAAACTGTTCATTAAAGTAAGTTTAATAATGAAGAATCTTAGAAAAGAAACTTAATGACTGAAAACTGTTGTTAGTTTTAAACAATTTGACTTATGACTTAAATACTTTTAATAATAAATTAAAGATAAGGGGAGAGGGGAGATTCGGGATCAGTTTATCATCTGATATTATTTTCTACAATCTGATTAATGTATTTCATTTAAAAACTTTGCTGCAATTAAATCATATTTTTCTGTACCTTTTCTATTTTTTTATCTTAAAAATACTTCTTTATTTATCGTGAAAGGTTTTTCCCATTTGTAACATGCTGGTGTGAGATACTACAGGAATGGATGCTTTCGACCAAATAGATTCAACTTTCTTAATAAGAATATCAAGTATTTCATTCACTGTTGGCTCTTTTGATGTTTTTTCTGGTTTCAGCTCATGTCAAATAATATTGATATATAATATTTCATAATGTCATTATAAGTTGGTAGATTTAAACCGCTTAATTCTTTAGGGTACCCAAAAATTGAGAATTCAAACTTTTGTCTCGTCTGAACTGACACTGCCATTACACTAAAGTTAAAATATTAACTAATAAATTTTTGCACTAATATTCAAGCTGGCATATTCATAATCAAAACAAAATCCAACAAAGGACAGCATAAAAACATTTGTTACTCAAACGATTCATTTGCTTGCACAGACTAACGGCATAAGCATGTGACCAGACCATTGCTGCAGTTATATGCACCCCTTACTCCTTTGCCACCCTACACCAGCCAATAATATTCCGCCTGAATTAAGGTCACTTTAAACCATGCACTATTCTCCTTTTGACTATTAATTTTCAAATTAAAAAAAAATTGCCGCATTTTTAAGTTAAGAGTAAGATTAATCTTTTCTATTACGAAATGCTGTTAAAATCTAAAGAAGTGGAAGTTAAAAAGTACAAGATTTAGTAGCATAAATAATAAAGGCATGCAGTATAAAACTATAAATATCTACTGTAAAGTAGTTTATGTGTATTATTTAAAAATTGAAAAAGGGCATTTGATATTTAAAATATTTTTTTTAAACCAAATTTATCAAAATTCGTAAAATCTGCTTAAAAATCATATATTCAAGTCTTTTGCAGCACCTCTAAATATATTATGTTTGTTAAAATATTTTAATACTGTCTTAACAAAGGCATTATACAACTTTTTATCTCTATTACATATGGGTATTTCCATGAGCAATTGTCGTGTAAGTCACATTTCTAGTAATTGCTAAATTGTTGGCCACCATTATTTTCGAAAGGTTTGCATGGCCTTATTCAATTAGGGAAATATCTCCGATAAAATAAGTCACATTTTTCGTTTTAAAATACTGGTATCCAAAATCTCAGTATGTGGCTTACACGACATGTGCTCGTGGAATTACCCATATTGAAATTAAAAAATATTTTTTTTCGTTCTATAGGGGTGTTCAGTGAACACCTCTATAATCTGGACATTTTTCTCTGAACTCCCATGAGCGTTCAGAATAGAGAGAGTCTACTGTACTTGATTCAGTGCTGCCAATTTTTACTACAACTTTACCTTTAAATCTAACCCAACTCCTCCAAATTTCCCTTTAAATAAATATCAGAAGTAAGTAGCTCCACCCATTGAAATAATATAATGTAGATAAAGGGGAGGAACGCTATACTGTATTATCCCTGTATCACGGCCAAACTCGATTATCCCTTATACGGCTGTAACAAAAAGTCGAAATCCCTTTGTTTTCGAGGAATCGGAGTTTGGCTCCGGAGAATCATAGGGGGGCTGTTACCGACTCTGTCCAATCAAGAATTTACCTTGCGCGATTGTGTTTTTCTTGAGTATAACTTAACTGAAATTGCAATTTTTAATTTTTTTTAGAAAAAGAAAACGGTCTTTTTTTATGTGTGTTCCAAACTACACTTACGATTCCCTAAAAAATTGTAGAAATATCGTTTCGTGAATATCCTTCAGATTTAGAGTACAAACTGTTGAAAAAAAAAAAAAAAAGACGTCGATTTTTTAAAATAACGAAGTTTGAAAAAAGTTATTATTTATGTATTATTAATATTATTTTTTTCACTTCTTTTCATGATCATCACATACCATATTTAAATTTACTGGAAATATAATTAAAAATAGTATAAATAGCCATTTATGTATAAATATGTATCTATATAACGAGAAAAATTGTGATTTGAAGGACAGGTATTGACAAAAGACTTGCTTATATTTTTTATATAGATTATGAAATATGTAAACATATTTTTATTTTTATCGTATGCTTTTATACCATAACTGTCCAGAATTAGAATACAGTCGAACCTCTATATAACGAAACTCCATACATCGAATTTCTCCATATAACGAATTTTTAGTAAGAACGGTCCCCTTTTCGCATGATTACATTAAAAACAGACTCTATATAGCGAAATATCTATCTCCATATAACGAATTTTTTCATAAATTGATCTTAATTTATTCAGTTTTAAAAAAGCTTCGAAATCATATGGAATCAATTTTCCATCACTTATTTTTGATTTATCGTTCAGTGGAGAGGGGTTTTTTTTTTATGAATATTACTTCTCTCCTTATTCTTTAAATCTAACAAGTTCATCCCACCTCCCACACACCTTTCAACATCCTTCTCAAAACACAGTCAATTGAATTGTTACACATATAAGAGAGGAATCAATGAGAGCACATAAGAGAGACCTTCAAATGGAGGAAAATATCAACTACAATTTTTCATTCCTTGCTAAAATTTGAGAATTTTTTTTTGAGAGCGTAACAATTGTAATTTTAAAATCAAAACAACAAAAAATTACAGATTTCTTCCTCTGAAATTTATGTAAGTCTTCCTCATTTGATTTTCATCAAGCTTTCAAATAAATGTCTTTTCTCTTTTTTGAAACTGCTTAAATAAGTAAGAAATAAAATGTTAGGTTAATATATACTTTTAAACATTTCAAATTCTTAATTAAAAAGATCAAAAATGATATTTGTTCAAAATTTACACATTAAATACTATTTTTAACATCATACTCTATACATCGAATTTCTCTATATAACGAATTTTTTACTGGAACGATGGATTTCGTTATATAGAGGCTCGACTGTATTTAATTTTGTATTTAATCTTGCAATTTTTCGATATGCATAAATAGTTAAAATTAGCACATAATAAAGTTTTAATACATTGAAAATAGTTCGCAGTGTACAATATATTCTAAGTAATTAAGAATCGTGTAAATATTCATGTTGTATTTAAAAAAGAAAAAATAGATATAAGTTGATTTTCAAATATTGGCAAAAAGTTTGCTTTTGTTTTTTATTTACACGTATTAAAAATTATATTTACACACGATAAAAATATATTTACACGTAAATATATTTTTATTTTAAACGTATACATTTATACCGTGATTGTCTAGAATTGGACATGTATTCATGTAATTGTTACTGTTGGACCATATTTTACATGTAATTGTGTAATTTTACAATATGCTTGACTATTTCAGTTTAACACATATTATAGCCAAATTTATTAAAAATTGTTTGCAATGCAAAGATAAATATTTTTTCGAAATAATTAAAAATCGTGTAAATATCCATGTTTTGAAAAAAAAAAAAGAAAAGAAAGAAAGAAAAGAAATCTATATATGTTGATTGCTGGTTATTGGCAAAAAACTCGCTTATTTTATTGAAATTATGAAATTTAATTTTTATTTAATTTTATATGCAACTTTGTCAATTTCTGCAGTCTTGAATATTTCTGACCAACACATACAGCGGCCAAATTAAAGAAAAATGTTTATAATGTACATATATTCTATTCAAATTCTATATTTTTTAATTGATTAAGAATCATGTAAAAATAACCTATCTTTTGAAAAAATTATTTCGCTATTTCGCGGATACTGGCGAACTTGCTTATTATCTTAACATTTTTTTATTATATTTCTTTTAGAATAACTCCCTAAAATTCAAATGTTTGATTTAATAATTTCTCTTGTTCTATATTTTTTTTTCTAAACATGATAAAATTTTATTATTATTATTATTATTTCCCTGTACATTTAATTTTCGTTGTTCCAAAGTTGTCCGCTATCAACTTTATGCACCGATTTTTTCCATCCGAAGTCTAATGCAAAAATAATTCAATTATTTAAAAAAATATCGTGATTTGAGAAGAGTTTGGCTTTTGAAAAAGTTTTTTTTAAGTTTCTTAATATTTGCAACTAATAAATGTTATTATTTTATAAAAAATATTGTATATTTTACCGTAAGAATTCTCAATGTTTTAAGAAATCAAAAATTTAAATGTAATTAAATGCTGAAATTTACTTAAAATCTTTATTTTCCATGTTATTTAATGTATACAGTAAAAATCCGATAATTCAGATTAATTGGGACCAGACCCAATCCGGATTATCGAACATCCGGATTACCCGGAGAATTAGAAAAAATGAAATAAAATAAAACATACTTACAGAAAATCACATTTATGTTAGAAAAAGTCATTAAGAAAAGAGAATAGTCAAAAAGACATTAGAAAAAGTTTTTTTTAATTCAGAAAACGAGGATGAAACAAGTTAATGTTATGGAAATTAGACAATCGCTTCTCACACTTGAAAAAAAAAATTGACCAAACCGATCCGGATTATCCGGAGAATTAGAAAAAATGAAATAAAATAAAACATACTTACAGAAAATCACATTTATGTTAGAAAAAGTCATTAAGAAAAGAGAATAGTCAAAAAGACATTAGAAAAAGTTTTTTTTAATTCAGAAAACGAGGATGAAACAAGTTAATGTTATGGAAATTAGACAATCGCTTCTCACACTTGAAAAAAAAAATTGACCAAACCGATCCGGATTATCCGGAGATCCAGATTAACGGAGTCCGAATTAGCGTTGTTCTACTGTATTTTAATTCTTTATGCCTAAAGCGTTGCGTTTATTTATTTTGCGTTCAAATCTTTCAATTTTCTTGTTTTTAGCATACAAAACACTGAAACAAAATATACGTACCTTTATATGCATTAAAGTTTATTGTATTTTTGTGTGCAAAGGTAACATTTAATGAACATTATTATTAGTCTGTATTCACGCCATCTACCGGCAACTGTAATCATTTTAAGATTCCGAAATTAAGGGGTGATTAAAGGCCGTATAAGGAACGGGAAGAATCTAGCCGTGCCGTAGTTACATTTTACACTACGAATAAGTTGTGGGAAAGTTGACTCTCACACTCTCAGTTCCGCGTCTGAGGGATTATGTTAAGATTCATAAAGGTTTAACGAGGAGAACTGCCATTACAGGTGCTCACTCGTTGGTTTAAATTTGTGTTCAACATTCGTCCTTCTGGAAATAGGCACATATTTTTAAATTATATATAATTTTGAAACTTTGCTGATATGAATAGAATATATTTTAATGTTGATTTTCAATTTTGAATATACGACGTATAGTCGTAGAAAAACAAGTAAAAACCCCCTTTCTAAATCTGCATTTTTGTTTCCATTACAAATGGAAGCACATTATACTCACGCTACTTCACATCAATGTATTTATATTCATAGAATATTGATTGTACTGTTGGGAAAAAAAGTAAACCCCCCTATTAACTTAGCTAAAAAAATACCGTACAATAAAGTAACTGATTCCAAACGATAGGAAATGAGGTCTACTTTCAAATGATGTACATAAAATTTGCTTAGGGGGGGGGGGGGGCATCTACATATTAAAACAAACCTTAACTCTTTTTTTCAGTAGCTGTACACAATTCTGACAGCATAAATGAACTCTTCACCCTTCAATAAGCCTAAAAACAAATTTTTATGCAATTCGTACGATAAGTTTCCGTGATATAAATTATTTTAAAACGAGCATATTTTAGGGGCTGTATCCAAACTGAAATTTCGCATTCGATTTTTGACCGAGAGAGCCTTCTTCTTGACTAACTAGGCGCCAACTAAGTAGTCATTGAGGATTGTTAAATAAAGGTTACCATAAGAAGTTTCAAAATATCTCGTCATTTCTTCGTAGACGGTCCCTTAAACTATCTATTTGCAGTTTTGCAGTTTTTTAGGCATCATTTAAAAATTACTTGGAAGAAAAATTTGAAAATTTAGATTTCTATAAAACAGAACTTAATAAATCCAAATCCACACACAAAAAAAGGTTGCAATTCATAAGTTTTTCGAATATCAATTTCATAATTCATTTCATAAATTATAAAAATTTCAAATCCAGAGTATTTAGATATTTGCGTATTTTAGAATTATTGATACATTGAAAATAATATATTAGGAGTATAATTTCTGGAGATTTTAATAAAAACATGAAAATGTTAATTTAAAATTTATTTCAGAAGCACTAAATTTTGAATGTTTATAATTCAAAAACTTATCATTCAAGTGACTTGAAATTTGGTATCTAGACATAGTTTGAAGCAAAAATTTGAAATATATAGTTAAAATTAGGCATTACTATTGCAAAAAATTAAGTTTGAGTTTTCGGTACCAGTAACTTTCTTCTACGATAATTTGTTGAAAAATAAATAGAGGTTTTTTTTTTTTTTTTTTTTTTTGGACTGTACAACAATATCTTATCGTTCATTGAATTGTTTTATTCACTGAATGTAAAATTTTTAATAATTTTTTATCTTTCTTTTAACGAGTATGGTGATGTACAATAGATTAATGTTTAATCTGTTGTGATTTTGTGTGACAATTTTAAGGAAATTTTGTTTATTTATCATTAAAAAAAACTTTTTTTTTTTTTTTTTTTTTTTTACAATCTGTAATTGTGCAGGGGCTTTTAAAAAATAACAAATAGCCCTACAATAATATAAAAAAATAAAATTACAACATAAAAATGGTTCGAACAAAAGATTTCTTACACAAATAACTGAAATCAGCTTGACAAGATTAATTTTCAATATCTACTTCAATTGTTCTTCATAGGGAGAACTGATATTTGGTGAATATTGTTATGATTAGATTTATAATTAATCCATGAACGTCAGATTACATTTGCAAAACATACATTATTCTGTGTTAAATATAGTAATTAAAATCTTCATCATAATTTATTTATTATATTCCAAAGGGCAGGGACACGCCGAAATTATTCCTCGTGTACGGTCTCCCCTCCACCGCTTATATAAACTGGACGTTGCTATGAAAAAAGCGTATGCATAACATGTATCATTCGAATTTATTTTCAGAGGACAATAGTTGTTCCAGCAAATATTCGTTATCGGCAAAAATATTGCTAAGCATTCGGACGTGACCGAAACTATTTGTATTCCTAAAATCATCTTTATTCCTATTTGGACAAAAGTCAAACTAAGAAAGGATAGGCAGAAATACAAATTATTCTTACTAGAAAAGAATTCTAAAAAATAATCCCTTTGATAATAATAATAATAATCAGACAGTAAATTTTTCGAATATATTTATACATCGTAGTACTTATTGACGAATAAATATATGAAGGGTTAACTATCACGTTCATTTTGTAAGAAAAAAAAATTAAAAGAGAGAGAAAGAGATAGACAATTTATATTTAGAAGATGCAAAAAATCTGTTTTATTTACGGCCACAGTGAACAAAAATTTTTTTCACATACTTTCTCATGTATGGCATCGATTTTCAAAGTTGGTTCATAGTGGGTGTGAATGAAACAGATTTTATCTACTTTCTAAATGTACTACCTTTCTCTCTCTCTCTTTCTTCTTTATATGGTCTCATATAAAGAAGTCCTAAACTGTGGTTTTAAGGATCTCATATTGTATAAAATTATGTAGTAGAATTGACAAATCTAAATTAAAAAAAATATGTAATATATGACTGTACGGCATTGCTTGTTAGCAACGTGATAGTCACATATTAAATATTCAAGAATTTCAAGCGTAATTTCACAGCTGAAAATTAATTGAAAAATTAATTATAATTAAATGCTACATTTTTTAAAAAATTGTAAGTTTTATTTTAGATTTATTAAAATAATGTCATGTTTCTCCTAGTGTTTTCATACAGTAGGCGGAGCCAGAAGAAAAGGGGAGGTCTGCGGCAACGTCCCCTTTCAGTCTAAGAAACATTGATAACGCGATGTTAAGTCAAAAAATCAAGAAAATCATGGATCGTTTTTAGTAAAAATAAGATTTTGCTTGATGCATTTTACATTATTTTGCATTAAAATTATCGCATTAAAATTAATTATAAATCATGTTTAATTTTTCATGTTAATTTTAAAGAATACACATTGTTTTACAAAATTTTTTGTTAAATTATGCATTTTCAACATGCTTATGTTACTGTCAATTTTCTGGCAAATCTGCATTGGATGGACGCATTATACGGTCTATTTTTAACAGATTTACGTAGAAACGTTTATAAGATTTGGTAGCACTTTATCAAAAATTATACGATTTATAATCATATCATACATATTATGAAGTAGTAAGCCTGAAAACTTCGGCTCGAGTGTTTTCAAAAACAACCTGATGGATTTTTTTGCAAATTGTATCATTGGATAGCCATACGTTCACCATTCTTTAGGAAGTTTTTTATGAGATTTTGAGTTAAACTTCCGTAATCGGATTCGTTTCCAACTGGTACATTAGTTAAAATGCTGAAAGCATTGTTTGTGTTTGAAGCAAAATCTTCCTGAAGCATCCTATTACAGAAAACCTTATAATCTACAGTAAGAAAAAATGTCAACATTCTATGCAAATTCAAGGAATGTTTCCCCTTTAGATTTCCAGACCAACGTAGCAGCTTCCTGGGAAATTCAGAGAAATATAAATTTCCTTCCAAATTTTAGGGAGTTCATGGAGGCAAATTCATTTCAAATATAGTCTGTCAGTACGATGATTTCTGTTGATTCTCTGATGATAGACCGAAAATATGATCTAGATAGGCATACTATTCTGCTATTTTTAAAATCTATTTGTAAAGGTTCCTTGCTATATAATCTTAAGAGAGCTGTAATTTTCCTATTGCATTTGATATCCACTATATGTTCTTTTATCCTAGTTCTGACGTTTCTACTTGTTTTACAAGTGTAGGGTAAGTGTACCAGTAGTAGGCTACGTACCAATTGTGGGCCACCAGTTTTCAAAGTTGAAAAACAAGTTTTCTAGTCACCCCTGTCAGATAACAAACTAATTGTTGATTGGCTGGAACCCTTATCTGTCATATCTTATCTTATATCTTATACCCTTTAGGCAAAGGGACAACTCCAGTATTCTCATAGCTTTTGAGCTAGAATGGTGTTTGTACAGACTATACAAAAAAAAAAAAAAAAAAAAAAAAAGAGAAGCTAAAATTATTTTACGTAATCATCAAAACTTCTAAATATGATTTCATTATAGTGTATATTTAAAAGTAGAAATGTAAAAAAAAAAAAATTGCAACTTCTGTACAGTATGTATTAAACTCAAGAATGGAGTGACCTACTTCCAGGAGTCCCTACTGGAGCACCAGACAGTTACTATGGCCCACTACTGGAGCATAGAAGAAGGTAACATTTTTTATTTTTTCTAGATAATATATTTTAAAAATTTGAATGTTTATTCTTATACATAAAGGTGAGGACTAGACTAAAAAAATATATTTTTTAAAATTCACTAATACTTTAATAATAATTAGATAAATGTCCTTAAGTGGCACACTACTGGTGCATTTACCTTATATGAAAGTAATTGATAATATTAGAATGAAAATAAAATTCTTTAAGGTCCAAAACATAATTTCAATGTTAAAGCATATAAATTTAATATTTAGTACTAAAATATATCCCTTCCTCTCTCTCTTTTATTACTATTAATTTTACTTAAAAAATTACTAAAAATATGCTAACTTATGATGGAATATCATAAAATAAAAAAGTTATGGGTACTAAAAAAAGGAATATATTAAAATAATAATTATTTTAAGAACATACTGAAGGAGGTTTTCAATTCATTAAAGCAAAGGGGAAATTTTAATTAATTTAAAGAGCCTTGCAAAACGCATTTTTAAAGGATTTGCCAGTAGATGATGTCCGCTAATTAGAATTTGAGGAGCTTCAGTTTGTTTATTACTAACTATAGTAAGTGTTGTGCAATTTCGTGCGATCATGATTATCGGGCGTCTTAACCTCTTCGCTACTGGCGATTATTACAGTATTTTCAATTATTACTGAATTATTTCTTCTCTCGTTTGACTTCAGAGCGAGATTTTTGTTTTATTTTCATTAGCTCGAATCTTAGAATTCGAAACATATTATTATTGTATCGAAATTTCATTTATATTTGAGTATCATTAATAAAATGGGACAAAACTGATGTACCCATTTGGGTACTCAGGGACTGAAGAGGTTAAAGAAAGCCTGACGAACCCTGTGATCGAATGTATACGGCTACAGGAAGACGGCAAAGACCAATTCATATTTAATAAATCTGCTGCGACCGACTTACAGGAGTATTTGAACAAAAGTAAAGAGTTAACCTCTTCAGTCCCTGAGTACCCAAATGGGTACATCAGTTTTGTCCCATTTCATTAATGATACTCAAATATAAATGAAATTTCGATGTAAAAATAATATGCTTCGAATTCTAAGATTCGAGCTAATGAAAATAAAACAAAAATCTAGTTCTGAAGTCAAACGAGAGAAGAAATAATTCAGTAATAATTAAAAATACTGTAATAATCGCCAGTAGCGAAGAGGTTAATGGGTACCAGGAGCTGTTTGAAAATAATCTCATGGAATTGCGATGGCATTATTGGTAAAATTCTAGAGTTCAAGGAATTTATAAAGAAGCATAGTCCTGATATCATCCTTTTACAAGAAACCAAACTTCGACCTGGCATTTCTTTCAAAATTCCAAATTATTATATTATTCGGAACGATTTCGACAATCGCAACAGCACGCGCACCATAAGGGGCACCGCTGTTTGCATCAAAAATGATCTAAATTTCTTTCCCGTCCCCCCTCCCACCAGGCCATTAAATTGCGTAAATGCCACTGGAGTAACGGTGATGTGTCCGTCGGAAGTTCGGCTAACCTTTTTTTCAGTCTACGTACCCATCGGCGAGAGCGCGAGTGTAGTCATTTCTGACATTACGTCATTGCTAGCCAATGACGTCAACACTCTCCTACTAGGAGATTTCAACGCCCGCCATGACTCATGGAATTGCTTCACCAACAACACTTATGGTAATCGGATCTACTCCCTGCTTCAAAACTCTAATGCGGACATTCTTTTTCCGGACTCACCCACCCATTTCACTGACAGCAGCAATAGCACTATCGATTTCGGCCTTTTTCATGGTTTTAATTACGATAAATCAATAGATTCTTTAGCTGAACTGAACTCCGATCATAATCCACTTGACATTAAAATCCAAATTAGAATGCCTCGATCCCTTCCTAAAATTATTAAAAAAATTAACTGGGCTCAGTTCCAAACCAACATTAATGCGGCCTCACCCCTTCTCCCTGATATTAATAATATTAATGACATTGATAAACTGACAGAGACAATTACTAATGAAATTAAAAATGCTGCTGATAATGCTACTACAATTATTAATGACAACGAATTTTATAAATTAGACCCACATGTCCGCAGATTAATTACTATTAACACTAGAACGCCCGGAAATTCTACTCAAGTTTGAAAATAATATTTCTCACCAGAATTTTTATTCAAAATTATTTAATTGATTTATTTAACGTAAATTTGCGTGGATTAGATTTAAATGATTTCAAGAAAATTTTTCTGGTTCGAATTGAAATTTAGTTACATGATTGGAGTCGAATCGACTCCATCCGGGCGTTCTAGTGTTAAAAATAGAGCGCGAAAAGTTTGGCAAAGAACGCGCAGAATTGCTGATAAAATCATAATGAATAGAGCTCAACAAAATCTCAAAAACTTATTATTCAAAAAGAGAGACGAACACTGGAGTTCGTATCTCCAATCTTTGTCACCAGAGGACACCTCGATATGGAAGGCAGCTAAGAAAATCAGGAGCTCTAATTCAAATATGCCCCCTCTGCATATTCCAAATTCCAATAACTGCTCGTTCACTAATGAAGATAAAGCAGATTCGATTGCTGATAGCTTGCAGTTGCAATTCACTGGTAACCCAATTATTAATTCCAGCACTGAAACAGAGGTTAACGAAACTGTTCGAAATTTCATCAACAATCCGATTACTCCACCAGACTTTACTATCACCAACGCTGGTGTCATTTCTGAAATTAAGAATCTTAAAAATAAAAAATCTCCGGGCATCAGCGACATTACTAATGAAATGTTAAAAAATTTACCTATTAATTACATCCCTAAAATTACCCTTCTCATTAATAACATTTTCAAGTACTCTTACTTTCCCTTTTATTGGAAGACTGCACTTATATCCCCTATTCTAAAACCTAATAAACCTCCTGATAATCCCAATAGTTATAGACCCATTTCACTTCGAAATTCTTTAAGTAAATTAACAGAAGCTTTTATTGCTCGCAATCTGAATGATCACATCCACGAAATTAACATCATCTCCCCGAATCAATTCGGGTTCAGAGAAGGGCTTTCTGCCCCTCATCAAGTATTCAGATTGGTCGAGCACATTACAGCCGGAAAGCTTACTAAAAAATTCACTGCAGCAGTCTTCCTTGACATCGAAAAAGCCTTTGATAAGGTCTGGATTTATGGCCTTATTTTTAAATTAATTAAATATAATTTTCCCCCCTATCTTATTAAATTAATTTATCATTATCTTCTAGATCGTAATTTTAACGTAAAAGTAAAAGGTAAACTCTCCCGTAATTGTTTTGCCAGATTCGGGATCCCTCAGGGATCACGAATTTCTGGTATAATAGTCCCAGCAGGAGAAGAGACCTGTCAATCATACGTGACGTAACGTAAGACGATTCCATTTCTTTCATATCGGAGCGTCGATTTTTCGTCCCTACGCTGCGCCGTAAAAGAGAAATGCGTAGGTTGCCACATTTCCCAGGTGTGCGACAGTTTGGCGCTGTTAATTTGTATCTTATTGACTTAAAAGGGAAATTATTTAACTTGGGAGAACGCACGAAGTTGTTCCCCAAAATGTTTTAAATTTTAAGGGAGATTTGTCTGCATTTGTTTTAAAAATGTGTTACAAATTCAATGTGCCTTTTGAAGCTTTTAATGAATGGAGGTGGAATATTTTAAATAGTTTTGTTAATTTTGTTGACCAAAAATTAAATAATAATCAGTACACTTATCATCGTTTAAATAAAGAGGATTGCAGCTATATACAATTTTTACATAAAAATTTTGTTATTGTTCCTGTCGATAAGGCTTTATCTAATTATGCAATCATTTGAAAATTATTTTACATAGAAAAAGTTACTAATGTATTGAATGATACTAAATATTATCAAACATATAATTTGAATTACAATACAATTATTAAAAAATTTCGCTTATTCAAGAAAGGTTAAAAATCTTTATGCATACAATTTTCCTATTAACAATTTTTACAGTCTTCCTTTTCGGTTTTTGACACCCAAGTTTCACAAAAATCCTATAAAACTTAGATGTATATGCTGCAATTCCAGAGGTATTGGTAAAAGTTTCAATGTTAAGTAACAGGATTTTTTGAAGCGAATTTATGGTTTTTTAAAATTTAAATTTAAAAATTCTAGTTATTTTTGGTGTATCGATAACAGTATTGAAGTTTTAAAGAAATTAAACACGCCTACAACGCCCACAGATCTGTTTACTTTTGATTTTGAAAATCTTTTTTCAAATATTCCTATTGATCTGTTGTTTAAAACTCTGGAGGATTTGTTTGATACTTTTTATATCGAGGAAGAGCTGGGTATTAATAGAGATTTTTTTCTGAGTTTATGTAATTTTTGTTTTTATAATAATTTTATAACATTCAATGGTTCTATTTTTTATCAAGTATGTGGAATAGGTATGGGTACACATTTTTCAAGCACTGCAGCTAATCTTTTTATTTTTTTATTTTATTTATTTGTTTTTTTTTGTTTTTTTTTGCGAATATAAAATTATTTTAAATTCTAACAAATCATTCAGAGTTTTGAGATATATCGATGACATAATTGTCTTCGATTACAAATTTTTAGAATCGATTAATCATATTTATCCACCTTGTTTAAAATTGAATTGTGCTTCTGATGGTAATTTACATGTTGTTTTTTGGATCTTGACTTAAATATTAATAATGGTGAATTAGTTGTCAAATTATATGATAAAAGGACTTTTTTCAATTTTAAAACCCACTCCATGCCTCATTTTCACTCAAATTTAAGAAGGAGAGTTTTTATAAATATTATTTTAGGTCAAATAATTAGATATTATAATATAAGTGGGTCGAAAAAAATTTTGGCGACACAAATTTTTAAATTTGCAGCAAACTTGTTTTATAATAATTTTTATCCTGAAAAATTTATATTTTATTATGTAAATGAATTTAAAAAAGGTTTCTTGAAGTGGCAACAGCAGGGCTAAATGCCATAATGGAGGTTTCTTCTCTGGTGTTGAATTGATGAGGATCTGTGAATGAAAATCCACTTAAGGAGAGTTCACAGGGCGAGGGTTATCAACATTTGGGAATTAACAGACCAGGTTTGAATACGGAGAGAGCTGAACAACGGAAGGACAATCCAAAGAACTTAAATCTTTGATGCTGGCCCGCTACCATCCTAGGCCTAACAGTTTTCTCGCTCATGCAAGTATGGAGGTGTAATGTGATAATTTTTTAACAGGTATCTTTTTTCTTTTTTCTTCACAGGTAAAGGTGGGGGCATCACATTGCTGCATGTTTATTTAATTTAGTTTATTGTTTAGTTATTGAGATTTTTACATTTGTTATTTTTGGAAATTTCAGAATATTTTATGTTACGTTACGAGTTGATTTATGCTATGGTTTTGTTGTTGGCTATTTAGTAAATTCAGTTTTTAATGTTAATTCATTTTATAATTTTGGTTTATTAAATTCTTGATATATTATATTGAGTTATTTTCTTTTAAATTCTTTATATAATTGGAGTATGTGGTTTTGTGATGCCTTGCGAAACCTGTGAGGATACACTTTTTAATAACTTTTTGATGCCTGTTGCTCCTCCCACCTTCTTAAGAGCAGGGAGTTTCTTTTCTTTTCTTTTTTTTTTTTTATGTTGTTCTTTTATAGTTCATTGTTATTGCACCCATTTTTTCATCTTTTCATCATTTCATTAGTAACTATATCGTAATATTCGTAATATATATTCCAAAACAAAAATAAGATTTCATATTATAACTAAATATTTTGCTTATAAGACGTTGTTTTATTAATAAAAAGATTTAAAATATATTAAAAAATTTTATTTACATGTTTCAACTCTTCGAGTCATCTTCAGAATGTAAATAGGAAAAAAAGGAACATCTATTGAATAATAATAATAATAACTATAATATAATATAATTATAGTATTTATAATATAATATAATAATAATAATTATTATTATTAAATATTATTTAATAATTATATTTAAATTACTTTTAATTACAAATTGAATAGTTTGTCTTCTAAGCATAGGCGTAAATTTCTTTAAAATAGTTTTAAAGATTATTTTTTTCAAATTATTCTGCCCTCTAACGATGTATATACAATCATCTAAGTAATTCCACGCCCATAACGCTCATATGCCCCTCCCCTTTTTGTTGCCGGATTACTTATTTAAAATCTTAAAATACTTTTAACTGTTTCAATTGTTTGTTTCTCCGTAACAGCAAGTAAATAATCAAATCATAACCAGATGCAAAAACATGGCTTTCAACTTCAATAATATTGAATAAATTTTAACATTTTAATTCAATTAGTTATTAGTAATTAAATAATACAACTATGTAGTATTAATTACCATAAACAAAAGGTCACAGAAACACACTTCGGGGATTAAATCTTAATGTGCCGACACCTACAATATAAACACGCGTCTGTAAGGGCACAAGTCTCAAACGTGCAGTAAGAATTGGGGGGAGAGCTTATAAAGAAAGCGACAGGTGGTGCTAACTAGTTCATGCAAAGTTTTGTTATTTAATTGTGTTTATACTTTGTTGTGTTGTTACTATTTTTTTATTCATCGCCAATATTTCAGGGCTGTTTCACCTATTTATATTAGTGTCCTATACATAAAATAATAATCATTGCTTGTAGGTATATTTTTTTTAAACGTAAGATTCAGTTCTCTGTTAATAAGGAGTAATTTTAATGAAAATTTTTATGTATTCCTAAAAGTCCGCACTTTTTAAAATTTTGCTTTCGGCTTTGCATATACTGAACTGAATTCAAAATATGCAATCAATTTTATGTTTTTCTGAAATAGATTTTTTTTTTTTTTTATCATTTTTAGTCCTTAGAATTCTTTAATAAGAAATTCTGGAAAAAATTATCTAATAATCATAAAATTACCATGTTGCTACGTGTAGTCACAGTCCCCTAATTGCCTTTCTACATTTTAAAAATTATATGATACGTTTTATTTTCCTACAATGCATTAAATTTCATACTTACATTAAAATAATGTTCCATTTCCCTAACCTCTGATTTAAGCAGCATGCTTCGAGAGTGAGGGAGGAGCTACTTCATTCAAATGCAGTTATTGTGTGCTAAACTACTTATACTGATTGAAAGCATGAGGCAAAATATGGAACAGATGCCGTAGCTTCCCGAAAGCCGCCAATTTGTTTGCCTACTACTTCTCACAAATTGTTATTATTATTTTGCAATTATTTTTTTGAGGAAACATAAAATAAATATTTTTAAGGCTTGTGCATACTAAAAAAAAACATTTTCACTTCACTTGAATGATTTACATAATAAATGAATAAGTAAATCAAACGATTTTTACTATTAAAAATTTGCTTTTTCAATCTTTGAGTTTCTACAGTAAATTGTCTTGTTTAATTTCTTAACATTTTTTGAAATGTATGATTCAATCATTAAATAATCATTTCAGTTCATTTTGTGGTTTAAAGTACAATAATAATGCATGAGAAATAGCAGGAAAACAAAAAGGCGGCTTGCAAGCTACATGCAAGTACATGTACAATGTACAATATACAATACAATGTACAATTGTATTGTATGTACACACGCGCACAATGTACAATAACTTTCATTTCCAAAGTTTTCCTTCCATATCCCACGAAAGATTAGAGTTCTCATGAACCCAAATGATTACTTTTAGAAGAATCAGCAAGGCGAACTTAATGCCGCACAGGCGTTCACCTTTTATATAATAACAAGAACGTTTAGACTAGTTGGCTAATAAAAATACGTATATTATTATATTACAAAATAATCATTTAATTTTACTGGTGTAAGTGTTAAATTTTTTTAAATCTTGATTTATGTAATGCAAAATTCACCGATTCAATCCCGTACCATTAATTCTGATGTTCCCCCCCCCCCCCCTAGAATACTGATATTTTCCACCATATTTTTCAGAAACTCTAGAAATACAATTTCCTTCAACCTGATTAAAAAAAAAAAAAAAAAAAAAAAAAAAAAAATCTGTTACGAAATTATATCTACTGGAAGATTTAATGGAATTTCAAAAGTCAAATACTTTGTAAATTATTAAAGTTGCGTATACATTAAGACAGGAGTGATCACATTTCATTTGTCCCGTATGTCCAAACAGTTAGCAATTCGAATACAAGTTGCTTCGAAAATATTTGTCCCACTCGAGGGCCGCTCAATATGACTGAATAGGCGTGTGCTGTAAAATATCGTTTTGGATATGGGTGGAGCTATGATGGATGAAACTGAAGTTTACCGTACGGAGATGAATGAGTGGTGTTTCAGGAGCATTACCGTCGCAATATGCTAGAAGGAACAGTTAGGGAATCCGATCCCCTTTGACGTCACTAAAAAAGACTACAGATTTTAACTATTTACAATTATTATAAACTATATCATATCTATTATGTTGACAGACAAGTAATAAACCGATAAATGTAACCAATTTATCACTAATTGTTAAAATTTACACAAATATACCTGTTGATATGGATATATATTGATACCTCAAAATGGAATTAATTGTTACTGACTTATAACTAAGCAATCTATATTTTGCTCCAATTTTATTTTAAGATCACTAATAACCTCCCACTTTTACTCCCCAAATTATCTTATATGAATTTTTCTGTAATATAATATAAACCCATTAAATAAAAACACCCAAAAAAATTCTACTTAGAGCTAAATCCTTATTAAAAAAGTCAGAAATTTTATAATCCAGCCACGGCATTTAAATGATCAAAATTTTCTTCCCTCATATTGATTTATGATAATAGTAATGTAGGAATAAAAATATTTATAACACTGATATTGTAAAAAATAACAAATAGTGAAAAAATATTTTCTTAATGCTGTCTGTTTTTTTTTTTTTTTTTCATATATATATTTATTTAATTTCATACATTTATTTAAAAGAAAGGCAATGTAGCTGAAAAACTATAAGCTCCTTTAAGCCCAACCCCCCCATCCCCCATCCCCCATCTTACTCACACACATTATCATACGAAAAAAAAAAAATACGCGTTTTAATTTGTTATTTGATTATCATTAGGGCGTATCTTACTTTAATCATATACAGTGTGTGATAACATCTCACAGTTTCCAAAATTTGTTATTATTATTTATTTATTTTTATTTAAACGCTTAAGATCCGTACTTATTTGCTTCTGTCATAAATTTTCGAAGCGTGATGTGTATTTTATTACCGTCTGCTTTCCAGAAGCGTAGTACTTTATTTTTTCATCGGGGCGTTTCGCTTTGTTTTTCTGAACGAGCGGCAGCCTAAATTATGCCAAATCCGTATGCACATTTTTGGAGCTCTTACTGCCTCTTAACGGGTAGCGCCCCGTATAACAGTCCTGTTCGCCGACAGAAAAATGACGACTGCCCACTGCGAATTTTGTATTTTCAGCATCATACGGACATTTGAATTTTTATTCCAATAATTTAAAAATAAATAAATAAAAATTCGCTTTCATTTACAAAGATTAAAGAAAACAAAGAAATCGTTTGCATTTATTTAAATATTAGTGACCTTAATTTAGGGAGCCGTACATGCGTTTATAAAAAGAATCCGCTTTTGGTAACTGCCATTTTTGTGTCAGGGACTATGGGGATGGTACATTTACTAGCAGTGACGTCACGAACGGCTCGTTTTCAGGAGTTGCTAAGTTTCGCTTCACGATTCTGAATTTCCTTTATTATTGTCGTTTTTCCATTTATTTTCTTGACTCTTCATCATTGTTTTAATTAGCTAATCCATTTACATCTTTTCTCTAAATTATTTCGTTAACCCCCGTAATTTTCATTTAAATACGAATACCCGTTTTTAGAATTGGGTCTGATGGGGTCCTAAAAACATGTAGAAGTGAACGCAATTTTAACTGGCTAAAGCGGGTTTTGATACCTGCTTTCGAGATGTATAATTCTGGGTACTGCTGGTCATAAATTGCTTTTCTTTTAGCACTTTCCAACAAAGTTGAAAAGCGCTCACGCATTCGGTTTTTTTGGCTGTCTGTCCGTGCTCTAACTCTCATAAATGTACTCGGATTGGCATGAAATTTTCGGACGTTATTTAGGTTTACCCTAGCACGATCCCTATTGAAAATGAAGTTTCTACCATGATTAATTTATTTACAAGGACAATCAAAAGTTTCCCGTTACATTACGGCTTATGGGGAAAAATCGTTTCAAATGAAATTTAACGTTTATAACATTTTCCAAAAGTTTGAAAAGTGCTTATGCATTCGGTTTGTCTGTCCGTCTGTCCGGTAATGACTTCTTATTTTGTATTTTATTAACTAATTATAAATAAATCACAAGAAAATATTAAGGGGACAGCTACCTTTCAATTGGTCAAAAATACTAGAAAACGGATTCAATTTCCATAACTTTTCACAAGCTAACTAATGAAGGAAATTTAATGAAATTTTTTGGACTGGTTTATTTTGTGCCGGCCGATTATCTACTCGAGGGATATAGGCTCAGGGGGAGGAGTGCCATTCTTGGGAGATCTTTCTAAGGGAAAAGAAACCCGTATTTGCGCAAGGTTCAAAGAAAACCACGAAAACTTCAAACGTTTATGTCGTCGGCCGCGATTGGGTTCGATCCCACCACCTGCCGTTTACCATTTGAGAGGTCAGAATCTCTCGGCCACTGGTGGGGCTTTTTATTTGGACTGTTAAGCCTAGCATTACTTGTTACAATAAATAAAATATATTAATGGAAATATTTAAATTAATTTGGAAAACTTAATTTAGTAACCTGTTTTTTATTTATTTACTTATTTAACGATATATTTTTGTGCGCATGATTTCTCAAAAACTATTTAAGATAATGGGTTAAAATTTTCTGTGTGCATTAATACTATGCTTCTTCAGAAAATGAACTATAATCTTTTAATTATCTTCATTTAAAATACATTTATTTAATAATAAAAATTAAGAAAAGAAAATTTCTAAATTTTTGTAAATATTTAGATTTAAAAAAATAAATAAAATAAAGTTAATACAATAGTGTCGCTATATGTTCTTCAGTGTTGCCATCTCTTAGCAATTCACAACTAAATGGATGTAGAAATAGCAACTGTATCATAGTTTGGCCTTTTTTTTTTTTTTTTTTTTTTTTTTTTTTTTTGCATTTAATTATAATATTCATCTTCAATATTTAATGGGTGAAATTGTGCAATAAATAATGCTTCTAGCCTTTTAAAATTAACCGTCTGTAAATACAGTTATTAAAGGCTATTCTGTAAAGTTAGTTAAATAACGAAATAGAGCCTTTCAAAAAATAATAGATAATGTCAACGGAAATTTACAGTAAGTCTTGTACAAATTGACACATTACTGCACTATTTTTGACATTATTTTAAATATTAAACTGGGGGGATCGGGTTTTTTTCATCAGAAATCTTTCTCATTGATAATTTTGTTTTATAAACAGTAAAAAACCGATAATTCGGATTAATTGGGACCAGACCCAAACCGGATTATCGAAAATCCGGATTATCTGGAGAATTAGAAAAAAAGGAAATAAAATAAAATATTCTTACAGAAAATCACTTTTGTGTTAAACTCATTGAATGTTTATAGACAATAAAATTGCTTACTTTGTTTTATTCTTCCAAAAAGATTTCAGAAAAAGTTTTTTTTTAATTCATAATAGGACAAGTTAATTTTATGGAAATTAGGCAAAACGCTTCTCAAACTTGACAAAAAAAAAAAAAAAGATCGAACCGATCCGGATTAACGGGGTCCGAATAAGCGGGATTCTACTGTATTATTAAATAAAAAAACTTACTTTGGTTCTGTCCTCTATTATAAAACGTATCAATAGAAACTACTGATTATTCAATTGTAGAAGTCTTTTGATTCAATTTGATTTCTGCCTAAAAAACATTCCTTGAAAAAAAAAAAAAAAAAAAAAGAAAGAAAGAAAGAAAGAAAAGAAAGAAAGAAAGAAAAAGAAATAAAATAAGAAATTTTAACATTGAGTTTGAATAATACAGAATTCAAAAGAAATTAAATAAAAAACTTTAAAAATACAAAATTCATAATTAACGTAGAAGTTAAATGTTTGTTATCGTAAGTTGCATTTTCTTAGCGAAAATGCAACCAAAAGATATATCCCATGAAGCGAATAGTTCGGAATTCTGCTGAATAGAGCCCCAGGTAGAAATAACATTTTCAGCACTACAGTTTTTAAACAATAAGAATGTTATTTGAATCTAATCAAGGGTCAATCATCTAATAATAATAGTAACATTTTATTTGATCTCTATGCAGAGAATTGTAGAATACCAACAGTTTCTTTTTTTTTCCCTAAATATTTTTTATAAGAAAAACGTAACAAAATTCAATCTGGGAAAATGTTTAATTTATCTTTTGTACATGACAATATTCATTTCGAATTTCGTATCGATAAAATATTTTATTTGATTTCCACTTGAATAGATCAGTTTTATGAAAAATGCTGCATTCGAATTTTTAATATTAAAATTCTGTATTTGCTTTTTGTCTTTTTTGTAATTTCATTGCTTTTTACTTTTTTTGTTTTGTTTCGGATTAAAAGTGTAACGATAGAAAAATATCAATTCACCTGAAATGTATAGCATGAACTTTAAAATGTTCAGGTTTGCTTAAAAATCGATTGAAATAATCATAGATGTTAATAGTTAATTCTATTTAAAAACATCTTAGTACTTTCAAACCTTTAATCAGCCCCAATAGTGGCCGCGAGGTTCTGACCTCGAAACTGGTAGACGGTAGGTGCTGGGTTCGATCGTGACCGTCGGCCTAATCGTTCGGAGTTTTCTGTGGTTTTCGCCCCACCAGTGGCCGAGAGGTTCTAACCTCAAACTGGTAGACGGTAGGTGCTGGGTTCGAACCCAATCGCGACCGTCGGCCTAACCGTTCGGAGTTTTCCGTGGTTTTCTTCGAACCTTGCTTAAATACGGGTTAGGTTCCCTTAGAAAGACCCCCACGGAGGGCATCCCACCCCTTAGGGCCTATATCCCATTGTGTAGACAATTGGCCGACATACATGCAACAACAACAACATTCTGTGGTTTTCTTCGAACTTTGCGTAATTACGAGTTAGGTTCCCTTAGAAAGACCCCCACGGAGGGCATCCCACCCATTAGGGCCTATATCCCAAACGTAGATAATTGGCCGGCCCAACCAAACCTTTAATCAGGCTTTTCCTCAGAAGATATTTAAAAAAATAAAATAAACAAACATACAATAAAAAAATGGAAGAAAATAAATGAATATGAAATATAAAATAAAATGTTAATAAATATGAAATAAATACCGTATTTACTCGTTTATAACAAGCACTTTTTCTTCGAAAATTTAGGGCAAAATCCCTGGATGCGCGTTATATACGGAATATTTTTTTACTGCTTTATGTAATCGCACGCTATATTTATGAATCAAGAAATGTATTCATAGAAGACATTAAAACTGGAATCTTACTGAATAGAAGTATACCAGCATCTTTATTTCATTCCTTGCACTTTTTTAAAGAAAAGGGTTAGAAACATTATTTAAACACGTTTAGCAATCATCATTGACACTTACTGATTTCATGTAACGGTAACAGCAAAAATTCATGTAATAGATACAGATTTGCATTATAAATAGAAAAAAAATCGGTAAGGTCAAAAAATTCTTAAGAAATTTTTCTTGGAAACTGGGAAACCTAGAACTTTTTATCTAACTGCGACCCAAGTAACAGATAAAATTTTAGTATGATTAGTATAATTTTAGTAGATTCATTTCTAGAACTACAAATTTCTGTAATTCTTTTTTTTTTTTTTTTTTTTTTTTTTTTTTTTTGTGGTACAGTGTACAGATAAAATTTTAGCAGGAATACAGATTTCTGCAACTTTCTAATTGCAAAATTTCTGTTTTTTTTTTTTTTTTTTTTTTTTTTTTTTTTTTTTTTTTTTAACGTAGACGTTTTTAAGTATTTCGTTCGCAATTGAGGTCACTATATCATGACACTCACCCTATTCACGAAGTCTTAAAAAAAGAATTTCGTCTTAATTTCTGGCCTGGCGTAACATTTGTTTCGATTTACATTACTGAAATTCCTTTGATCATTCATTTCCTTGCACATCAAATTTATGGTGCGCGTTATACATGCGGTACAAAAAACCGCCATTTTTCATTCCAGAATACTGGATGCACGTTAGACACGCACGTTAGACACGGTGTACTCGAGTAAATACGGTAAATACAAAAATATATTCTCTGAGGAAGAACCTAATTTAAAGGCTTGAAAGTACTAAGCGTTTAAAAAAATAATAAAATTAACCATTAAAATCTCTATTTGATTATTTTAAGCGAATTTTAAATAAACCTGAACATTTTAATGTTCATGTTACACATTTTATGTTAAAAGCAAGACGAAAATTTCATTCCATCATAATTTATATTTGTTTATCAATTCACCTGATAAATGAAAACTCCATAGACTGGAATTTCTTAAGTTGACGCCGCGGAGCATCAAGCTAGCACATTGTTCGTGTAGAAAAAAATAGTTTTAATATTTTGATATAATATTTTGGAGTGAGTCTATAGTAGGTAAGAAAAATGGGGACATGCGTCATATACGCACAACGTTCGCGCAATTTTCCCCCCGCCAATTTTGAAAAAAGGTATTTTTTTAATGTTGCTTTAAATGTTAATATTTACGATTTATTGTGATTTTTATATTTATTATTATATTTGTTAATTAGAACTGTTTTTATTGCTTCAGTCGTTGCTTTCTTTTTTTATGATTTGTTGAAACAAAATAACCGGGCTATAATGTGAGGCATAATATTGCCCCTTTGTTCCTATCGCACCATACGTAGTGCGTATATGACGCCTGTACCGAGAAATCTAAAACGAAAAATTTTGTAAAGAAGCAGTGATGGTCTAAATAAATATCACCCTGACGCCTATGCTGTAAAATAATAGCCAAGTTTGGCGTCAAATATGAGTCAGGAATAACGTAGAACAATATATTAGATACTAAAAACTATTTTTGAAAATTAGCAAATTGACAGTGCAATTCCCTTCAAAAATATGATAAAATGGGTCACTTGATTGCAGAATTCTTTCCCCTCATCTATAATCTTATAACCAAGCAATGCAGAACAATATGATAGTAAAATCTTCCGGGGTTAATATCTACACTGTAAAAAAAAGGGTCGATCTACTAAAAAAACTTTAGTGATCCTTGTAATTACTAAAAAATTTTTAGTAATCTTAGTCGGTTACTAGAAAATCTGTAAGAATTACTAGAAAAAAGTTAGCAATGAATAGAGTTAATAGTTTTATATTTTTAATAGCTATTACTAAAACTCGGTTGGTGTGGCCTTGATAGCATAGTGGTTATAGTAACGGACTCCAGGCTGAAAGGTCCCGGGTTCGATGCTGGACACAGCCAAATATACCCCGAATGTACGTAGTGTAAGTGCTCGTTAATAAAGGGGTTATGAAAATTCTGTCGGAGCAGGTAGCAATGTTTGGTGCTGCCATTTATTGCGGTTTTGCCGAAAATCTATCGTTTCAGAAGTCTGATTTCAGCTCGAAAGAAGCTCCTGCCCTTGGGCGCACGTAAAGGTTATTAAAAATCATTTTGGAGCTATTACTAAATTTTGCTTGATGGTTCATACTAAAAATTTTTAAGTTAGCTATACAAAAAATTCTTTTGTTCAGTATACAAAAAAAAATGCTTGTTTCACTTGCAAAAAAAAAGTTTGTAATGGTTACTAAAAAATTCTGTGGAATACAAATTTACTAAAATATTTTTAGTAACCTCTTGAATTATTTTTTACAGTGTAGCTGACATTATAAGTTCCATCGCAATCCATTTCACAGAATCTTTTAAAAAGGCTAAATTTTCATGACTGAATTCATCTGATTATAGAAATTTTTAACGGAATTCTATAAACAATCAACGCATAATGCTATTTGACATTGGAACCTCCCATGAGAAATTATCTACCAGTACAAAATCGTCAAAATCCATTCAGCCAAATTCGAGTTATAACATCCGAAAAGAAATTTTCATTACAATTAAATTGCATTAGAATTTAAATATGTAATTCTATTTTCCTAATCTTACCTACTACAATTTACATTTCATATTCAATTTACAATTTACATTTGAATGCAACAAATTACTCAAAAAACTTGTTGTACACTTGAAAATTTTCCGTTCTTATGAATGTCGTTCGAACCGATGTCATACCTTTTTAGCTTAAAATCAAATTGCTTGGCGACAGAAATGACAAAAGTTAATCAAAATCCTAATATATGCGCAATATATCTATTTTATAATCTCCTAAAATATTGAAAAAAACTTGACATACTTAAAAAAACTTTTTAAATAATTTTTTAAAGTTTTTTTTTCTTACCCAGGTGCCAATTATAGTCAACAAATAGGATAAATCGCCAGATCTTGCTCCAATGGATTGGCTTTGAAAATGAATGCTCTTTTTAGCGTATACAAACATTTTTCTCAGATGCATATTAAATATATTTTTAAATAAGATTATTCTCCATTAAAACCGCTTTTTTTATTTCAAATAAACCATTAATAAAATTTTCATTTTATTTTTCGAGCTGATTGAATCTTTTAATTTCTAACTGATATGCATGTTTCATTTTTTAACAACATGATAAAGTAATACGCAATCGCCAAAATTGTAAACTTATGCTAATGGTTCCTCTTTATCCAAAATAACAGAAATTTTCATCATAATTCTGCAAATAATTTACATAGAATGATGCGCTTTTTACGAAAACCTTCCTTAAAATAACATCTATCTAACAGTGTAAGTCACACCAAAATCCCTTCAGTTGAACTGGAGGAGTAGACGGAAACACGAAATTTCCATTTGTATTTTATATATATGAGTAGAAAAGTGATATTATTTTTTGAAAGATTAAAATAATTCTTTTTAATACAATTTCATTCATGAAATTTTAATTTTGAAAGAAGTTAAAGGCAAAAAAGAAACAAATAATATAAAAATGAAATTACTTATTTATGTCACTCTATATTTCTGATATTCATCTAATTTCCAATAGATGGCAGCACCAGAAGTCTTTTACAAGCATGAAAGGAACAGAGGAACCTATTGGTTAGTATAGTTTTTTGTGGATTCTTCAGTGTCAGAGTCATATTTTGTCATTTTTTATCACAACTTTTCATAGCAAGTTAAATAGAAAAAGAAAACATTTCTTAAGAATACATTTTGTTTCAGCAAGTTAAATTTTATAAACTTTTATATATATATAATTTATATAATACAATTATATTAATATATATTAGTTTATATATATATATATATATAATGCGTATGTGAATGATATATTGTTATAGAATACTGTGTAAAATATATAGCTTACTTTTATTAATAAAGAAATAATACAGTATATATTTTAATTATTATGAATTAATATTTAATATTTTATACTTATTAGTATTGATAACTAAATAAAATTTTAAAATTATTCATTTTTATTGATCATGGTTCAAAATAAGTATAAATACATAGTAATATAAAAAAATAAGTATAAAAAAGGAAGCACGCAACATTTTTAATTAAAGTGAATAAATATATAATACTTTAAAAAATTAATATGTTTTTTAAACTTATTGAATTTTGTGGGTCAATAATTTCATCCATTTTTGATAATGATTCAGAATCATAAAAACACTTAAAAAAAGAAAAAAAATGAAAAAAAGTAAGAAAGAAAGAAAGAAAGAAAGAGAAGGAGAGGGGTTTTTCTGAAACTAGGCCCTATTCTAGACTTATATCAGACTAGCCCAAAAGCTATATTAAAATACTTATTCAGACACAAGTACTCTTCGGGGGGGGGGGGGGGGGGAGTGGAATAGCGAAATTGGTAGAGGGGAGGTGTGGGGATCTATAGATGATTTTAATTTCAGATGGTTATTATATGAATGTATTTTAATACATATTTCTCATTTTAATTACTAAATTTTTACCTGCACATATCCATAATCATATGGTGTTAAAATATAATATACCTAAAATAAATTGTTGACAAAAAAAAGTTTTTAAATGAAAAAAAACTGAAAAATTGTGTACTTTTTAAAAAATAAACAAGCCTTTAAAAGCACGCTTTTTATTTATTTTGCTGCAATAATTTCACTATATATATATGTGTGTGTGTGCGTGTGTGTGTGAGTGTGTATCTTTTTTCAATTATTAAAATGATAATTCCGTTTCTTTTCTTTTTATAAAAAATTATAGAAATAAATTTTTAAATAGACAATTTTAAAGAGTTTTTAGGCAATGTTGACAAATGAGTAGTGGATGTTGATTTTTAAGCAAATTGATATAAAAAATCTATTAAAGATTCAGTACACTTTCGCATACAGTTCTCATATTGATTACTAATTTTTTCCCATATATTTAAAATCATCTGGTGCTAAAATATTATTTATAAAAAATAAATTGTTATCTGTAATAACAGATTTTAACTGCAAAAGAAGACATTAAAAACACATTTCACTGAAAAGTACAAGATATTAAGAAGAGACAGTCTTTAAATTGCAAGGCTGACTCAAAAAGGAAACTTGATATCGATTAAGATAAACTATATTGTTTTTATATCATAATTTTATACGTTACTAAAAGAGATTTTGTATTTTCGGTAAACTATAAAATTAAATAATATTCATCTAAAAATTACTGTAATAATTATATACTGTAAAAATGTATTATTAGAATAAAATTGTTTTATTTACCACGCACTTGCTTCAAACTAAAAAAGTTTTAAAATATTTGATACAACAGTTAAATTATAAATCTATAGGTTCTCAAAAAATTTAAATATCAAACGCAAAACGTTTTTTCTTTTCTTACATAAATGTATATATAAATTGTATTCTGAAAAAAAAAAAAAAAAAAATGATTTTACCATATTTTTGCTGTTATAAACTAGCACTTCAGCTGACATATCGGAAACACCGCTGTGTAGTAACTATTGAACTCTCAAACCTGGTGGATGGGAGGTGTTCGGTAGTGTATATAATTGCGCGCGTCGTCTCCATCGTTCTGAGTTTTCCAATTTTTTTTCTTTCGAACTTTGAATAACCTTGCCTAACTATGGGTAAGGCTCTCTCAGAAAAAACCCAGATGGGTTGATATCCCTTTTCGCGCCCATATCTCTCGTGTACGTAATCGGCCGTCAAAAACAACCGCTTTTCATACAGACTAATTTATAGTTTAGATATAGCCAAAAATGAATTTAAATCGCTTCATTAATTATTCACGTGCAAAACAGCTTAAATTGATATATTTTTTCAGAGAACTTTTAATGAAATTTTAATACTCCTTAGAAGTAGCTTTTACAGTGGCTAAACTATAAATCAAACGTTTGAAAAAATAATTAAAATAACAAATGCAATACATTATTTATTTATTTATTTATTAGAAAACAGCATTTGTTTATTTATTTATTTATTTTAGAAAGCAGCATTTGTTTATTTATTTATTTATTTTAGAAAGCAGCATGTTTTTTTTTTTTTTTTTTTTTTGTAACTTTTAGCTACCAAAGTAGATATAAACAAGTCGGAAATCCACGCCAAATGTATCAAATCAGGTATTTTCATACTATAACGATGTTTTAAAAATATTATGATCTTGGTGTCATAGCATACACTACTTCGGATACAGTAGATTATGCGAAATCTTTTGTGTGTCCTTTCAAATATTATCTGCTTTCTATTTTACATAGAATAACTTTACTAATCTTCAGCAATGTATATCAATTTCATAAAATGAGAAATATTTTAATTAAATATTATTAAAATATTATTAAAATGTACCCTTAAAAAATATTTCTCCCTATGTTATTATGTAATGGGATACTTTTGTGTAGCCCTGTAAATTAATAACAATTATTTTTTGCTGTTTCAAAAACTATTTAAAAAAATAAATCGTTTCTCTATTTCACAAAAAACATATTGTCAGCTTTTTTTTACTGTGATTTCTCAATTTATCACCCACTTGACAAATTTAGCCCACTGACTTTCAAAACTACATCATACGTATGTAATAATAACAATAATAATAATAATAATAAACTAAGTAATTTCGCAGCTATTTGAAATGTATATGTTTTTGAGACGAAAAATTCTACAATTCAAAAAATGTATCCGGTTGTCAACTATATATAACTATATATAACATATATTCGGTTATTACGCCCCCCCCTTTTTTTTTCACTTTTTTAGTTAAAAATGCGCATCATGCATTTTAACATTTTTGTAAATATTTAGAGAAGCATGAATGCTCTACCAATGACAAATAAATTCCTAATAAAAAACAAATTCTATAAAATAGAACTATAGAAATTCTGTAGAATAGACTATGCAGTACAATATCGAGTCAAAAATAGCTATAAAGTCTGATTAGAAAAACGTTCAAGACCCCCCCCCCCCTTCGCAAATACCCATACTGGCCAACTTTATCGCAATGATTTTTTGTACAGATAATTGAGCACACAAAGGCTGTTTTCAGATGAATAGAAGGGAAAGCATTAGCCATCCAGGCAAACACACATTTTTGTTTTTAACGAGAGAGGATTTTCGGCCGGAAATTTTCTGGGTAACAGAAGATATGTAGGGCAGTTTTTAAGTACGTTCGTAATTATGTAAATACGTAGCACCTATAGTTGTCGTTCAGTCCGTCCGTCTGCCCGTCTGTCTGTTCGACTGTCTGTCCATCTGTCTGTCTGTCCTCATATAACAATGAAAAAACTACCCAACCGAATCCTTTTAAATTCAAAATACATAATTATTATATAATTTTTTCGAGTCATTTCAAATTTTATGAAAATCGGATGCATAGATCAATTACATGGACAATCAAAAGGATTCCGTTACATTACGGTCAATGGGGGGAAAAAAGGGTTCAAATGCATTTTAATCGCTTGAAATTTAAAAATCATAATTATTACATAATTTTGTCCAGTCATTTCAAATTTTATGAAAATCGGATGCATAAATCAATTACAGGAATTATCAAAAGCATTCCGTTACTTTGCGGTTAGTGCAGAAATTTTTTTCAAATGCATTTTAATGGTGTTACACTCATTCAAACATAATAAAATTGACATGAACCTATGAAGTATAAATACACTAAAATATAAATTCTGTATAATCTGGGATGAAAATTATATTTATTATTAAATTACAGGGCCACACAAAAGTATTCCACTACATAATGCTAAACGGGGGAACATTGTTTGGGGCGTGTTTTAATTATATTAAACTATTTCACATTTTATGAATAAGATACATGTTGCTGAGGTGTAATAAAAGTTACTGCCTGTATATTTACAGAAACACAGAAAACATTTCGACCTTTATATTGTATCCGAAATACTGTCAACTATAACAGCAAGATCTGAATATTTTTAAAACTTCGTTATCGTACGAACGCACCTCATTTGCTACGCTTCACGTGCAATTTCCAACTTGTTCTTCTAGTAGTGAGCCGCTGAAGTGGTTAATAATAGAAAATTGGATTTCAGAAACAATGAACTAATGAATATCTTATATATCTTTTGAGTGAAGATCGATCATTGAAACTAATACTCGTAATAAAACAATTTTAAACATAAAGCTATTTAGAACAAAAAGTATTCGAAAATGTTCTATTTCTGTGTTACTGCTGTGCCTAAAAAATTGAAATTTTGTTTTGGGTTGCTTTTAAGTTACAGTTAAAATATAAATAATCTCGATAAATATTTTTTAAAAAATCAAAATTTAAAAACATTAAATGTTAAACGTTATGAATTGTCATTAATTTTTAATTGCTAGGTATAGAAACTTTAAATATTTGACAATACTACATCTTCACTCCCCCAAACACGCAAATTAAATGTCGCAAATTGGATGGCTACACATCTGGAATTAAATAAATTTTCTAAAAATTGAGTAAATATCCGTATGGAACAACGAATAGGTTGCTCAAAAGTACCTACTTGTCAGTGTGTTCCTGCTTTTTTTTTTTTTTTTCTCGAGCCAATCTCCCTAATTGAAAAATGTCCGAGGTTAAATGTTACGTACACTTTTTTCTTTCAACTTTACTAATCTAGAGATTTTATCATAGAATAATTTTTTCAATTGTCATTAGCAGGTTTTTTGTACAATAACTTATTCGGGTGAAATTGCATAATAAAGTTCACATTTTCGTATTTGAATTTGCGAGTTTTGCTGAAAAAATATATTCAGGTTTATAAATTACTTAAGATGACACTTTGCCAGCTCCTAGTTTTTGCAGACAAGATATTCAGATCTCGTGTCGTACGGTACATTACAGCTATTGCCAATTACTTTTATTTAATGCATGCTTAAGCGAAGTACTGCTCAACTTCATGAGAATAGGTTTGAAAACAAAAGAACAGAGCATAGGTAGTGGCCAGCATAGCTACCCATTTAAATCCGATTAAGCATACCTGGAACATACTCCGAGAGACGCTTTCCATTCCTTTTTTGACGTTTTCGAGATTTTGATAAATCACTTTTTGAGGAGAATTTGAAATTCCTTAAACTCTTATCGAGAACGTCATTACATTCATAGAAAACAGATATAGATATTATATTAGTATACATACTATTCTTATTAATTATTCTGTATTATTTACTAATTGGCAACACACCATATAAAAAATCATTTATTCTCTTCAACCATCATGCTTTTGGTCATTTTTAGGCTCTAAATTTGTTGTTGAATGTCTATTTATGTTCTTGATATGATTTTAAAAGAGTTAATATTCCAATATAAGATATTTTAGTGCTTTATTTTCAGTATTACTTTTAATGTAATGCGTACCTCCATTTTTATAAGCATGCATGGCTCTTTTGCATTACTGCTTTCGAATTCTGTAACAGCGTATACGAATTTATATAGAATATTTTGAAATTCTACGGTTCACTTTGCTCTTTCTTGGCATTTGAATTTATAGCAGTACATGATCAATTAAAGATAGCATCTTATTATTATTTTTTTTTTACTCTCACGAGTTGCTATTATATCTATGCTCTTAGTAATATCACTCAGACTATTCCCTTATAGAGGGAAGTTCAAGTTAAGAAATGTTTCAATAACAATTTTAATTTTTCTTAAGAAAGGTGTTATAGTAAAAATAAAATACATTGACATGTTTCGGAACCGTCATAAGTTCCCTTATGATGGAACTTATGACGGTTCCGAAACATGTCAATGTATTTTATTTTTACTATAACACCTTTCTTAAGAAAAATTAAAATTGTTATTAAAATGTTTATATAAAAGGTGAATATTTTAAAATCTGATGATTAATAAATCAATTGGATTTAATTAACTTTTTATCAAAGAAATGTTTCATCACTAAATATTGTTACAGCCTAAATATTAAATAAAAGAATTTCTTCATATTTAAAATGTTTAAACAATATCCACATCTACCATCAAATAAAATAATATGCAAATTTATTTACTTTCAGTTTGCAGTTTGAATCTTTTCTGTTTATTTTATATTTTTCCTCAGAATGAAAAATATTCATTTTTCTCTTCGATCGGCGTCTTTGAGAGCCATTATTTTGAAAATCAGACAAAGTGGGTAGTAGTATTTTTTGATTTGCTTGATTTTTTTATATGTTGAAGTAGATCATATTTAATGAATAATGTGCAATTTTGAAGCCCTGAAAATTTTTTCTCTTTTCTATAGAAAATGTCAAAGTTTAAGGTTGTGAAGGCCATTTTTCAATCAAAGTGAAATGCTGGTATATTTGGAGCACTATATCTCTCGCAAGTAACAACATCCTAAAACTCTTTTGGCATAAACTGTTAGTATAGCCCTACCTGCTTATGTATTAGTTTCCTTGAGGCATTGTTACTTTATATTATTATGTTGCCACAAAGTATAGTCAAAATGACTTTTTGTGCATTTTTCGCAATTAATATCTTTCTTAAGCAATAGTACCTCAAATTTTTTCTTATAGAATATGAAAGTACACTAATCGGACAAACTAAATAATATAGTACTGCACGGAGATATTGTTGCTGTTAGTAGATATAATCTGTTAAATATGCAAGTTTTTCAAAATATTCAACATTTCAATTAGCATTATTTAAAAAAAAGCGAATAAAACAAATTATCTCACACAATAGTTGAACATATGTAGAAAAACATGGAAAAAAAAGAAGAGTGGCCTCGTGATATTTTTAGGCAAAAAAATGACAAAATTTTCAAATAAACAATGTCGATGATAAAATTTCTTCCCTATCAGAAAATGAAAAGTCCTAGTTCTCTTTCCTCTTTCCTTGTTTTTTCCCTATGAAAAAATGAAATATCCCTTTTTAGCCGCAGCTTCCAAAAGCGAAATAGGATTTTCATTTTCTCTTAGGGGAAAAATGTGATAATGGGCATTGCTTTTCATCTCATTTTTGTCATTTTTTTGCCTGAAAACATCGCTAGGCCCCACTTCTTTTTCCTTTTCCATGTTTTTATACATATGTTTAACTATTGTGTGAGATATTTTGTCTCATTCAAACGTGGCGTTTTTTTAGATAATGCTAAAAATTTTGCATATTTAACAGATTATATCTATTAACAGCAACAATATCTCCGTGCAGTACTATATTATTTAGTTTGTCCTAGTAGTGTAATTTCATATTCAATAAGAAAAAGTTTAGGGTACTATTGCTTAAATAAGATATTAAGTGCGGAAAATGAAAAAAAAAAGTCGTTTTTACTGTACTTTGTGGCAACATAACAATGTAAAATAACAATGCCCCAAGGAAACCAATAGATTTTATAAAGCAGGTAGGGTTATACTAACAATTTATGCCAAAAGAGTTTTAGGATGTTGTTGCTTGCGAGAAATATAGTACTCTAAATATACCATCATTTCACTTTTCATGAAGAAAGGGCCTTCACAACCTTGAATTTTGATATTTTCTATAGAAAAGAGGAAATTTTTTCAGGGTTTCAAAATTGCACATTATTCATTATGTATGATTTACTTCAATATAAAAAAATTATCAAGGTAATTAAAAAATACAACTGTCAAAACATCACTTTTTTTGTCTGAATTTCAAAATAAGGGATCTTAAAATGATTAAAAACGCATCAGTATTCGTGCACTCCAAGAACATGTATCAGAATTTTAATAAAGTAATATTTCTTTTACTTAACACTAGAATCGCGGTGGTGAGTCATTTTGATCCGTATCAAATGAAAATATGACGATTCGAACCAGAAAACTCCTTAAAAAATAAGATAAACGTAAGTAGCACAAAATAATTTAAATAAATAAGTTAAGCAGTATTATATTAAAATTCTGATGCGAAATATTTTAAAGAAAATTGAATAACTTTTCCGCGATTTTAGTGTCAATGGAAGACTAATGTATCCTCAGATATACGGATCAGTACTTTGCAAAATTTCTGGCATTCAAACACTTAAAAGGTTACTTTATGGTAAAAATTTCCTGACCCCCTTTGAGGCGTACAAACCCTGACTTATCCGCGCAAAGAGTAGACAGAGCACTTATTGCAGATAATGCCAAAAACCTGTTTCGATGAAAACGAGACAATATGACAGGAGTGACTTCTACATACATGTTGAACTCGACAAAAACAACTGCCTAACTACGCTTCCGCCACCTTGTTTCACAGCAGCAGTTGGAAGATTTTCGTAATCTGTCGGTCTTAAAACTAGTGGCGTAGCTAGGCGTAGGTAAAAAAAAAGCTGAATGTCACTATTTTAAAGAAATATTTATTCTGTTATCAAAACACAGAATATTCAGCGGTTTAATAAGATGAAAAAAATTCACAAAATTAGTGGTATCTGAAGCATTTTTGCACTCAATGTGGCTAATCCCCTGGGTAATGGACGTATGTCCTGTGCCAGTGTGTTAATGTAGTCCTGAAGGGAGAAACAATATACATTTTATTAGTTGTACCAACAAACCTGGAGAATGTTGATCAACAAATAAATTTATCACACCTGACTTTAAAAACTGCCTCCCCACTGCTTTACTTGAATGTCTTTAAAATGTTGATTGCTATGGTACACTTTTTAACCTTCTGTATCAAATACCATATTAAATACCCATTTGTATGGTGAGCTGTTGCATGTTTAAAGTTACCCAAAAGCCAATGTTACTTACACAGTTGGCATTAAAAGAATTTTCGTTTTTTTTTCTTTGCTACAACCTTTAAAGACAAAAATTTCGTACAATTCTCAACAGACACAGACAATGAGTTAGTTTTTTAGTTTTTCGTACCAACTTCTTTTTTCACTTGAACAGTTTCTCACTGTTATTGCTAAAATGATTTTCGTGAGTTTTTTACAACTAAGAAGGCTGAAGATGTCTAAACATGGATTTTATTTTTACAAAAGTTAGTATGCATTATAATTTTGTATTAAAAATTTATAATATTTAAGACGAGTTTGTAATCTTTTGCTTATTACTAATTGGAAAAATAAAGTTTCAGACAATA
>CAXHSM010001150.1:4889621-5231214 GCA_964019185.1 Maratus speculifer | reverse complement strand
AACGTTTTTTTAACATCGATTTTTATTTCAATGTCTAGAGGGGATCCACAACCTCGAGATGACTGTAATATCGACATAAAATAAAGCCTATATAAGAGCAAGAGCTGTCAATATCGTTTTGACATAATTATTTTTTATATTGATTCGTTAGCTCGCCCTTCACTAACACAAAACTCGCCTCTTTCGAACTCCTTTTGCTCCTGTACCACTTTTGGGGTAGTGACCAACAAAATAAGATTTATCCTAAGTTGGAGAAAGAAATGCCCCTATCATTTTGATATCATTACTTTTTAAATGGGTTCGTAAGTTTCCGAGATTGCTTAAAAATCGAAATTTAGATAGTTTTTAGAGCAATTTTCGTGCACTTTCACCCCTTTTAAATATCGTATTTTTTAAGAAATGTTCTTAGAGAACATTATGTCTTATAAGTAATTAGCGAGCCAAATTTCATGTTTCTAGGCCCTTCACTGACACAAAAATCGTATTTTTGAACGTTTTTTGTTATTGCATCCCCTTTGGGTTAGTGGCACCGACATACTATGTACCCTACGTTTGATTAGGGGCGAACACCATCATTTTGGTACCATTTCTTTTGAAATTGGTTCGATAGTTCCGGAGATTACACCCAACAAATAAATAAACTTTACCTCATTATAATTTAGATATAGATAAATTTAAAACATATTCTTGTCCATCAATTCTAGTTAAATCATGCAACATTCCATAATGTTTAGCTTATGGATTCATTTTTCTGAGAAGTTCATATAAATATATTGAATTTTGTAAATAGATAGTACTTGCATTCAAAAACAATGTAAATAATCATTTTATCCACTTAATTGATTCTTCTTTTACGTAAAATACTTAATATAACCACTTATTTTAAGCTAAAATATTTGTAACATCTATACTAAATAATTTTGCCATTAAATAGTATGAAATTGTATTTAAACAATTTAAGGGTTTTAAAAAATTTTTAAGAGATGAACCAAGCAAATTTTTTTTGCACATGCGACTAACGGGTAAATCATTTGAGTAGTTATGTAATACGCGCATTCCAAAGGAAAAAAGAAAGAAAAAAAAATAGACTGTCACACCTCACGTGATCTGAGTTTTGCTAAATTAAAAAATGTAGTTGTAATATTTTTCGTTAAAAAAAACTGGCAACATTAGTTCTATTAAAAATGTTCTTTTTCTTAGTGATGTTCGAATGTTGTTGGTGAACTGTGGTTTATGTCTTGTGATGGTGGCGTGCGCCAGAATTATGTAAAAGCTTTATTTGTATATAATGTGTGTGCGTTAGTGTTCTATATGTAAGTGTCGTTTTTTCAAGTAATAAAAAGTATTTAAAGAAGCCTGCAGCCCCCGAGATATCTAAGTTAAGTTATGCTCTTTCTTTCTTCTCTTGTACATTTGTAAGACGACTTCTTACAAAATGGCTGCCCAACCTGGAGCCCTTACCTGGAAATAGTTTGATTTGTTCTGACATCTTCTTAATTCTACAAATGTTTGATGCTTTTAATTGCGATATGTTATCTACAAGTAAGAAATAGGAAAAAGGAAATGGCGCGAAGTCTTTCCAAGGTGTTCCACATCTTTGTGAATCTTCTAAAGGTTAATATATATATATTTTAAATTGTGAAATATGCACGAAATAAAAATGCATGCATGTTAAAGCAAGAAAATGGCACGAGCAGTCGTTGCTCGTTTGTTTGTGAAATGTGTTCTTCATTGCTGTAAAAAAAATTTCCACGGAATAATATTATGCCAAGCACCATTTTCATTTGTTTGCGATATATGTTCTCGAATTTAATCTTGCTTCGATAACGCCATTTATATTTCTTTGTGAATTATGGCGAATTCTACGTTTTCTGTGCTTTTAAAAACTTTCATTTCTTGTGCCTGCAGGTGTAGCTCGACAATATTTATTTTATCTTCAAGTTACTTTCTTAAAGTGGTCGAAGTTCTGAAACTGGATCCATATTTATATCAAAAGAATGCATTCTTTCAACAAGTGTCTATATTTTGTTTTCTATTTGTAAAATTTTTCATATTTTTAGTTTTAATTTATTGATTTATTTTACAGTTCATTTATATATTGTGTAATTCCCCTTCCCTCCCCATGCTTATATTTTTTATTCTTTTGTTTATTTTCATTCTCTGCACGCATGTTTAATTTTTATCTTGATAAAATAAAAAATTTTCTTACTTCGAAAAAAAAAAAAAAAAAAAAAAGGTTGAGAAATAACGAAATAAGCAATTATTTGTGTTGATATTATTTTTCTTTTCTTTTTACAAAAAGGAAAAGTATATTAAAAAGTATTTATACCTTTTAGTTCAAGTGTCATATGGTATGTGTTTATTATTTTTTGTTGGTTTTGTTGTTGGTTTCGCAAGATAACAGAATTTAATTAGAAATTTTATTTGAGTGTTCTATTGTTAGTTGTTTTAAGCATTTAATTTAGAGTTCTTGATATATTTTGAAATAGCATTGAATACGATTTTTAAAACAGATTCAGTAAGTTTTTGCATTTACTTATTTTATTTTTTTTTATGAAATAAGAGTTTCTTTTCTTTTAAAATTATATTGGAAAATCTACATTACATAGTCTTGTCTTGATAATATGATAATAATATTGATTGACGTTTTAATTATTCAGATATGTTTTGACTTATTTAGAACATTGTTTATGAATGTTGCCAACAATTCAGTACTAGTTTTATATCAGTTAAAATAATGGTTTGATTAAATGACACGTAGTTTAAAGTATATTTTCTTTAAAAAAAAAAAAATAAAATTAAATAAAATTAAAATAATTTAAATTTTAAAGATACTTAAAAGTTTAATGAAGTTTAATTATTTTAAAAGTATATTTTGCTAACGTTTTCTGTTTTGTTTTATTGATGTCTTGTTTTTATGAGTTGTAAAGCAAAGCTCACGTCTGGGGAACAATTTATTTAAACGAATTTTAGCATTTGTGGATATATATCTTGTTGTTTGCTAAATTTACAAATATCCGACCTCAATAAAGCACGAAAAGAAGACCTGTTTCAGGTCGCTGTAGAAATGAATTTAGATGTACAACCCTCTATGACCGTTGTCACATTGCGTGATAAGATTAAATCCTCTCCCTCGTACGAAGTTGATTTCGTGAATTCGTTAGTCAGAAACCAAATTGCGACTCGCGAGGAAGATCAGCGTAGACGAGACTTAGAGGAAAAACAAAAAGCAGCTGAGTTAGAACAGCGTAAATTAGAAGAGAAGCGTCGTTCGGAAGAACTGGAATTAAAAAAGTTTTAGATGAATTTTGAGCTTCAGAAGCTTAAGTTACAGGCTCAGAGCCAAAGTGTTTCCAGTGGAGCGGTAGGTGGTAATGCGGCAGGGATAATGTCTCATCCAGAGAGTAAAATAGATATCCAGAAGCTGTTGCCTACATTTAAGCCAGAGACAGATGATGTAACATTGTTTCTGGTGCTCCTGGAACGACAGTTAAAGCTTTCGAAGGTACCAGAACACCTCTGGGTTTCTCATTTACTAAGTGTTGTACCCTCTTCTATATCTACGCTTATTGCTCGTGAAAAAGAAGAAAACGCTTCAGATTTTTCACATGTTAAAGGTCTACTTCTAAAAAGGTTTAAAATTAGCGCTGAAAGGTTTAGGCAGCTGTTTTTCATGCATTGCAAAGATAAAGAAATTACTTGGAGAGATTATTACTTCGAGTTACGTGCTTACTTTGGAAACTGGCTTAAAGAGTTAAATGTAACGTCTTTTGAAGCTCTTCAGGATCTGATCATAGCGGATCAGATGAAAAGGCGCGTGCCTGTTGAATGCAAACAACATATGCTAGATGATTGGGAACATTTAAATTCACTAGTCGACTTTGCCGGAAAATTAGACGCGTATTATACTATCAGATCTACGTTTTCTAAAACAGATTCGGTTGTACCCCAGGAGAAAAAAGCGTATTTTCGCCGAGAAAATACATGGAAGCAGAGTAAGCAAAGTCCAAAAGAAGACAGATCTTCTCCTAAGTTTGCTAATAAACGTTTAGAATCCGATATATTTTGCTATGGTTGTGGCAAAGTGGGATTTATAAAGAAGAAATGCCCAAATTGTTCCCCTATCGTCAAAAAACAAACAGTGCAAGCTCATCGTCTTCCGCTATATAGTTTAAATACATCTGCAGTTTCAGCTCCAAATGTGCCAATTACGATCTGCAATAAGAAGGTGTTAGTCTGTGCAGATACAGGAGCCAATCGTTCTATTGCAGGAGAACGAATGTATAAATTATTTTTGAAAACTGGTGTTGCACTGAATCCCCATACTCATGATGTAACCCTGGCTGACGGAATTACGATGGCTAGAGAAACTTTGTCTGCCACTGTGCCCGTAGAAATTGAAGGCCGAGTTTTCGAAACGGAGTTTATTGTTTTACCAAATGCCAAAGGTAATAGAACCCTTTTAGGAATGGATTTCCTTCACAATGCTAACATGGTGCTTGATACCGCTAAAAAGACATGGCATTTTAGTGATAAACCTCATAAAGAGTTTGATTTTGTGGATGAGTACGAAGAAGAAAATAGTACGTCTGCTGGTGCTGTCGAAGTTAGTCCATATGCTTTACGTGAAGACGAAGGCAAAAATTTAAGTCCTGATGAAAGGGAAAGACTTAATGTTCTCCTGAAAAAGTATGAAAAGTGTTTTCAACCAGGGGGAGAAACAACCCCATTTGTTGAGCATCGTATCAATACAGGTGATAGTGCTCCTGTTGCTGTACCACCTTATCGAATGACTCCTGCTAAAAAAGAAATTCTTAAGAAGGAATTAGATAATCTTCTAGCTCAAGGAATCATAGAAGAGTGTGAATCACCTTATGCTTCGCCTGTGGTCCTCATACCAAAACCCGATGGCAGTGTAAGATTATGTAAATATTATAGAAAATTAAATGAAAACACAGTAGCAGATAAATATCCATTACCTCGAATGGACGACCTTTTACATGAAGCCAAGCACACATCTTACATGTCAACTATAGATCTTCGTTCTGGGTATCACCAAGTTCAAGTCTACCCACCAGATCAAGATAAAATTGCATTTGTCTGTCCTTATGGAAATTATCGTTTCTTAAAAATGCCTTTTGGACTAAAAAATGCTCCTGCCACGTTTCAAAAATTGATAGATCAATTTAGAAATGGTCTTAAGGATGTATTTGCTTTATCGTACCTAGACGACATCATCGTTTTGTCAGAAACATTTGAGAAACATCTCTTAGATCTTACAGCTGTGTTCGAGAGACTCCTTGAATTTAAGTTAGATGCCAAACGCGAAAAATGCCATTTTTCTTGTGAGAAAGTTAAGTATCTAGGACACTGGATAACTCCAAATGGTTTAGAAGTAGATCCAGACAAAGTATCCGCGATTAAAGCGATACCTCCACCAAAAAATGTTAAAGAAATTCAGTCCTTCTTACAAACCTGTTCTTGGTACAGAAGATTTATATCAAATATTGCTGATATCTCAAGACCTCTTAGCAATCTTACGAAAAAGAAAGCCGCTTGGAAATGGGGAAAAGAAGAACAAACAGCCTTTGAACTCTAAAACATTGTCTCATGACATCTCCAGTACTGAAGCAAGCTGATGGAACCAAACCATTCTGTCGGACGTTCCTCTCAGTCCACACAACTTTAAAGAATGTCCGTGGTAGATATAGCTGCCACCACCGATATTACTAGGTGAAATCGGTCACCCACTGTGAGGTTTGTGTAAATGAAGACTTACGCTGTCAAGTAACTGAATTATCAGTTTATTAAGAATATATGTACACACTAAATAAGCTATTTACAATTATATACAATTACAACTCGGATATAGGTGATCCGGTTCAACATTAAATTATATACAGTAAAGATTGGCTGTGTACTATTCCAATTACACATTCCACCTCACACTCAATGCACGTTAAATTCACTTTATCGGAGCTCAACCTTGAGTCTCCCAACACAAGAATACTAGGCCTGCACTTCTTAGCCCAGAGCACTAAACACTAGGACGTCAGCGTCCTTCGCTCACCAGAAAACGCACTGCTTATGCTCTTCCACACAGAGCAACCTCTAGGTCCGAAACCTAGGTACGGAATGACTGATCTGAGCCAAACTTGCCCTCTCCAAATCACTGCTTTCCCCAACATAAACCCCTTTGGAGCTTCCTCATTGGACACATACTTCATTCTTTTCTTGCTTAGTGACATGCTGCTCATCATCCGCATACTTCACTGACAGATGGACATGCCTCTCAGCAATCTCCTTTCTCTAACACCCCACCTGCAAAGGATTATCTGGCAATTCCCCTTTCCACAAAGAAGGAATGTCACCTTGGAAATTCTGTACACAACCATACAATACGAAATATTCAAATAGAGAAATAGTAGAAATTACATTCTTTAGCACAGGTGCTATCAGATCCTGACACCCCCCACCTTAGCGGAAAATATGCCTTTTAGGGGCTAATTTTCCCCAAACATATAGTAATAACGCAGAAGAGTTCAATAGTCTCTTTACAGATTTCTTCATTATGCTTATTACATAGGTATTTCCAGGTGTCTGAACACTATCTACTGACATCTCTACTGAACCTTTACTAATATTATTATTACATAAACAATACACATGTTAATACAATATTATAAACAAAAAAATAAAAAAATATTTACACACACACAGAAAAAAAAATTAAATGTGTGACGACATCCCTTTAAGGTTGTCCAGTATTGGGTCGTTGATGTTGATGGGCTAACAACTGGTCGTTCTTCCCAGCTCTTTCTATGTAGCCTGGATATTGCGTCAGCATTCAAATGTTGAGCTCCTGGACGATGAGAAATACTCAGGTTCCAGCGTTGCAAGGCAAGAGCCCATCTAGTGAGTTTGGGTGATCTTGGGGTTGTTTCGGTGAGAAATTTTAATGGATTATGATCCGTAATGATTTCAATTTGAGATCCATAGGTCCATTTTTCAAACTTTCTCAACCCAAAGAGAACACTCCAAGCCTCTTTCTCTATACTCGGCCAAGCACGCTGAGCCCCTGACAATTTCTGACTGGCAAAAGCTATTGGTTTAAACTGACCCTTTTCATCTTTTTGAGTAAGGCAACATCCTACTGCCAGGTCGGAAGCATCTGCGTGGAGCTGATATTCCCGGCCTACGATAGGTGTAGCCAAACTCGTCACTTTACATAACTCATCTTTAAGAGTATTAAATGCTTTTTCGGCCCTTTCATCCCATGGTACAGTATTTTTAACCTTCCCTTTAGTCAATTCGGTTAAAGGTATAGCAATTTCGGCATAATTTGGAATATAAGATCGGTAAAATCCCATTAAACCCAAAACAGATCTGACTTCCTTTTTAGTTTTTGGTCTCTTTAGATCCCTTATTGCTCCTATTTTTTCCTCATCAGGTGCATGGGTTCCACCCCCAATTACATGACCTAGAAATTTAGTCAATTTCTCTCCAAATTTACATTTGTCTAGCCTAATCGTAAAATTTCTCTTTTTCAACTCTTCAATGACAGCCCTAACATGTTCACAATGCTCTTCCCAGGTGTCGGAGAAAATGATGACATCATCAATATATGCTTCCGCATAGCATATTTCAGATGTGTATATTGCTGGGACGATTACTGTTTCTAAACCAATAGGAGAGCGTCATTATCACGGTCAAGTACACGCCCACACAGTTTGATTGACAGGAACTCGTGGACAATTGACGGTGCTAATTATAACAATAATCTGTTGCAGATGAAAGTGAGCTGACTGGCTGAATGGTTAGAGCGTCGAGCTTGAAACCGGAGGATATGGGTTCGAATCCATCGCGGGCCGAGAGTCCGTTGGTGATTTTTTTTTTAATTATTGGAGGCTGTCTTTTATTAATAAATAAGACATTTAAAAAAATATTTCAAACCCTTTTAATATTCTAAATATCGTTCCAAAATGATTTATATATATATTAAACAAGTGGGAAAAAAAGTATTCTGCGAAAATATCCGTATAAGCAAAATTCTTACTTTAATTTTTATTTATTTATTTATTTATTTATTTCAGGATCAGAGGAAGTATAATTTCTAATTGAAGTAAATAAAATTCAGTCATTTTGAAAAAAAAAAAATTCTTTCGTACCTTTAATTTTTAATTACCTAGTACAAATGCAAACAATCCGAGTACAAATAAATAATAAACACACACGATCAATTGTCCACGAGTTCCTGTCAATCAAACTGTGTGGGCGTGTACTTGACCGTGATAATGACGGTCTCCTATTGGTTTAGAAACAGTAATCGTCCTAGCAATATACACATCTGAAATATGCTTCCGCATACCTCCGATGACCTTGAAGAACCTCATTCATATCTTTCTGAAACGTGGCAGCCGCCCCTGATAATCCAAAAGTCATGGTACGCCAATGATAAGTTCCATTATGCGTTGTAAAAGCTGACAAATGTTTACACTCCTCTGCCATTTTAATCTGCCAATAACCCCTCAATAAATCAATTGATGATAAATACTTAGCCGCCCCTGCGGTATACATGATTTCTTGAGAATCTTTCATCGGAAAGATTGGAACCTGAGTTACCGAATTTAAGGCTCTATAGTCTATACAAAGTCTAACAGTTGCGTCTTTTTTCGCCATGCAAACAATTGGATGACTAATTTCAGCATTTGACACTTCGATTAGATTTAATTCTAATAACTCCTGAATCTGCCTATCTACTTCCTCTTTATAAGCTACCGGTACACTATATATCTTTGACTTTTTCCTTTCCACTCCAGGTTTAAGATCAATACGGTGTTCTCCTACATCCGCTGGTCGTACAGGACCCATAAACACCTCTTTATTCTCCCTCAAAATAGACTTTATATCTTTAACTTGATTGTTGGATAACCCTTTTATTTCGAATCTCTCTACATCTCGTTCTACTTCCTGATCCCGGTTCAAAATAGGAATTTCCCCAACTTCTCCAAATTCCTCATCACCCTCAAAAACAATATTAACGATATTACATTTGGCAATAAATTCTCTTATTTTATTTTGGTGCACATGCTTCCTACTCCCGTCGGCTAACTCGACTATAAACGAATGCTGATTTCGTTTTTCGACTATGGTTGCCGGCCCTTGCCACCTAGAATATAACTTGTTAGTTGAATCGGGGATTAACAGTATTACTTTATCACCTACTTCAAACGTTTTTTCTTTTGACCTTAAATTATAATGATACGCCATTCTATTTTGTTGCACCTCAGACGATAATTTTGCCTCATTTGCGGCTCTTTCTAAACGTCCTCTAAGTTTATTCAAATACTCATGAATTGGCGTAGTATCTAACTGCGCCCCCTTACTTTCTTCTGCCCAGGATGACTTGAGAATCGATAAAGGACCCTCCGGCGCTCTACCATATAATAATTAGAAAGGTGCGATTCCCGTCGTAGAATTTGGGACTTCCCTATACGCCCATAATACAAATGGTATTTGTTCATGCCACTTTTTTCCTTCTTCTCTAATAGTATGATGTAACATACGTTTAAGGGTCTGATTAAATCGTTCCACAAGCCCGTTAGACTGTGGATACTGTGGGGTCGAAAATCTTGGACTAGCACCTAACCTTTTCTCAAATTCTTTTGTTAAGTCGGCAGTGAAATTGGTTCCATTATCGCAGGCGATTATATTTGGAATTCCTGTCCTCATAAATATTTGAAGTAACGCATCACACGCGGTTTTAGCACTTAAACTTTTTAGAGGGATCGCATCCGCCCACCTGGTATGCTGATCAATTAAGATTAGTATATACTGATGCCCTTGGGAACTTTTAGGATCAATAGGTCCAATTAAATCAACATTAACTACCTGAAATGGAAGTTCCGGACGTGATACTGGGGAAATAGGAGCTCTATCATTTACTTTAACCCCTCTAGTCAATTGGCACTCTAAACATGACTCACAAAATTGTTTAGTTTCTTTCGCCATCCCCTCCCAATAAAATGAATACCTGATTCTCTGTAAAGTTTTCTTAGCTGCATGATGCCATCCAAATACCGAACTATGCGCTAATTTTAGGATTTCTTCTCTCCTTACTTTGGGTACTACTAATTGCGCTATAGTTTCGCCTAACAATTTCTCTTTATGATATAATAAGCCATTTACAATATAATAATCCCCCTTATCCATTTTAGCTAATTCCCAAGCTTTCTCTAATACTTTACATTCTAATTGGGATTCCTTAAACATATCTGAATTGCTAACAATGGCTTTATTACCTTTCTCCACTTCCGTTTTTTCCGTATTCTGAGTTTGTACATTTTGCGAACTCGCTTCTATTGCGTAAACATTACAAATATCGTTATTCATACCTTCCTTTTCATTCAAGTTATCAACAATAATTTCTGAACTTTCTAATTCTTGGGCCTCTAGCAATGGCTCCTCGCGGTTGACACCTGACAACTCATTAATCACTTCGGGATGTAAGATTACTTGCTCATTAATATTATCAGTCACTGCGCAAAGTACTTCCTGATGAATTATATTAGTTTGTCCGAATTGCGGAATAGCTAACGGTAATTTAACCAACGGCGATTTAACTGCTTCACCGAATAACCCTTGTAAATAAATACTGCCCGCTCCTTTTAATTTCTCTTCCGGTACCAAATCTTTATGAACAACACTAATTTCACACCCAGAATCAACCAATCCCTTTGCTTTTTGCCCATTTACACTAACTTCAATTTTCTCAAGTTTATTTAATTTCTCACCAATAATATTAGTTCTCTGTTCGGCCTTTGCCGATATTCTCGCCACAATAGCTCCATTAGGTAACTCTTTGCTTTCTTTTACCACAATCTTATGTACACCCGCTTTCGGATCTCGTCCTTTATTACCATTATTTCCCTCATCACCCACTTTATTACAAAAACGTTGGTAATGACCTCTCAAACCACATTTAAAGCATTTAGGAGCTGAAGCATCACTAGGCTTCTTAAAATCTATTTTCCTATCCGAAAAAGAATTAGTCTCATTACTCCCGTTTTGCTTCCAATTACCACTAACTTTGCTATCCTCCCTCGGTCTCATTTTTTCATTGTTTACATACTTATCTTTGCCTTTAAAACTTTTATACGTAACGGCGTAAGACTTATTTTTATGGTCAAAATAATTGTCACATTCTCTAGCAATTTTAGAAGCTTCTAACCATTTACCCTGGTGAGTTAACCCAATATATGACGCGGTATCCTCATCTAACGTACTTACTAACTTATCAGTAACTATTAACTGGTTGACCTTTTCATAAGAGTCAGCACCCCTAATCTTACAATAATTTTCCCATGTCGCTATTAAACGCGATACAAATAATACATGAGTTTCGTTCTGGTTTCTCTTAGCCTTCTTAAAGTTTTCCAAACACGCCTTCGGTGTCGGCTTATGTTCCCTTAGAACTAACTCCTTTAACTCCTCATAATTCTCCATTTGTTCCGTAGTGGTATAAATTAACAAATTATCTGCCTTATCTCCTAACATATTTAGTACAATTTCGGCCTGCTGGTTTTCCGGTACATTTTTAGTTTTGAATGCCCTTTCTAAACTGTTGAAAAATAGATTCCATCCCTCAGTCCCTTCCGGTACTTTGATAGATAGAGTTTTTACGCTTTTGATCAATTTTTCTATATTACTTTCATTATTAGATTCCCTAGAAACATTAGAATTATTTGCCGATCCTTGAACCTTATTCTCTCCATTTCTAATTCATGTTCCATCCTTAATTTTTCTATTCTCTCTTCTCTTTCTAACCTTTCGTATTTTTCTTCGCGCTCTAACTTTTCCTGTTTTTCTAACTTTTCGCGTTCTAATTTTTCCTGTTCTAATCGTTCTGCAACAATAGCGTCAGATAATTCCTTATTAACACCCTCGTCATACTCATCACAGTCCATTATCTTTTTCTTAAGCTGAATTCTGGTATCACCTTCCGCGAATTCAACACCCGATTCTTCGGCTACCCCTTGAAGATCAACCTTTTTTAGTTTCAATAAGAAAGCCATACCTTCACCGATTGTTATTACCACTCCACAAGAATAGTTAAACCTACCAGATTAATATTTCCTAAATTTCTAACTTAGTACAAATATTTCTCCACTTATTATACTAATTAACTTACTGAATACTCTAATTTTTCTCAACCATTGATATCACAGAATTTACTTCCAATAAAACAAAAAGGTAAAACAATAATTCGATTTGACTACTATGCAATATAGATTCCAATATATACACTTAGATAACAACATACAATTTATATAATAATACTGATACGTTGAAATTGAAGTATTGATGTCAATCAAAAAATCCACATAAAGAAGAATTGTAACACATGCATACATAAATTTCTACAATTATCCTCACTAAAATATTTCCGAATTCAATATTGGTTCTCACACTTAAAACAAATATACCGAAAATCTTCACTTCTATTTTTCCTCACTATGGCTCTCTTTTGATCCTTTTTTTTTCCTATGGCTCTCTTTTGGGCCTTTTTTTTCTATGGCTCTCTTTTGAGCCTTTTTTTTCTCACTATGGCTCTCTTTTGAGCCTCTTTTTTTTTTCTCACTGCTATTGGCCAATTAAAATTCTAAGCAAATGTTATTATACTCTTCCAACTTAAAAAAATGTTGTTTCATTTAAATCATCGATCGATTAGCATACAATCGACGATCCGGAACGATGCTTTAGCACACACTCGACGATATGGCACGACCACACAAGAATTCCACTGGATACTCCGGCATTAACAGACTGCAACACGGCTCGCTGGTCACTGGTTTCAGGCGATTCTATCCCACCTCGGACGTTCCATCACCATTAATTGGCTGTGATGGCACCCATGTGGAAAATGTGTAATCAAAATAAAAGTTTTAGTTTCTCCGATCTGTATTGTAATCAGAGATTAGTGTACTGACTGTGTGTCATATTCAAATTTCCTGCTTGCGCCCCAATCGAGTTTTTTCTATGGGGGGGGGGAGGATTCCCAGAACGGTTTTTTGTGCGTGCATAACATGTCCGTTTCTTGCTATACACGTACGATTCCAATGCTCTTTAAGGTTTTCGCATGCGCTGAGCATTTTGCAATGAAAAAAAATGGGTGTTGCCATTGGAAATTTTCGAGTTTCTGTAACTGTAACCGTAACCGTGAGCGCCATTTCGTTGTCGTTTACAGAATCTCGAGCTCATACCTCTGAATAGCTATATCTGAAATTTCATTTCGATCGGTTGAGCGGACTGGCCGCTAGATCTCCGTATATCGGCAAAGTTTTTTTATGACCAACCTGTATATTGATAATTAGAAAGGAAATATTATTATTTGCGTTGTCTTATTTTATTTTTTAAATCTAACGTAATTATTCACTATTTAAGATTTTTAACGCATATTGATGGATTTATTATTTTACAATTTTAGATTTCTGTTTTAAAATTCGCGGGCACATATAGTTTTTATACCGTAATTTTCAATATTTTCCTACTTTAATTAAGTCAAATTTATTTAATTCGAAACTGGGGGAGCTTTTATTTTTGATCTCTTTTAATAGTTGGCAACAGGTTAAAATATTTTTTTTCTAAAATATGTAAAAAATATCGCTTGAAATGCTGAAAATTTTTAACTTAAAATAGAAATAAATCATGATAAAATGAATCAAATAAAAAAAGTGCTGTCTGCACATCGGGACCTTTAAATGTACAAAATGACCTAAAAATAATTAAATTCTCATTGATAGATTTTGCTCATATTAAACTTTTTTAATGGAACAATTTTGATCAACTTTAACATTAAATATTTCTTCAAATAAGTATTTCATTTAAAAATTGTCTGCGCCAGCGTATTTACCAAACATTTTTGTATAATACCACCAATTTTCATATTTTTGTGTGCAATAGCTCTTTTAATATTGACGAAAAATATTTTTTCTTAATATTGACCTCCGAGCACAAAAACCATTGGCAGCTGCAGTGACAACGAGAGTCACTTTTTTAGAATAGAGAAATAAATAGAAATTCACTGAAAATAAATAAAATATCACAAATCAGGATGAGGGGTTTTGGAAGAAAGAGTTTTCTTTAAATAGTTTTGGCAGTTGTTAAATCATAAATTGACCTCTCAATAAGAAATAAAAACAAAAATAAAATATGGAAATTGCTTTAGAAATCCCGCGAAAACATTTGGCCAATAACTCATCTCCTCTATCTTGTTTACATCATTGTGTAGGATAAAGAATTCATCAAATTAAAAACTGTTTTTGACAACACTACAAAGTTTTTAAATTGTATTAGTTATCATACGTGACCCATCCACCCCATAGAAGAAAAAAAGGAAATCAATTTAAAAATTCAGATATATGTATATTTAAAAATAAGTGTCACATTCACTTTTCCGTAAATACTGCAAAACCTATATGGAACCTGTCCATAACAAAATTCTGTCTCACATGAGGACATTTAATGATCCCGTTGAAAGGAATACCAAACAATAAGCAATGAATTCCTAAGACAACCCGAGAGAAGGATTGTCCGCTGAATATCGAAATGTCACTCTCGATTGCTTTGTAATTTTGTGCTTATTAAAGTTGTAGTGTGCTTAAAGTGTAATTCTTATCCTGAAAGTCTGTATTGTCTACTACTCCAGAAGCATAAGTAATCCCTTCTTGAAAAAAGTACCTAAATTCAACACTGCAGTTACACCAAATAAGATGGAAATTTGTTTCAAAGGGATTTTTTTCGATCCTTTGCGATTCCATTTTTATATGTTTTACTGTAAATAGATTTCTTGGAATATCCAAAGTTTGAATATCTGTGCCGAAATAGTGTTTTTCCTTAAATTTGGGCCAATCTTGAGCCAAAATGTGCTTAGTCCCAACAGGAAATTTAGCAAGATTTCGTTGATCAGGAAACAACAAATAATTCCATTTCTAACTGTTACAAGACCGCTAATTACGCGAAAAAATAAAAAACCGTGGTCGAAAGATTGCAAAAAAACCACGCGAATATTGTCAAAAAATCGCAAAAACGAGCGAATTTTACACAAAAAATCGCGAAAAACATCCTTATTTGTGAAGAGATGCCAAAAAAGGACAAAATGTTCCCAAACGATATCAAAAATTAGCAGATTCCGACAAAATATTGCAAACAAAACATGAATTACGTCAAAAAGTTGCTAGCAATGAGAAAAAAAAAAAAAAACGCGGTCAAAAATTGCAAAAAATCCATATTTTTTTTCAAAAAAGTGCAGATATAGTCAGAAGATCACAGGGAAACACAAATTTCGTCGAAAGATTACAAACACGAGAATTTTACCTAAAGATTGCGAAAAACATGTGAATTTCATAAAAGAATTGCAAACAACGCGCGAAATACATCACAAGGTCGTTAAAAAATGCGAGTTTTATGAAAAAAAATGCAGAAAACACGCAATGTTTGTCAAAAGATCTTGGAAAAAATGTGAATATTGCCAAAAGTGAACGAAACATTTTTAAAAAGTCGCGAAAAAACAGGAATTTCGTAAAAAGATTGCAAAGAAAAACAAATATTGTTGAAATGCCGCAAAAACGGCAAATTTCGTCGAACTATAGCGAAAACACAAGACTTCTGTCGAAGGATGGAGAAATAAACGTGAATTTTGCCAAAGAAGTGCTAGTAATGAGAAAAAATAAACAAAATGCAATTAAAAAATCATATTAAAACCTGTAAATTGAAAAATTGCAAGTTTTGTCAAAAGACTGCGAAAAAACGTAAATTTCGTCTAAAGATCGGATATTACTTCTACAAAATCAGATTTTTATTGCTACAAAAATGGATATTATTGCTCCAAAATCTTCAGTTTTGCTGCTCTAAAATGGCTTTAATGCAATTTCATTCCTGAATGTTGCATTATTATTTTATTATTAATAAAACATAGCAATGCAAGGGTTCGGATTGTTCTGTGGACAAGAGACGGTCCACAGAGAACTAGTTGATGGCGCTGTGGTAACAATCCTCGACAAGATCTTACATTTTGGTGAAAACTCATATTTACAAAAATTAGTTTATGGATAAACAGAAAGATGAACTAATACTATATTTAAATTGCATTGAGAAGAAGTATAAACGTATCTGCTACGTAATATATGTTTTTAAGTTATCATAAAAAGCTATAAAAAAGTGCCCGGTTAAATTGATGGCATTGAGCTCACATGCTGTTTAGGTTAACTGTACATGATACTCTTATTTATGTCTATTTTTATTTATAAAATAAAACTCTCTTTGAGAGCAAGAGAGCTCTTTTTGAACAAAACGATAAATAATCAGGAAAGCACCTTATCAGAATAAACCATATACCAAATTTAAAGGGAATCGTATAGTTATGCATGAAAAATAGTCTTTTATTCTAAATTAAGAGGTGATTAGCCCCTGTTCCCTCCTTCCCTTAATACTTCATCTATGAACCTCTAAATCAAATCTGGAAAGATCCTAATAAATTACCGGTATATCAATTTTGAAGCAAATCAGATAATTCTATATGAAAAACACATTTATTTAACTTAAAGTGGAGGATTAGCCCCGTTCCTCCTATTATATTTAAGCAATGAACCTCCAAATCTATTGAGGTATGCATGTTATAAAAATAAACTACGGTACCAAATTTAAAGCAAATCGGATAAATCTGCATGAAAAACCCATTTATCCCCAAAAATTTAAAGGGATTAGCCAATTAACCACCGTATCACCAATTTAAACTTAACCAGTGAGTCTCCAAAACTACATAATTATTCTTAATAACAAGTAAACATATTTTTATTAAATATTTCAGTAAATTCTACGGCAACTAAATTGTTTTATGCATTAAAGAGGAAAAAAAGGTTATCAGCATTACAAAATCCTTACATTTACCTTTTTTCAGACATCATTGTAGATTTTTTAGAGTCTGGATATTTGCTTCGAAACTACTTGACTAACAACAATAATTATTACTTTTGTTCTTCATCTTTTGTATGAAGTTTATTGTATTTCTAAATAAGTGCTACCCCACATTCGACTACATCATTTATAACTTTCACTGAAGCCGTAAAGGCCTTACAAGTTTTATAAGATTCATTTTTATTTCAATTTGTCACATCTGTTTCAAAAAAGTCTGAATATAATTCCATAATTTTGATAAACCTCAAAGTGTTACTTGTTACAAAATCTTGTAAGTTCTTTTTGAAAATGTCATCAGGTTCAACCAGTGCACGTTTCAATGGTTTCTCATTTTTCAAAGCACGCACCATTTTGTTTTAATTGAGAAATAATCATCGAAAAATGCAACAGCAATTAGTTTTTCTGATAAGTACCACAAATGTCCTAGGAATTTCTTAATAGCACACAAAGAAACGTCTTTATTTTCATTTTCGTACTCTTTCAAGTTTTTAAGGGGCAATAAATTATTTCTAGGCACAGAACAAGCAGATGGTGCCTGATGCCAACTGTGACTATAGATTTTTACCACAAACGAGATAACTTGACGAATTGTAGATTCTTCGTGCTTAGAAAGTTTGAACTGATCTCTAAATAAATAAATTTTGAGCGAGTGTATGACCTTTGCCATCCATCGCACTCGATGCAAACGACCAGGGGCTCTAAAGTGAACACTTCTTTCGAGTACAGGGAAATGATGGCAAGCTCTAACAGTTATTCGTAATCGTCCCTTAGTTGCAAATCATTAAGTTGATTTTGTGCACACACAATATGATTTCTGACGCACTTTCTGTTGTTTTTTCATAGATGAAATTATCAGCTACAGAAGTCTAAAATATGTCATGATAAATAGAGTTCCATGAAATTTTAAATCGTTTAAATAAGAGTATTTCTGGTCCATTTTGAACTATGAGTGACTTAACAACAACTGCCTCCAGCTTGAACTCCATGATGTGATAACAGCAAGCCAACCAAAGCATTTCTGTCTTCATTTTCTTTTCCAAAAAAAACAAGTCACTCTACAAGCTCCTCTTGATAACACGGAATTTACATAGGTTGAATCAATACACATGAATTTTACTTGCTGTATAATTCCCCATGACTCCAATGCTTTGTTAACAGCAAAAGATATTGCTTCACCTGTTGCTTGTTGAAGTTTTGGAACTACAAGTAATTGGTCAATATTTTTACCAGAATAAATTGATAATCTATCAATAGTTTCAGATCTTGAAATGTCTTCTAAAATTTTGCTGTGAACTGTCAATGGAACACTTGCCAAAAACTCATTTTTTTAATTTTCGGCTATGCGTGATCGGCTTTTGATTCTAAGGCCGAATAGAGGATTTGTTAACATTATAATTGGCAGGATCACAACCCACACGTTTTAGTGTTGTAGTCAAAATAATAGCTGCCTTCCTATCACTTAACTTTGCTGCATCAAGGCTTGCAGCTGCACTATTGTCCAAAACGTTCATTCTACCTTTTTTAGGAGGTGGATCACTGTAAGAGCATGAAGCTACTTCTTCCTGATTGGAGCAAGTTTCATTATCACTTCAGCGTACTTCTTCAAATATGTCTGAAAGAATTGATGCTCGTTCAAAAAGTAATAATTTGATTACGTCTTCACGCTTTTCATTTGTTCAAAACGTTCTTTGCTTAAAGAAAACATTTTATTACATAATCATTTATTAACATTAAAGCTCAATTATTATTCTTTTCTTGCTTTTATTGATTTTTAAATTGATTTAAGCACTATTTAATGTTAAATTAGCTGGCCCATTGGCATTGCTCAAGCGTATTAAAAAACACACAAAAACTCGAATATATTTAAAAATCGCTGAAAATTTTAAAAACTCAGCATAAATTTTGGAAAAAAAATTAAAACATTCGATAGTCTATACCGCCTAATATCGTACTAGCGGCAGTGCGATGACGGAGGGATAGTCAATTTTGTTCACCGTGGAATGAAAAAACGTTTAAATGTCCTGAAATGTAAGATGTTTATATACTGACGAAGGAGAAATTAAAAACACATTAAATCAAATTGACTGTTCTTATCAAAATGATGGAGTTATTATTTTTCTTTAGAATTAAGCTTAAATGTTGTAAATTTACGATAACTTGGTCGCAAATCAGGAATGTTATTTTATTTTTTTTTTCCTTGCAGCAAAATATCTATGTTTTTTTCATTATTTTTTTCTAAAAAGTGTGTTAATAGGATTGTTTAACTTTTTTGTAATAAATATTATTGAAACAAAATAATGTAAAATGTCATTTCTCTTTTAAGTTTGCTTAAATATTTCAAGATTTACCCAAAAAAATTGTGTTATCATAAAAAATGAATTGTCTGCACTTCTATTTTTAAGTTACACAATAATGTATCAAATCTTTCTTGCAAGTATAACAGCTTTCAGAGTATTGGGGAGATTTGATATAATAGTAATCATTCAAATAAATTGGGATATATTTTTTAAATATTTTTTTAAAATCACTAAATTTTTAATTAAAAAAATAAAAGGTCACTTTATAATTTAAATAAGCTACATATAAGGCAAGTTAATATACACAAGCTTTCTTAGCAAGTTTCTTAGCTTCATAAACAATTCTTTAAAAAATGTACTGTACCTTCCATACCTCTTCTAATTTGAATGAATTCTATTCCTTGCATGAAATGTCCACTTCTCTTCTTGGCTCCTTTCTAGTACCTCTAGCACAAAAAACTAAATCTTTTGCCCAAATTGTTGCTGGTAATAACAATATATAAAAAATCAATCATGAAAACTATAACCTTACATCTTCGCCTAAATTTTACACTTCCCCCTCTTCCTCAGGACGTGAAATTTAAAACTTTTCATTCATAAAATATGCTATTTATGTTGTTATCCAGTAACAATAAATAAATAATCAGTCATTTAAATTATTTTTCTGCCCTCAAAATGTCTGCTTCCTCTCATTATTTTCTCATCCTAGCAAAAAATATTTAAATTCCATTCATAAACAAATTTTCTGCCATATTTGTTGATCTCTAGCTTTAATAAGCAAATAATTAGCCATCTAAATTACTCCCACTTCTCCATGTAATATGTATATTTCTATTTACATCCAACTTCTCACAGCATACTAAGTTTAAAATCTATAAAACTATTTAAAAGATATGATTTATTGCTATTATTTATTATATAAAAGTAAAATTCTATTTAAAATAAAACACTTCTGTCCTATTTTTATATCAATTAACAAATAGTCTAAATTAAAAAGCCCTTCTTTCAAAACTTCTGCTTTACACATATACTTCTCCCCCCTATAGTACAAATTTTTAAAGCACCTATTTACAAAAACTCGTCAGTCCTCTTTATTGTTTACTAGCAAAAAGAAATTGGCAATCTGATACTTAAAAATTATATCTTTAACATCAAAATGCATGAACTACATCTGCATACACACATCCTAAATTAAAAATCTCTAAAATTTTATTTTAAAATATTCTACTGCTCTCTGGTAATATATTAATAATCAGTCTTGTAAATTAACCTCTTTTCATTCAAAAGTACACTTCCACGCAACAAGTTGTTTAAAATCTCAAGTATTATTTTTCTAAAACAATTTTCCTTATTTCTTATTTTGTAGTAAGGTGACTCATCCAATTAAAAAAAATTGCTCCGCCCTTTCAACACAAATAGGGCGGAGATGATTTCTGTATATGCGTGGGCAAAACAATAATATTCCTTTCTAATTCAATTTTTCTGCTCTCACCACTGAATTACAAATCAATTTTAGGCTTTAAAAAATATCTTCTTTAAAATACTCCTTCTTAATGATACATATTATTAGGAGTGAGATTAAAATTCAAGGGAGACAAGAGATTAAAATTGTTTCTCTGCCTGCCAATCTCATCTTTTAAAATTCATCTCTTTTTTGGGGGTGGAGATTTGAAAGGAAAACGGAAGAGTTTGATAATAATTTATTTATCGTTATTACAAATTAACAATATAACATAAAAACCTTTTTTTAAAATATTATTAAAGGTGGTATGCCGGGAAAAGAGTACGTATAATTTTTTTTTTCAATAGGGAGAGAGGTAATTTAATTATCAATTTATTACTATTACAAGAAAGTTACAAATTAAAAAAAAAGTTTTTAAACTAGGGGGAGGTGTAGAAAAAAAGAGGACTTTTGGGAAGGATGGGTGATTTAGATTAAACTTAAATATCGTTACAACAAATCACAAATAGAACAGAAAAAAATAAAGAATTATAAGATTTTAAACTTGACAAAATTTGTCGGTACGAGGGAGAGATCTTCATGAGATGAAGAAAAGGAGGGGGGGGGGGAGAGAGAAGCAGAGATTTTGAGAAGGGAGGGGGATAATCTCAGTGATAGATTATTTATTTATTGTTACATATATACATAAACACGGTTACATTTATATTTATTTATTCAATGCTATTATTTATTTATGAAATAAGTTAGAAAATAAATTATTTTAAAATTAAAGAGTTATATAGATTACACATTGAATTTTTGTTACAAGAAAGGGCAAAAGGGGGAGGCGGAAATTTTAGTTAGGGGATTTAGATTATATATTATTTATTGTTAAATAAAATAATAAAGAAATAAAAATATATTTAGATTCTAAATTCGCAGTTCTATTGAAGGAACGACTCTAAGGTGAGAATTCAAACTATTTTTTTAAGCAAAAATTTGCTGAAAGGCTGAAAAATCTCCTCTTGTATTTTCCTTTTTAAATTCTGAATTAAATATAAAAATATGTTTGTTTAATGATTAAATCAAAGACAAATACTTTTTAAGTATGATAGAAAGTTTTAAGGAGACACTCAATGGACGAAGAAAACAAAACTTTCAAACGCTTTTTATTAACATTTATTGACATTTAAAAATTACATCATAAAACTGAGGCGATCTTGAATTTAAGGAGCTTAGTAGTTTATTACAGGTATCAGTAATGACATCATAATTAAATAAAAATACTTTCAACAAGATAGATACAAGATACTTGCATAAATCAACCCTTTGAGAGAATATATTGCTTCCATATCTGTCATAAAAAATATTTTGCACCTGTATGTATTAACAGATGTTCGCTTAAATTGGTCATAAAAGAGAAAATTTTGATGCTTAACTTACACAAAAGTTTTTTCTCGAGCAGTAATTAAAAGCATTGCACACTTTAAAGGAAACTTCTTGTGACATATATCACACACAGGATGTTTCTCACCAGTAAAAATTAACATTTTGAATAAAAAGAATTCAATAAAATTAAAATTAATAAAATATTTATTATTAAATTTAAACAAATAAAATTATTAAATCATTAAATTTTGAATTCATGATTTTATAAAAGAAAATTCAATTTGTCCAATTTGAAAAAAAATACCATTGGAAAAAATGGGATAAAATGATTTCCCCAAATTTCTAGTATTTTCTGAGAATTTTCATCTTTATTTTGCTCCACTATGAGTTAACAGATGCTTACTTAAATAGCTGTTGCATAAGAATTTTTTGTTACATATTTTACACACGAAACTTTTCTCACCAGTGTGGATTAATCGATGTCGAAATAAACTGCTCTTTCGAGAAAATTTCATGCAACATATCTCACACACAAAAGACTTCTCATCTGTATGAATTAACATGTGCTGTATTAAACTGCCCTTTTGAGAAAATTTCATGCAGCATATCTCACACACAAGACTTCTCCCATGTATGAATTAACATATGGTGTTTTAAAATGCACTTTTGAGAAAATTCCATGCTGCATATATCACACATAAAAGGTTTCACATCACTATGAATTAACAGGTGTTCATTTAACTCGCCTTTTCGTGAACATTTCTTGTTGCATATCTCACATACAAAAGGTTTCTCACCAGTATGAATTAACAGATGCTTTCTTAAATCACCCTTTTGAGAAAATTTCTTGGTGCATATTTCACATTCATAAGGCTTCTCCCCAGTATGAATTAAAAGATGCTTGCTTAGATTACCCCTTAGAAAAAATGTCTTGTTGCATATCTCACACACAAAGGGCTTATTACCAGTATGTATTAACAGATGCCTTTTTAAGTCAGTGTTTTGAGAGAACTTTTTGTTACATAGCTCGCACATAAAAGGTTTCTCACCAGTATGAACTAACAGATGCCTTCTTAAGCCACTGTTTTGAGAGAAGTTCTTGTTGCATACTTCACATATATCAGGTTTCTCCTCATTGTGAATTAAAAGATGCTGTCTTAAACTACCTTTATGAGTAAATTTCCTGTTGCATATCTCACATGCAAATGGTTTATTGTCACTATGAATTAATAAATGTTCACTTAAATGGCTGTTACGGAAGAATTTCTTGTTACATATTTTACATACAAAACTTTTCTCACCAGAATGAATTAATAGATGCTGGATTAAACTGGCCTTTTGAGAAAATTTCATGCAGCATATCTCACATCCAAAAGACTTCTCAACACTTTGAGTTAATAGATGCCGGTTTAAATTACTCTTTTGAGAGAATTTCTTGTTGCATATCTCGCACAAAAAAGGTTTCTCACCACTATGAATTAACACATGCTTATTTAAATTGCCTTTTCGTGAACATTTCTTGTTGCATATCTCACATTAAAAAGATTTCTCACCAGTATGAATTACAAGATGCTTTCTTAAGTCAGTGTTTTCAGAAAATTTCTTCTTGCATATTTGACACACAAACAATTTTCTTTGCTGTGAATCAGTAACTGCTTTTCTAAATAGGTCTTGTACAGAAGTATTTTGCTGCATATTTTGCATCTTAAAAAGAGTTTTAAGTTAAGTGATAAACATCTACATTTTTGGCTTTTTGCTCTGTATTATTCCTGAAAAAAATTAATAAAATAAAATTCTTATGAAAAATTAAATTGACACTGAAAATCAATTGTAGTAAAATTTCTAATTAAAATATAGAGTTCTAATTATCTGATGCTCGTAGAACCAATGACATGTCAGCTCAGTTTTCAAATTTAATAAATATATAACTGAAATTAGAATATATAAAATAAATGGCTACCATCATTAATACTAGATTTTTAAACATAATTGGACTTTTCGTCGAGTCAACAGGAATTTTGCAATTCTTTTTCTCATTGTACTATTTTTTTAAAAAAAACTAAATAAATAAAAAAACAAAGAGTCCTATTTTTTCCCAGAAAGGTAAAAATAGCCATTCAACTGAAAACTATCTTTTTCGACTTATGAAATAACAGAAATAAAATAAATATAAGAGAAATGAAACATCTTGCGTACAACATAGGCTATTTAACACTTTCAGCACATTTAGCGTATTGCAACGAACTTCACAGTTTATTAAGGTGGAAAATCTCTAAATAAAAAAATAACAGTTTAAAAAATGCATTAATATAGTTAAAAATCTAATTTCTGCAATTACCAGTGATAGTCAGCAAAATGTCCAATTTTTTTTGTGAGGCCCTGAGTATGATCTTATAAGTTTATAAGTATACAACATTCTATGCTAAAAGTTATTTCAATTAAACACATACCACAGTTGAAAATTCCCATTCAGTGATTTCCACCATTCCAACCAGCGGAAAAATACTTGAGTTCTTTTTGCGTACCTCTATCGATAGATCTTATACACACCAAGTAATATGCAAAAACTAGTTAAATTTAAAAACACATACCACAATTGAAAACGTATTTCAGCAATTATTTTTTATAGAAAGCACTGCAGTCATCTTTGTGAGTCCTTGTAAATAATCAATATACACCATACTCAACAACCAGAGCCTTCTAGAATACCTCAGTGATATATGTATAATTTTCAATAAGTTAAAAATAGTGAATGTTTTTCAAATACACCGCAAAAGATTTTTCTCATTGATCATGATGTAACCGAATTTTTTTCAGTGTCCCTGTAAATCTTACATACTTCATTTGCAATACCCATAATGCCATACAAGATATTTCAAGTTATCGTACTATTCAAGATAGCGTACATCAATTTCATTGCAATCTGACTATATTTAAGCGACTTAGACCGTGCACAATAAGACAAACAGAATGCACACTTTTCAACCACCTTGGAGAGTGTGAAATCTTACAAGGACGTTTCCATGTTGATAGTGTAACAATTTTTTAAAATTTTCAATGCTAATACTTACAAGGAAGGTCTCTATACGGGCATACTCCGAAAAATCTGAAAAAGATACAGAATGTTCTTCTCATGAGGATATATACGTTCATAATAAAATTTTCAGCGGAACCTTCGTACCTTGTCCGTAAAAAAATAATGAAAATTTCGTGTTTTGGCGATTTATCGTCGGTTAGCGATGAAAAAGGATTTCAAAAAGTACTTTTTTATGTCAAATACATTTTAAAGGAAAACAGTTTCAAAATTGGTTTCCTTTTCAAAACTGCTTTCTGCAGTTTCAAAACTTATTTAGATAAATTAAATATCTTTGGTTTTGTCAGTTTTAGTTTGTTTTAAGTATAATTTCGTTATATCGATATTTAAATGTTTTTATATTCAAATTTAATCATCAAAATTTTAGATTTAGAAAGAAATTAAAATTTAAGCTAATTAAAATTTGTTCAAGTTCAAAGTCCAATTGAGCATTGTCAATTCAATTTTGTTGCCATGGAAACATCTTTTATTTTTGAATGAGCGTAAATGTATGAAAATAATTTTTCTGAATAAGAATTTTGTATACATGAAAATATTTTTTCCAGAAGTAAATTAAATAACTACGGAAACAAATAATATATTTATGCAATACAATATATATTATATATGTATATAACATATTAAACTCGTTCATTGTTTATGTTTCATTTCATCAAATACCATTTACACGAATTCTAAAAATCCAAAAGTTTTCAGTTGCGTTAAAATCGTTTGCTTTTGGAAGGGAAAAGTGCTGCTCGCCAAATAGTGTGACACTTTCGTTTTTCCATGCCAAATACTCGAAAGTATTTTATTATTTTACAGGGTTTTTACAGTAATTCCGCTAGGTTTGAATGATCCTTTATTAAATATATGAGTAGTTTAATTAGTATTTTTTTTTCAAAAAATTTTGAGTATGCTCAGTATGGAGATCTTCCTTGTTAGATTTTACATTTTATATGGCTCTTAATAGTAAATCTTAAATGTTTGGCTGAAAAATAAAATTTGATATTACAAGTGGAGAGATGTATAGCATACAGTTGAACCTTGTTAAGACGTGTTTCAAGGGAGTTGACAAAAGTTTTGTATTAAGCTGAATCGCACAGCCGGAAGCATTAAAAGGAATTGTATAATGCTATGCCAAGGATTGTTGTGTATCAAGCAGTCTAAAGAACTGTGCCAACTGGTTGTCTATCATGGTATAACAATAGGTACAGCAATGGCAATTTAAACCAACGGTAATAGGCTACACTCTAGCTTTGGACACACATTTCTCAGTTAGTATATTATCAATAAGTATGTATGACATCTCTACCAATCAAGATAATTGATTGATTTGAAAATAATAAAATTGTTCTTAAGCATTGTTTAATGAAGTAGACTAGATACTACTGCCAATAAGGTTAACTGAGTGAATTGTATTGGTCCAATCAGCTTAATAGGCAGAATTTTGACAATTTACGTTGAAGGTCTTGGCTTCAAATTTCCGTCTGGTACCATTTCACTAAGTTTATGAAATATCAGTTCATTACAAATAATCTCAACAAGACATACACTTAAAATGTCATCATTAAAAATGTGATATCATATAAAAGCCATGTGAAAATTATCACTATCCGTGATTAGTTACAAATAAACCAAATAGACCGGGAGGCGGCACTACAAACCATCACCTCATCTAGTTGAGAGCTGAAATTTCAGAAATAGCTAAAACTTGATTCACATATTAAAACGCAATTCGTCTACCGTGTCATGACTTAGTGAAAAGCATCTGAAAATCTGATTTTAGCGGTTAACGCTTAGGTTTATCATTGTGTTTTTCTGCAACCAATAGTATGAAAACATGGAGGACTGGGAGCCGAAAAGCACAATGGTAAACCTGCAAGTAAATCTCTTAAATCAGATTTCAGGCCTTTTCCAACAAGATGTAGCATGGCAGACCAACTGAGTTTTAATATGCAATTCGAGTTTTAGATGGCTCTAGAATTTCAGCCATGAACTCGATGAGACAATTGCAAATGTTGCCGCCTCTTGGTGTAAAAGTCTGTCATAGTGCAGAAAAAAAACCTCTTGTCTTATATGGAAAACGTTTTGAGTCATGAAAAGTAAATCCAATAATGCGCAGACTTAGATAAAATGTAAAACTGACTACAAACCCAAATATATTTTTTTAATTTTCTGAAAAAAAAAAAAACGTTAACAGCAAAAAGGACAATTTATATGCAAGTAGAATGCAACTAACCTTTATTTAAAACTTTATAGGAGATCAAGATTTAACATATATTTTTTAACGCAAAATGTATTTTTAATTGGTTAAATTAATCTGCAGCACTTGCTGCAAATGATTTTAACCCCCCCCCCCCTACGGTGCTGCAATGTTTCTGCTTATGGCCATGGCAAGAAGAAAAAAAGCATCCTACCCACCTCACTTATAATATTTTTAAGTTTTAAGTTAGTATGCACAGCAGCGATTCTTCCAAAAAATACTGGCTTCAACAGTGACTGAGAAATTCTGCTCTGGAAACTAGTGGACAGCAGGTGCTGGGTTCGAACCCAATCGCGGTCGTTGGCCTAATCGTTCGGAGTTTTCCGTGGTTTTCTTCAACCCTTGCATTTCTTTTCGTAAATATGGGTTAGGTTCCCTTAGAAAACTCCCCACGGATGGCACCCCCTACCCCCTTAATCCTATATCCCTCGTGTAGGTAATTGACAGTTACAAAACAACAACAACCAAAAAATAATGTACCTAATTTCTAGCATTTTTTTTTCTCCAATTGAAAAATAGTCTGCAGACTTTCTCAAAAATCTGCGCCGCGCATCGCGCTGATTCTCTGCCAGGACTTTTGATAATTTTAAAAAATTTGTAAAAACATCAAAACTGTCTAAAAACTTTGAAAGTTTTCTGCGACCAGCGTACGCGTGTTTGTCTATTCTACATTATCTAACTCTGATAATGCTTGCAAAAAGAATGAAATTTATTCAGATCAGAGAATATACCTGATAAGACGGAATCCTAGTCGATAAGCGATTTTTCTCCTTATGCGATTCTGTTGAAGAAAATTTAACTATATATACCATTTTAAAGATTTTTGGATCTTCAAATTATAGAATATGGATAAACCATAATACAGGCATTACCAAAACAAACAGAAATTCATTTAAAAAAAATGCAGTTTACATTGACAAAAGCCAAAACGAATCTTGGAAAGGACGATATTTTGCAATATTTTGACTGAACTTTGCAGGCTAGAGTGTTTTTTAATTTAAAAAAAAATAGAAACGTTAAATATTCTTTTTTCAAAATTCTTTATATAAATTAATTCTTAGACATATCAAAGTAAAAAAACAAACTTTTGCAGAAATTTGTTATGGACAAAATTTATCATTTGTATCAGGCCAAAAGTTTAACCTTCATAATTGGACGGGCCAAAATTTTTTTATATAAATTGGGCTGGTGAAATATTTGCCTCTGCACACAATCAAGGCAGCATTGCACATTTGATATCAGTGTTTTGCATGATTATTTTTCTACAGAAGATAACAAAGATAGTGCATATAAAGGAACCACCAGCCAGCTATTAAACCGGCAGGGAGCTTTCCATAACATAACTGAAAAGATTTTTTTAAATGAAAGATAAACATGTAATACAGCTCAAACTTTTTTTAATTTAATATTTAAATTATAATATCTAAAAAGCGGTCAAATGAATGGATTGCTGGTAATTATGGATCAACTGCATGTGAAAAAAGATATATAGTCAGGTGTGGCAATCTTAAAACTTTCTTCTATCTTATGCATATTAATACTTCCTGAAAAATGTAACATAGCAGCGCCACCAGTTGAGTATTTTAAAATCTAGTCAGCAACAACTTATAACTGAATCTGAAGTTTGATGAGAATCAATGCATTAGTTTTTGAGATGCGGCTATTGTAAAATCTAAAAAAAAACTGCATGACAGCGCCACGCGTTAGGTGATGTACACCAAACGCTAATCAGGATAATTTTTTATTAGGTACAAATTGAATCTGAAGTTTGATGGAAATCCATACATGAGTGCTTGAGATACATTTATTGCGACATCATGAAAAATATAGCATAGCAGTGTCATCTGTAATAAGATTTACATTAAAAACTAAACAACACAAATCTATATCAGGGACTAAATGAATCTGAAGTTTTAGAAAATTTTGTGCATTAGTTCTTGAGATAGAGCTATTTTTATATTCACAAATAATGCACCATGGCAGCATAGCATGTTTTGCGATTTATACCAACAAGTAATTAGCACCATATTATAACAAGTGCTAACTAAATATAAATAATATAAAAAAAATGCACTTGTTCTTGAAATATGGCTTTTGTGGAAACTGTAAATAATGTCACATAGCAGGGCCACTTGTAGAGCAATATGACCAAAACATAATCAGATCTAGTTTATATCAAGGTCTCACAGCATCTAAAGTTTCGAAAAATTCTGTTCAATAGTTCTTGAAATAGAGCTATTGTAATAATGAAGAATAGTGCACCATGGCAGAGCCACCTGTCGAGAGATTTGTACCAGAACGTAACCAGCACACTCTTATATGAAGCAATAACTAAATTTAAAGTTTTATGAAAATCCATGCACTGACTCTTGAGATATGGCTATTGTGGAATTTATAAATAGCAGAGCCACTTGTAGAGCAATATGACCAAAACTTAATCAGGTCCAATTTATATCAAGGTCTCACAGAATCTAAAGTTTTGTAAAACTCCCGTACAATAGTTCTTGAGATAGCGCTATTGCAATAATCAAAAATAGTGCACCATGGCAGTGCCACCTATAGAGCAATATGCACATAAGCAGCATCCTCTTATACAAAGCATTAATTTAATCTAAAGTTTTATAAAAATCCATGCACTGGTTCTTGAGATATGACTGTTGAGAAAATTGTGATTAATACAGCATGACACCACCACCTTGTGAACGATAGACATCAAAACCTAATCAGATCTAGTTTATATAAAGGTATAACAGAATCTATAGTTTTGTGAAATTCTGTGCAAGTCCTTGAGATAGAGTACCCACAAATTTTTGTCATATACTGACAGACTAACAGACAAACATTTTGTAAAAACATTTCTTCGGGTCCTCTGACCCCTGAAATATGTTAAAAACTGGCTTTCAAAAATTTTCAATAGTTTCTTCTTGTAAACTTAAAAGAAAGTAAAAAAATAAACTTAGAAGTGATGTTAATGAGATATGAGGTAAAGCAAAGAAACTTAACTGTCAACATGTAGCTATACAGAAGATTGCTAAAGTATACTATGTGTCACTTGTCACAAAACAAAAGAGATAAATCATGTGAAGGGGGATAAAATTACTCAAAGCCCCTTTTCTCCTCTACATCTTGATCTTTAGGTTTTAAGTTTTTATAGTTGTATGCAGAGGTAAGAGTAATAGTTACATATTACATTAAAACAATGAAAATCGTAAAATGGAGCATTTTTGAGTGGTGTCTCGTCTTTTTCTTTTGGGTAAGAACATTATGCATGGGAAAGCAATAAATACAAAATAGACTTGATTGGGAAAAAAATGTCAAAATTTGTGTTAATCTATTTAATACTCCACAAAAGCAATTCCTTCAATATTCTAACATTTCATCTAATATTGTTATCAGGGGACTTTTAAAAAATGTATTACAGTTTCATTATTACAAAAAAAAAAAAAAAAAAAAAACAAAACTAGGAATTGAAAAATTACATTTTTTTTTTTTTTTTTTTAACAGAAATAAACTGCTTAAGTTTCTTTCAAAAAAGTTTACATTAAGTTAAAAAACTAATCTAATAAAACTTATTTTTTTTATGTCCCAGGTACAGCACGCAAAAGCAAAAAAAATTTGTGTTATAGAAATTAGAATTGCAAATCTTTTTCTTTTCAGACAAAAATAAAGGATGTCTCACTTCATAAACATGACTAACTAACAAGGTGGAAGAGGCAGCTGTCTATTTTAAACTAACTAATTCATATTTTAAAATGCAGCTCCCATTATATGCAGTGTCTTTAAAATCACTCAGCTCTTTCAGTACTTTTATGAGCTATAGCAAACTCCAAGGTGGGGGGGGGGGGGTGGCAAAAGATCAAAAATAATATTTGTTCAAATTTCACACATTAAATGCGATTTTTAACATCATTCTTTAATGAATCTACATCAAATTTCTCTATAATGAATATTTTACTGGAATGGTGGATTTCGTTATATAGAGACTCGACTGTATATCTGTTACAGTATGAAGCTTTACATATGATACCACCTAATAAACAAGAAAATTAGTTACTACTTGGTTATCCCATTTACCAGAAAACTATTGCCAACCCTACAATTAAATGTCAATAATGGGTTACTGTATATGTCACATTCACTAGATATTAAACACATAACATGTGTTTATTACATCATCAAGTGATTTTAAAAATCAACTTTTTTTTGTATTTTTATTAATGTTTTACTAATTGATTTGTTATTTCATTATTTAAGATAAAAATTATGTCAATTTGTATAACTTGGTTAATACCTTGGTGATTTCTATAATTTGCCGTAATAGGTTAATGGGATAAGCAAGTCATACAAAAGTAAATTACAATAATCTGTTTTAAAAAAAGACATCAACTTTCACTTTGTATCTTTGTCACTATAAACAATCAAAAGAATTTTTTTGCAAACAAATACAAAATATTTGCTTTAGCAATTTTAATGTTTAAAAATAAAAATTATAAAAAAAAAACTGTCAACTAAATAAATTATATGCAAAACAAATCAAGCATTTTAAAATTTCTAATATAAAATAATCTTAAAGAGAATAATAAATGAAAAATAATAAATCTTTTCAAGCATGACTCCTTTCACAGTATGTACTATAATGGCATGAAAAATATCCTACCTTTAACTAAGAAATGTCATTAATTAAACCACAAACATTAAATTGATACACATAATGAAAGTATGAACATTAATGGCACAGTTTGTCTTGTTGCAAGAGATAACATTATTCCTTAATAATGTAAGCATACAGACTTTTTTCACCAACAAATAAAAACAGATTTTGTCGACTTATATTTCAAAATGTACAAATATTCCAAGATATTTGCCAAAAATGTTTCACTTTTTAACAAGCTAAATGCTCAAATATTATCATGAAAAACAGTATTCGTGCTTATCTCCTACATAAAGTATGGAAGTATGAAAACAGAAAAAATCGCCTTTTATTTTTGCTAGATTATTTTTGCGCATATTTTTTATAAAGTAAAACAACTAAAAAAGAAAGTATTCACTATTTTTGTGTTATAGTGAGAGTTAGAGGTCTGCAAGAGACAGAATTTCTAGGACTGGGCGCATCCCAATTAATACGAAAAAATGTAGAATTTTCAGTAGAAAAACAACTAAAAAAAGTATCTGACTATTGATTTCTTTGAGTAAAGAAGATGAGTCAGTAAACTGATTAAAAAAATTAACTATTATTACAAGCACAGAACACTCATATTGTCTATGTTATCGCAACAGTAAAGAGACGCTAACATAATGAATGAATCACGAGAAAAGAACTAATTCATGAATAATGATTCAATCGATAAATCTACGGCAAAAGAAAAATTTTCAACAAAAAAAAAAAAAAAAAAAAACACTTACTTATAAAAAAGGAACTGATATCACAATTCAAAATTTTGCTATTGCATGTTCACTCGGATATAAAATTTGACGAATTTTATATGACTCACAAAAATTCAGCTCAGATTCTTTGGCAAAGTTTGTTTTTGATAAAAGCTGTCTGATGCTAGTATTGGAATAAGGGATTAAAAAAAGGAATTATTCATCTTGTCATAGCTGCAGTTTAATAAATAAATAATATATGTATTTAGTCACCAACACCCATCTACACAAGATGGTTTCACGGCAATTCACCATTCCTTTTTAAATAAATTAATTTTTTTCAAAGATTCAAGGTGTAAAAATCCACGATTCATGATTGCATTGGCGTTTGTCCCCAAAGCTGAATATGGTTTGAAAACATTGACTTTCTCATATACGTAGACGCCAAATCCCATTGTTATCTCGGCATGGTTTCGAATCCAACATCTTTGGCGAAAAGATGCTGTTTTTTGGCGGTGATCGCTTTATTGGCAACTTTCAGATTGCACAAAGAGAAAAGAAGAAGTGCGGTCCAATTCAAGACAAACATAGCAATATGAGTTTCGGTGGGAGAAAAACCGGTTTGGCGTGCTAAATCTGCCCTCCGTCACGTGACGGAAGGCACACATGTCGGCCTACGAAAAGGTTGCTATTTTGGAGTCTAAGTATCTTAAAGTCATTGTTTGAAAAAAAAGTGCGACGTACGTTACAGAACAACGAATTTCTCTGCAGAGCAACGAATTCCTCTGCAGAACGTTTGAAGTAATCATTTAAAATATTCACCATTCAATCGAAGGAAAAATCGAGATATTCCCGGGAGTTCAGTTTTTTGAAAAATTAAGGCAGTTCGTTCAAAAAAAAAAAAAAAAAAAAAAAAAAACCTCAATCTTATATATGAAAATAGATTGCAAATTTCGATAAATGGTCGCCGAAAAAAATCAATTTCATCAATCGTGCGTAAAAAAATCGTCAATTTCATCAGAGGATCATGGGGGATGAAAGGCAAATTTCTTCAAAAGATCGCGAAAAAACGACAAATTTCGCCTAAAGATCGTGAAAAAGTGATACACACACCACTACCTGAATATGAGGCTTGAGCACTGACACAAAAATGGTAGCTGTTGAAGGCAGATTTTTTAAACGTATGTGCAGTCCCCTAAATTTAGAATATTTTATTTTATAAAAAGAATTCTTCTTCTTGTTTAATTTTAGACACTTAAAGCTAAAAAGAGTTTAAAATTATTGATACCAAAATTCAAAGGACCATCCTAGTCTTCACAGGCCACAATTTTTAGTTCGCTTTTTGACCCAACTTGTATGAAAATCATTGTCCGAACGTGATCTGTTCCATTCAATAATCAATAAAATTAGGTCTAACTCAAAATTCTTTCTAAAAAATACATACATTTTAAAGTCATAATAATTCTACATTTCACCATTAAAATTTATTCTTTTTAAAGAATAGTAGAATTCTAGGCTTAATAAAATATTATCAAAGATGTGAAAAAAAAAAAAAACTTGTGACGGAAACTTGTTTTAAGATATCTGAACACATTTAAATAATAATTTTCGATCAAAATATCACTTTTTCATTATTGCAATAACAATAAAATTGAATTTATTTGTCTATCAAAATCTCCTTAAATTTTGTCTGCATCGAAAATAGAACCCGAGTACAGTTATTTAAAATTACAACCATTACAGCCTTTGAATTGTGTTTTAAAGTTATTTTTAGTTTTTTCTCACAATGAAGTTCTCCAGATTTTTATGATATGCATAACACCCTAAAACAAAATATTATGCATGAAATACTCTGAAATTTTCTGTATTTCTTTTACAAATGTCTTTTGAGAGAATAGACTGCACTCATGATAATATATTAAATAGTTATATATTTACACTGGTATAAGCGAAAAACTTGAGACAAATTTTATGAATTTTTGATTACATTAGTACTTTAATTGCCATACCATCTGAGATAGACTTTGTGATTATAATGTGTGTAGCTAAGTGCTTGAAAATGTTATTGTGTTTATTATGCAATTTACAAAATGTCAATACATAATTTTATTTTTAAGTTAACACATTTGATGGAAAAGTCAATTTTTCACATAATTTTGACTATTTTTCTCTAATAAAATTATTTCTGGGTACTTGCTAAAATTTTTATATTTTTTTCTAAGTTTTAAAGTAAATGTCATTCTAAAAATGGATAACAAGAGAAAATTAAAAAAAAAACACTTCCAAAAGTGTGGTGATACCTTAAATTGAAAAATATGCTGATTCATGCAAAACGAATAAACTAGGTAATATGTAAGAAAAGAAAATATAATACATTTACAGTTGCTAGGTAGGCAACTTCTCCACTCATTCTTTTTTTTTTTTCTTTCTAATGCAATTGTGTCTTAGAAGCTTTTGCAGTATAGCATTTTACAGATTTTTAAATTTCTAACACATGGAATATGATTGACAATATTAATGATAGCTGAAACATATAACAAATAGAGTTTGTTAAAAAAAAAAAGAAAAAACCTATGGCAATTTAATAGAAGAAAGATTATGAATGCAGAAAAAAGCTAAGATATGTATTTTTGGTCAGAACTTTTATTTTGAGACAACTTTTTAACCAAATCAACAACAAAAAATAATGCTTTGTAGAAATTCACACAAGCCGAATTGTGCTCGGGGCTAGATTTTCCACTTTTTTCCAGGGAAGGCTGGTCTCGGCCAAGCTTTAGTTGTTGTTTAGTTTAGTTTGTATAACATACCAGGACAATAATTTTTTTCTACAGAATTTTTTGTTATGGGCCAATTTTTTTTTTTTTTTTTTTTTTTTTTTTTTTTTATAAGTGGGCAAAAATTTTCAAACATCAAAATATTTTTTCAGTATTTGTTTCAATAGAAAATTGTTTAACATCCAACTTTTAAAGGAACTTTCCTTAAATTAACTTTGAATTTTTAAATTTTAAAGCTGTAATTTTAACTAAGGTTTAAATTAAAAATTTAATTTAATATTTAGTGCCTTTTTTTCTGAATACAATATGAAAAGTAAGATTTAAAATCAAGTTTGCTTATCGGTGATAGAGAGTCTCATGTTAGAATATGAGAATCCCCCCCTTTTTTTCCAGGACTAAACCACTGTTGTACCTTGGGACATTCTATGCTGTACCTTGGCAGGATACACTGCATAATTCAGGCAATACCCATTTCACTAATTAATACAGTAGACTCCCTCAAATCCGAACTCCTAAAATCCCCAACTCTCTAAAATCCGCATATATTTTACGGATGTAAACAATGAAACATTCAGTTCAGGTAGCCAATATGGGCCAATTGCTGAACATTCAGTTCAGATGTAGGTGCAAAAATTGATTTTTTCAGTTTTATGCCAATTCCATACATTTTTTAATTTATAATTTTTGTTATGGTAATTGAATTCATGTTTTTTCATGAAGAAAGAATAATTTATTTCTGAAAAAATAAAGATATTGCTAATATCATTGGTAATCACAATCTTACCAAATATATTTAATCAAGCTTTTTTAGTTATTAAGTCTGGCTAAACCTGAAATAAAGTTTCATTATTTTATGATCCTTATGTAAATTTGTAATGAACCTTTATGAGGCAAGTTTTATTGAATAATTTTGGAAAAACACATTTCCTCTTTTATAATGAATATTTAATTGTACATTATTGATTATTAACTTGACCTTTCCTTTTAGTATTTTAATCATTTTAAAAAATATCTAAATTTTTATTATTTTAGTTTATTATTATTTTTAATATTTTAGTATATTGTATGCATTTATTATACTTTTGATTTCATTATTAATTACATTCAAATTATTTTTAAAAAAAATGTAAACAAAGCAATGACCAGAAATTTGCAAAATTCTAAAATTCGCAAAACCTCTGGTTCCAAGCTGTGCGGATTTAAGGGAGTCTATTGTAATTTTGAACAATAACTTAAACAATATTTTGTGCAATAAGAAAAACTAATTTCGTGCCAACAAACAAGAACTTCCTTTTTCCCAAGGATATACAGGATAAAACTCAAGTTAAAGGATCTATCTATATATATATATATTACGCTAACATATGAGGCACAAAAATCACGATTATTTGTTAATTGTTTAATGACAACGTCCAAATGAAATGCATCCTATTGATTACTGTGCAAAAGTCCTTTGGTAAGATTTAGGCTGTGGTAAACTGCCTTTATTTATGTTTTGTTCCTTTACTGCAATTATGGAGCTTCAAAATATCATTATTATTATTTATTTTTTTATTCTTTTTACTTTAAAAATATATACCGTAATTTCTGGAAGGAACGCCGCATCACGGAAAATCACTCAAAAAAATTTAGAAAATGGTCGTAAACGCCGCAGGTAAAAATTTCCGCGTTAATCGCGGTTAACATGTTGAACAGAAACACATTAATAAGCTGTATTAAGAAATCATAAAAATGAAATTATTAATCAGAAATTAATAAATAAATACAAAATTAATAATATTATTTAAATACCGTATTTTCGGGAATAAGCGCCGCGACGCATACGAGTTTAAAAGTAAAAATATGCTTAGTGCGGCGCAGCGGATACGGTATTTTTTTTTCCCTAACAGTACCGTAAAATACCGTTAATCCACCTCACCCCCCCAAAAAACGTGACGAAAAATCATAAAATAATTAGAGAGGGGCGCTTACACGGGATTTTTCCACGATCGTTTCACAAAATTTTCAGGAATGAATCGTGAATCTTTGAATGAATCATGAATTTTGATAATTGAAGCAATACTTGAAAAAAAGAAATTGGTTTAAAAAAAAAATAAATTCTGTCGAAAAACGCAGAAAAAAAGGAGAAATTTGTAAAAAAAAAAGCATGAAATCAATTGAAAAAATCTTTTAAAAAAAGCACATTTCATCAAAGATTCATGATTCATTCATTTCATCATGATTCATCACTGAATCTTTGGAATGGGGGAAAAAATCGGATTCAGAACAAATTTTCTGAAAGTTATAAAAGAAGGGGAGGGGGTCGAATCCAGCTAGCGGCATGGATGTCTGTGTTGTCCCTGTGATGTGTATTAAATGTATGTACTGTATTTCATGTAATAATAAAGTGTTCTGTATTAGTTTCTGTGTACTATGGATCATTCGAGGTAACAGCCACTGTAGCTACAGACCTCAAAACATTGTTCGTTCAAACCCAAACCCAAAAGGGGAGGGGGAAATTCAGGAAATTCATTCGAAAATGCAATTTTCGTTTATTCGTAATCTAATGCGAAATTTGCGTAACTTTTTACGGTCTTTTAATGAAAATTGACATTTTTCACGATATTTTGACGAAATCGAAATTAATTTGTTTTTGCAACCATTTGTCGGAATTCGCGATACATTTTATGTCCGAAATTTTGGAATTATGATAGATTTTTTTTTTTTAATTTTCGAAAAATTCAGAAAAATATCACGCTTGTTTGAAAAAAAAAAAAAAAATGCTCGTAAACGCCGCATCGGTAGAAACGCCACATCGCTTGAAATTTCAGTTTAAAACACGTAAACGCCGCGGCGTTTCTTCCAGAAATTACGGTACATGAAAGTCATGAATTTTAAACTTTTCAGTTTCAAATTAAAGTTATGTATTATAAAGGAAACGGGTGAAAGGATTATATTATTATATTTTAAATAATTAATGAAATATGATAAAATGTCAGAAAGGCAATATTTAGCGATTTATTATCTGTGCCAGGCTAGCGTAAAAAAACCTGAGTTTTTGATTTGTCAACCAGATGTCATATATGCACCACATTGGCACATTATTTTTCTGATTTTGCAAAATGATTTTCCAATTTGGCAAAAACTTAGTTCTCAAATACCAGTTACATACATATTTTTTAACTAATTTCTTTTATTTTAAAATAGAAAATAAGAATTAATAAATAAAGTTTAGTTAATAATTATAAAATAAAACAATTTATATCATTTTAAAAAAGAAAATAAAAGTAAACAAACAGATTATTAATAAATAAATAACAATAGTCGGTTTACCATGTGAGATACATATAATTGTCATTTTGTTTCAATCACGCTAATGTGGTATGTATATGACATCTGTGTCTATTTCTCTAGCAGAATCTTCTAATTTGGTAAAAAAATAAATTATGAGCAATTAAAATAAATTATGAATAAAAGCAATATGATTTAATTTTTAGTATATATTCAAGGGAGACCAAACGTCACCAAGGGTGATTTCTAAATACAGCAAAATACAAGAATCCAGATTATTTAACATTATATGATATAGAGAGTTTCATGTCATTTATGTATCAACTTTAAAAATCAGCTATGTGATTAGTTATTCTGATTCACCTGTGGAAATTGGATGTGAGAGTTAACAATCGACTCTGACAAGAAAATATTATCGTCTTCAATGAATATATATTTGTTGATTGAATAAATATCTATTTAAAGTACATGCAAAATATAGTTGAGTTATTTTATTGACTGTATTTTACATATTTTGTGAAAATTTCTGTAAAATAAGTAACAAACATACTTTTATCTATGCAAATTATACATTTGTCATACCTTCAGACATGTCCCATGGTACAACATAATTCTCTGTCTCAAGGTACAAATAATACATGGTTTGAATAAAATCTAAATGTTGGTAAATCTAGATTTATTTTCTCATTGCTGGAACATTAAAAGATCTTCTCTTTTGTAAAAAAAAAAAAAAAGGAGTCACAATTAATTTCTAATACATAGTTAAAAAAAATGAAATTTGAATGCAAATTTGAATGAAAGCATTTACTTTGGAATAGTGAAATTTTCTTTTTATCATCAAGTCGTTAATTCAGTGCTTTTGAAGTTGTCTGTAACTATGATGGGATCAGTTGGTTATTTGTCACAATTAGAAATTAACAAATAATCACTGTTGTCAATATGAGAGGTGTTAAAATCTTATTCACAGCTAGTCAGTTTTAACACATAAAATATTGAATTAAGGCAATATTTTAAAAATATTTTTAAAACTAAAGATCTTTTAAGACGATACAAAGAGAAAAGAGTTTAAAAATATTAAATTCTAGTGAAGATATTTTTAAAATGTGGATGCATTTTACGCACATAGAGTTAACATTATATTGACTGACTAGAAGATCAAGGGTAAAAAAAATTACCTTTTTATGAGTAGAGTTGGAAAGCCTGAGTTACATGTATGATATCTGTCCTTTTCTTATCTTTAAATAAGAGAACTTAAGAGACTTTCATAAATTTGCACAATCTTTAATAGAAAATACATATGATGCAAATTTCAATTATCTTAAAAAAAAAAAAAAAAAAAAAAAAAAAAAAAAAAAAAAAAGAATAAGATGAATAAATTGTATCATTGCTAACAAAGGTTATGAAATTTTACAACTACTTATTACAATAGATAAAAATTAACATCATACCTTTAAAATAAATTCTTCTCAAGTGGTATCATTAGGTCTAACTCAATTACACAGTAACTCGTAACTTGCTTTAAATTTTTATAGTTCCTTACTATATTGAAAATCAAAAGAAAAATAGAATAAATCAGACACAGAATATTTTTCAACAGAGAAATTACTAAAAATACCACGGGAAAGTTGCAATACAACATGCAGATACAAAATTAAATAATAATAATAAAAAAATACCTCCCCCCCAAGCTTTAAAGGTGGTAGCACCATCTAGGGATATAAAATGTAACTAATTTGCAGGTGTGGAGGGGTAATAAGTTTACATATTATTAATAACTACATATTATTAATAACTACATTCATATATGCATAGTTACAAAAATATAATTTATTTTTTTGTTTTTAAAGTAAAACATTACAATCCACTGTTATATGTTTTTTTTATAGTTAAAGTGTCTTACAAATAATACAAAAAACTCGCAAATTGCTGTATTTCATTTACCTCTCTATTACAGAATCCTAGATCAGAAAGAAAACCTTCATGATCCTACCCAAATAGATACAGTAAAACCTCCAAATAATGGACACCACGGAGTGCAGAAACTGTCTGCTATTGGGAAAAACCTCGAGATTCAAAAATTGCTAAGAAATTCTTAAAGTTTCATTAATTGACTTTTATATGTTCTAAAGTTCTAATGTATGATTAATCAGAAATTAAAATTATTTTTTAAGCAATAAATTTGAAATAAAATGGTAGATTGCTTTATACACTGTTTATTACATTTAAAAAAAAAATGTATTTTAAAAGCTTCCTCTAGCATTTAAAGATTACATTGCTTTTTTTTTCTAATGTGAAATTTTAACAATGTCAATAGTTTTGATTTTCCTGAATCCTCTTTAAAAATGTGCCACTATTGACTGTATTTTGTCACTTCTTAAAAGCATAAAATCTCATATCTTCTGGAGGAGAGTGGGAGGGGAGAGCATTGCAATGTCCCTCGGACTATCCCCTGAATTTAATTTACTGGACATGGGAGAGAACGCACGGGTGGGACTCGGCCCACTCTGTATATTTATCTGTAATCACAAAATTTCGACGCATTGACCTGACAAATTTAGAGGTTTTTTTACTGTTTTTTTCTTCATTAAAAAGTAATTTCTCATACTTTATTGCCAAAATTATTGTGCGCTATTCGGAATGTCCGTTATTCAGAGGTTAAAAATACAAAAATTTAAATTTTGGGAGTAGGGATCAGTAAACTGTCTGGTAAAAGAAGTGTCTGCTATTCGGGAGTGTCCGTTACGGAAGTTTTACTGTATTATGCAGTTATGCTATCTAATGTGAAAAAAAATTGTTTAAAAAGTTATTTTTACTGATTGTTTGCTACTCAGTTTAATAGGTTTTGTTATATTATACATACGATGAAAGGAAAGAGCTCAAGGTCTCCTTCTAGGGCCCTGCCCTTTTCTCTGACATGATGAAATTGGATAAATATGAATACATGGTTTCTGTTCACTTAGAAAGATTTTCTAAGAAGGAAGAAAAACTTTAAATGGACAGAATAACTAATCATTTGCACCAACCACAGCCTGCTTATTTGACCCAAAAATCTTTATAAGATGACATTTCAGTCCGATTTAATAAAAGTACCGTAAAATACCGTTAATTCGCCCCCTCCCCCCCAAAACATGACAAAAAATAGTACAATAGTTAGAGGGGGGCGCTTACACAGGATTTTTATGCAATCGTTCAACAAAATTTACAGGAATGAATCATGATGAAATGAATGAGTCGTTGAATGAATCATGAATTTTGATACTTGAAAAAATTTGGGTTTTAAAAATAAAAATGCAAATCCTGTCAAAAAACGCAGAAAAAAGGTGAAATTTGTAAAAAAAAAAAGCCAAAACAAGCATGAAATCAATTAAAAAATCTCGAAGAAATGCACATTTCATGAAAGATTCATGATTCCTTCATTTCATAATGATCCATCCCATTCTCAATCGCCTTTGAGAATGGGGAGGGAGGGCGCTTTCTCAGGATTTTTTGAAATTTTCAAATTCTTTATAAAGTGGGGAGGAGGCATTTGATCGGGAAGGGCGGATTAACGGGATTTTATGGTATTTCCTGTTCAAGTCATACCCAGATATTTTTAGGGAACTATAACAAAGATATTTTAACAAAAGTTTTAACAAATTCATATTAAGTAATGCCAAATTCAATGTCATGTAATATCATGTGGTGGAAAACACCTTAAATACCGATTTCAGTGGTTGACACATAGTTTCATTATTGTCGTTTCCTGGTTTTTATGTTTACAAACGGTAACTTTGTAAATACTGTTTAAATGAAATATGACCAATGTAACTGTGGAAAAGAGGCATTATGATTTGATACAGTAAATGTAGTAGACTCTCTCAAATCTGCACTTAATTTACAGATGTAAACAATGAAACTTTCAGTTTTGATGTAGGGACAAAATTTGCCTTTTTTTTATTTTTATATCAATTCCATATGTATTTTAATTTGTAATTTTCATTAATATTACTGAATTCATGTGTGTTCATGATGGAAGAATAAATTTGTTTTGGAAAAAATAAGATATTGCTGATATCACTGGTAATCACAAGTTTTTTTTACCAAATATATTAATGTATCAACCAACATTTTTTGGTTATTAATCTGACTTTATTTTGCCATTTTGATATGACTTAGTAATGTATCTTTATAAAATGATGAAAAAGTCATCTTACCTTTATAATAAATATTTAATCATACATTATTGATTATTAACTTGACCTTTGCTTTTAATATTTTAATCATGTTATGAATTATCTAAATTTTTAATATTTTAGTTTATTACTTATTTTAATGTTTTATTGTACTGTAAGCCTTCATAATAGTTACAATTTCATTGTTAATAACATTCAAATTAAATAAAAATCAATTAATTAATCAATAGATAATGTAAAAAAAGAAATGACCAGAAATCCACAAAATTCTGAAATCTGCAAAACCTCTGGTCCCAAGCTGTGTGGATTTGAGGGAGTTTAATGTATACTCATTTCATTAACCTGTGATTCAAATAACTGGCAACACCTTTATCAGAAACTCACCCCCCCCCCCCCAGAAATGAATTCTGGTTGTGCCACTGGTTGTATATATTAACACTTACAGCAACATTTCAAAACAAAGTTTTCACCAAATTTGTGAGGGGATAAAATCATGGCAATGTTGTGTGTATATGACATCTATGCAATAGTAATAAAAAAATAATAATAAAAATGATAATCAATATAAAAAATCGATCTACTCAATAATAATAAAAATTAATAAATAAAAGAATAATAAAAGAATAATAAATAATACAAAAAAATTAAAAATGAACTATAAAAAAAATCCCTATAAAATATGATAAGTAAATAAACAATGTTATGTATTAGTACTATCATTACCTTGCAACTCTTATTCACAGCGCTGAAATATCTAGTTTCAGAAACTAAGTATTAATTTAATTATTTTAACTGGCATCATAATTGATACAATTGTATCTGACTTGGCACAGAAAATGTACAATTAATACAAGTTACCATAATGTGACTAAATTATAATATTTATATATATTTTTTTATTTTTGTGCTTTTCTGACAAAGAACCAATATAAGATAGATATAGTTTTCTTCCAAATCCTGATTTTTTTTATATATTTATTTCAGAAAATAAGGAAATTATGTTTACAATCATAAAAATAAAAATGTTTTAATTAAAACAGTTTTTTTAAAACATTAACTCAAAGAACAATATTTATACTGTAAATTTTACTTGTAAAGAAATATTCTCTTTTATGTAAAGAAAGGTACCTGTAATTATATAAAACTTAATTTTTTAGCATCTTTAACAACTAAAATATTAAATATTCTATCTGATAGTTACTATTCGGCTAGGTAAATATTCAATTTATTTGTGCCGAATATTTTAAATGATTATGAATGGTGGGAATAGAATCACACCAATGTTGTGTGCTTATGGCATCTGTGCAATAAAAAAATAAAACAATAAAAAAAATGTTAATCAATATAAAAAATCAATATAGTCAATAATAATTAAAAAAAATAATGAATAAATTATAATAAATAAGCATTGTAAGTAATAAAAAATATTAAAAATGAACTAAAAAAAAAAAAATCCCAATAAACTATGATAAGTAAATAAATTTTTTTATGTATTATCATAATTACACTGTAGCTCTTATTAGCAATGCCGCAGTATCTAGTTTCAGAAACTAAAGATTACTTTAATCACTATAACTGACACCATACTTGCTACAGTTACTGACCTGGCATGGAAAATGTACAATTAATACAAGTTAGCATAATGTGACTAAATTATAATATTTATATATTTTGTATTTTTTTATTTTAGTGCTTTTCTGTGGAAGAAACATCATATGATGGTATTGTTTTCTTTCAAATACTCCAAAATTTCTCTTTGATTTTAAAATATTTATTTCAGAAAATAAGGAAATTATGTTTACAATCATAAAATAAAATTTCTATTAATTAAAAAGAAATTAATAACCCAAAGCACAGTTTTTATAGTGTAAATTTTACTTGTGAAGAAATATTTTTTTTTATGTAAAGGAAAGTAACCAGCCATAAATATTATATAAAACTTAATTTTTTATCATCTTTAACTACTAAAATATTGAACTATTCAATCTGATAGTTACTATTCGGCTAGCTAAATATTCAATTTATTTGTGCCGAATATTTTAAATGATTATGAACGACATCAAAAATGCAAGTTGCAATACATAAAATTTTGTGTCATCATACGATCGAATCATAAGTTATAGAATTTTCAGTAGAATAGTAACTAACGAAATGTATCTAACCAATGTTTTTTTTAGAAATGAAAATGCGTTAGTAAACTGATTTAAAAAACTAGCTACTGTTACCATCAGAATAAATCCATTTCGTACATGCTATCATAAAAGTAGAGAGACGCCAACACAATGAATGAATCACGAAGGATGAATTTATTATGAATGTTAAATCAATGAAAAAAATCTACTGTAACAGAAGTGCTCAAGAAATTTTCAATTAACAAGCAAAAAAACAAATTTATTTTTTAGGAAAGGAATGTAAAACATTTGACAAAAATCAAGATTCAAGTAAATAAATATCTGAGTGATTTTTTTCAATGAATCATGATATAAAAATATATACGATTCATTCTTGCATTGGCGTCTTGCGTCTTGTCTTGTTTGTAATATCTGATAACTTTTAAAACATCGATTTATTGATCTTGATTCCAGCCAATTTACTAAAATTAGTTAATACTAATATAGTTTATTTGGTTAATCTTCTGCTAGAAGCCCTACGATTGAGGGATTTGATAAGATGACAATAGGAAATTTCATGTAATCCCAGCATTTTCCTGATTATTTAGTCATGTTTTTGCGTTTCATTTGATAATGATCATGATAATTTCGTTATTTTATTATTTATTTGTAAGTAATTTAATTAATATTATTTGAATTTCAAATTAAAAATAGGAAATTCATTTGAATTTTTTTATAACGTTTATTTTTAAAAATAATTGTGTTGCTCATAGACTGCATTTCATTGTATTCTGTTCAATTGAAAGCAAATCTTTTTTAAACAGTTGTTCGCATAATGAAAGACATTTAAAGTTCATCAAAATATACGTAAACGAATGCATATGGGAGTGTGGATGGAATAGAACAGTATTAGATTAATAAGGGCTAGCCCAATCTTATGTCGAAAAAAGTTGCAGATCTGCATAGGATTGCTAATTGTATAAAGAAAATAACTATTTCAAGCATCAAAAATAAATTTGTTTCTTATACATTTTAATCTTGCTGTATACTAATAACTTCTTCATGTCATAGTTCCCTTATTTATAACTAGAGCCAGATTACCCATTAGGCTGAAGCCTATTAGCCGCAGTGCTGTTTAATTGCAATTAAGATTTTCCTAATATGAAAAACAAGAAGTATTTTTTTACACATTGGGAGAGCGAGCTAATACAAAAAACAAATGATGTGCAAAATTCTTTGTCATAATCAACTATAAATATAAAATTTTGAAAGTTTTAACTCATAGATTGTATAACAAATTGTAATCCATTTTTAATTTCTATTAAGAAATAATTCAGTTATAGATTTACACAGTAATCAGGGCACGATTTTTCAAGTAAATTTAGGAATAATAGCTTTTAAAGAAGCTTTTAAGTATTATTCAAGCATTTTGTTCATTTTTGCCACTTAATCTTTAGCTTCCGGATCATCAGCCAAACTTCCCCCCACTACCCTACACAATTAAAATCATCCTTTCATTTATAAAAGTTAGGAATGATATCCTAAACATTTTTTGACTATTTTGTGAATGAATTCTGTTCTTGTGCTAAAAGTTTATGAATGCTGCTAATGCCCACAAAATACAAAAAAGCTTTATATTTAGTAAACACAGTTCAATGATTTGTGTTTTTTCAGATACTTATTTGGGGTTTTTACAGATCAGGTTAAATCTAAAACACATGGAAAAGTCAGAAAATTTGAAAATTCAAGCGAAAAGTCTGGGAATTTTTTCTTACTACTTTTTATCAGAATCTCAATAATTAAAGTTAAAGTGAAAAACAATTAATTCTTCATTCAATCTAAAATTGTTACATAAAAATTTTACATAAAACTATATAACAGTAGCTTAATATGAAAAGTAATTAAAAATCAAGAATTCATATTGCACATTTTTTTCAGCACTTATCTGGATTAAAGTCGGCTGTTCTAGAGAGTTTTGCAACAATACATTAGTGAAATTTTTATTATGAAAATATTATATATTAAAAATATTTTATAATAAAAAAGTAAACTAAAAAAATAGCAGGAAAACCTTTGAAAAGACAAGATCTTTTTTTTAAAATCAGAGTTGTGTTGTAATCCTGTTATTGTATTTTACTGATAATACAGAAGAAAAAGTAATTCATGTCTAGGGAGGAAGAAGTTTTTGAAGTAAAATGGAATTCCTGAAGTGCTTGATGCTATATATAGTTTGAAATTTAATATTAAAGCATATTATTGAAATAGATATGAAATTTAAGAGTGTACGACTTAATTTAAATGTAGGGATAAAACTATTAGATCTTCATATCCATTCTCGCCAGAGAACTATTTTGTATCAGGATTTTGAAATAGAAGAAATTTTACAAATTAGCGCTGTCTCATATAAAGAAAAAAAATGGTTATAATACAATAAAATTGTAACAGTAAAATACTATATTTCAGTTAAACTTCCATAACGGACATTTCTATTTAAAAGAAAGTTTTTCAATCCCCAACACCCAAAATTAAAATTTATGTTGTTTGACCTCTTACATTTCATATAGCAGACAGTAATTTTGGTGAAAAATGATGGAAAATTATTTTTCAATAAGAAAAAAAGTAAAAAAGACTTCAAAATTTAACACAGTCATCATTAGATTAATTTTTGAAACATGATTATTCAATCGGTAAATTAATTATAACAGATGTAAATTTTTCCATTTTTGGGTGAAAAAAGTCCAGGCCAGGATTCGAACCAGGGATGTATTGGCTGAAGCCGCCAATGCTCTATCAACTGAGCTATCCCGGACGCGAGCACTGGAGGACTATTTCACCCAATTAACCTCAACAATCACTTTACCTGGTTTGATACTCTGGATAAGCTCAACAGAATAAATCGAAGGTTAATATATATAGAACTGCAGAAAATCACTGCAAGTTTACATCTGTTACGGTCATCATTGTCAAAAATTTTGTGATCATGGATAAATGTAGGGGATAAGACGGGGAAAGTCCTCCCATCCCCTACATTTATATGAGATTACTCTCCCCATCCCACCCAGGAAAATTTGAGATTTTATGCTTTTAAAAAGTGGCAAAATACAATAAATAATTACACTTAAAAAAAAAAAAAGATGATTTAATGGTGTTAAAACCTCATACAGAAATAAAAATGAAAGCATGGCACACATTGAAAAACAAATTACATGTACTCGCAAGCAAAAGCAAGCTTTTGTAACATATTTTTTGTAAGAATGTAATAAATAGTGGATATAGAAGTGTACAATTTTATTTCAGTTTTTTTGTTAGAAAAAATAGCTTTAATTTCTGATTAATTATATAATAATAAAGGTTTTATGATATATAACAGCCAATTAATTAAACATTAAGTATTTCATAGCTATTTTTAAATTACTGAGGTTTTCTCAATAGTGGACACCTCGTAATAGCGGGCAGTTTCCACGCTCTGAGGTGTCCGTTATTTAGAGGTTTTACTGTATAATGAAAATATTGGGAAAAACAAATTCACGTTTTCTAACATTTTTTTTTTTTTATTTATATGCAGATTAGGGATGCATGGTATATTGGGTATCTATTTGGTATTCGGCCATGTTACTGAATATTTGGTTAGGCTGAATATCACACTATTCAGTCTGCAGAATATTCTGTTTTGCCGAATATCAAAGTATTTGGCTAAATCTAATACTTAATAAAACCTTTTAAAACAGATTATTTAAAAACTTTTCACAATTTCTAATTTTAACTATCTATCTATAAATATATTTGAAATAATTAGAAAGAAAATCATACTTAAATAAAATTAAATGTTTTTACATTATTTATTTGTTGTTTGTAAAATATAACTTAAGAAAATTAACCATGAGAAGGATTAAAATAGAGATTTATTAGGATTCTCCTTAGGAATAAATGATGTGCAAATGCAAGTTCCTAAATTTTATTTAGTAAATAATCTGTTTCTTGCTTTTCCCAAATAAAAGTCCTTAAACAACAAAGAAAAAATTTTGAGAACAGTAATAGCTATCAAGGCAATTTTTGTTCATGAAACCATAATATAATCAACTTATTGTATCATACATACATTGTATTTTATCTCACTCTAGATCAAACTTGTGTTTTTGTTTGTTGCATTAACAATAAATAAGATACTATATAACTGTATTTTCAACTCACATGCTTTGATTTCTGTGCATATGATATGAGGGGAAGGGTGGAAAAGGCCATAAATCATAAGAAAGGAACTATGAGCTAGATATTCCTTTATTCAGGTAAGTTAAAAGCATTTGTACTTTATATTGAAAAAAATCTGCCCCGAGTTATTGAAAAAGGACAATTAAGAGACTGTAAAGTTCTTCTTCATACATTTTTTTCATTATTACTCTTTGATTTTAAACTATTTGTTTTAATTCATAGAAAAAACCGTGAAATTTAAAATTTTATTAATTAAAAAAGTCTCTTAATTGTGATTTTACATAATTCAAGGGAAATTTTTTTCAAAACGAAATGTTCATATAAAAAACTCTTGTTTATCAAAATGTAAGTTTCTTTTATTAAATGTTATGTAACATTGTTTTAAAAAGTCACATTTTAATACTTTTAAACTTTGAAATATAAAAAGTATTTAGACTGAATATTCGGTATTCGGCCGAATAGTTACTATTCGGTTGGCCGAATATTCAGTATTCAGCCCAACAATTACTATTTGGCTTTCCGAATATTTGGTATTTGGTTCACTTGTTGGCCTAATATTTGGCTTTCAGCTAAAATCCCTATTTGATGCATCCCTAATGCAGATTTTAGATAATTTCTGGATATAAATAAACAATTACTTTATAGAATGCAAATATGTATGCAGTTTCTATATATGTCTAGCCCATTTTCTTTTATATGATTGTAGAAAAAGTTAAAAGCTGTTACCAAAATATACAATGAAAAATTCAATGATCCATTTTCTGAAAAAAAATCCCACACTCTGAAATATACAGAAGAAGTATGGGGTTACAGTGTATGAGTATTTTTTGTATTTTAACGCAAAGCAAGCTTTCTTTTCTATCATAAAATTTAGCAAGATATTCTACACTAAATAACAAGAGACAGAAAATAAAAAAATATATATATAGCAATTATGCTCATTTAATCTCCAATATTAAAGCAAATTTGCATTTAAGGCTGTTTTTAAATTTCCAGCTAAACAAGGTGAAATTTTCACACACATTTTCTGAATCACTTTCAAACATAAGATGTAAAATTAGTAAGCTTGAGTATTAAAGCTATGCAAAATCAATGCATGTTTTCTATTTGAAAAAAAATATATATACATACTTATTTAGTAACAAACAGTTTTTGTTACCTGATGACCATTTTTCCCACCATGTCACACCAAAAATTTTGGTTTTAAAATGTCAACTTTGGCTGCATTTTCTTAAAGATCTTCTCCTTACCAAAGTATGGAAAATGCCCGTCAATTACATAATTTCTGAATAAGAACATCTGATCAGTTCAATCAAGCACATCTAATAGAAATAAACTTTCTGGTTCAAAAAATGCAGCTTTTAGATATAGAATTTTAGACATAAAATCTGCTGGCCCACTTCAAAAAACCCATTGGTTTTTTTTTTTTTTTAGTTTCTTTCTTTCTTTTTTTAATTTTTTTTTCACGTGCAACAACTGTATTATTACTTAATTTAGAATGCTTTATTAAGAATGCAAAGATAAATGCCAATTTAAATGTATTTCAAAAGAACCAGATTTAACGGAATTTCAAGCAGAGATAAAATGACCAAAATAGAAATTAGCTGTAAAGAAGAAAGATTTAATACTTGTAATCTAAAATGTGTCCAAATGCTTTCTTAAATCTTAATGCATGCCTAAAGATGGCACTTGAACACCATCCTGAATTTTGGAATTGTGCCAGATTACACCAGTAGTAAGATTATTTCGATTGTTATAGCTTTTAAGATTACCGTAAAATACCGTTAATCCGCCCCCCCCCAAACGAAAAGAAAAATCGTACAATAGTTAGGGGAGGGCGCTTACACGGGATTTTTTCGCGATCGTTCAACAAAATTTACAGGAATGAATCATCATAAAACGAATGAATCGTTGAATGAATCATAAATATTTATACTTGAAAAAATTTGGGTTTTTTTCTTTTTTAAACGTAAATTCTGTCGAAAAAACGCCGAAAAAAGGAGAAATTAGTAAATAAAAGCCAAAACAAGCATGAAATCAATTAAAAAATCTTGAAAAAACGCGCACTTCATCAAAGATTCATGATTCGTTCATTTCAAAATGATTGATCTCCCTCTCAATCGCCTTTGAGAATCGGGAGGGAGGGCGCTTTCTCGGGATTTTTTGAAAATTTCAAATCCTTTATAAAGTGGGGAGGGGGCGTTTGATCGGGAAGGGCGGATTAACGGTATTTTACGGTAATCATTTCATTTATTATCCTGCTTCAATGTTCAATGAAAACACACATGAGTTTTCAAAACAAAAATGGTGGCAGATTATGGGCAAAGAAAAAGAGTGAAAAAGATTGTTTCCTCTTGTATTTTGTCAATATTTCTTTTTGGTACTACTTGGTTATCCCGTCGACAAATTTCGCCAAATTACATATATTGATGTAGTTTTTATTTTAATAAACAAATAATTGGTAGAATATTAATAAAAATACAAATAAACAGTCAAAATAAAAATCATATAATGACTTTTAAACATGTTTATCATATTTAATGTTATTGGATGTGACATTCACAATCATCCATTATTGGCATTTAATCTTATAGTGTAGTGATAGATTTTTGATCGACAAGATAACCAACCTTCTTTTCTTTACAATCAGCACCAGCTACCTCTGTTTCAATCAAATAACGCATTACTACATTTGGTCAATTTTAGAGCAAATTACTTGATTTACAAAAAAAATTTCTTTTAACGAAATCAAATGAACAAACTAAACCCTACAAACAAACTAAAAGGACTCATAAAATTTATTTTATATAAAATTCCATCTGGCCATCCCTATAAAATGTTAAAATTTCATTGAAATACAAAAAGTTACAAAAAAAAAAGTTACCAAAGTTATTAAAAAAAGAAAAAAAGTTTTACTACTGAAGCAAAAAATGAGCTACAACCAATCAGTCGAAAGTGATCAAAATATTGAAAACAACACATTCCAACATATTCTAACGATTATATTTGGTATGAAAAAAAATTATTTTTATTTGCAATGCAAGTACAATCTCGATTTAAAGGTATAAGCTGAGTCTTAAAAAACTGATGAAATTTCATGAAAAGAGTAATAATAATTTTCCTTTTATATGTATTGAAGAAGACTTTAAATTGTAAAGCTGAAGCCTGTAAAAGCAATCTCCAATTAAATCTAACCATCATGAATTTTATTATTTTAAAAATATATCTATAAGACTTGCATTAAACGCAAAATTTGTTCATTTATATTATTTACCAAAAGATGACGCCAAAACAATTTTTCAAATCTAAAGTAGACGATTCATGAAAGTTACTTGATAATCAAGTTAATCTCAGATTATGAATAATCGATAATTGAAATTGTTTTATAGGAAACTTACAAGAAACAATACAACAGAGAAACTCCTGATATACCTTCTCAACTATTATTTATTAATTATTTTTACTTTACACGCTATTCTCCTGATGAGGATGTTGCTGTTATTGTAATGTACGATGATACCTTCATCGTACATTACAATCACATCATCAATATATCACCAGAGGGCGAATTCAAAAAATTGATTCAAAAAGTTTGAGTAATAAATCAATTCATTTTTCATTGATAACCTTTTTATATTTTTTTCTTTAATTCAAAGGGATATTTTTCTAAATTCTTGAAACAAATGGTAACATTGGGAAGATGTAAGAAAGTAAAAACTGTTGCGGCAGATTTTTTTTTTTTTTATTCATTCGTTATTCAAATTCAATCATTGTGATTCATTCATTGAGTTGGCGTCTCTTTGCTTCTATGTGAACTTGAAAGCTCTCTGTTAATAAACGGCTAATTTTTTTAAATATAATGACTTTTAGCAATATAATGAAACAATGTTTTTAGAATTTAGTGACCAATCCTTTTTATTAAAATAACTTAATGGTAAGATATGTTTCTTTTACTTACTCTTCTACTAAAGATTCTGTATTTTGTAATAAAAATATTCTAAACTGTTAATGATTATTAACTGGTGAAAACTTTTAATTTTATTTCAAACTTGTACAGGAACATCTAAGGGACTGAAATAGGAAAGAATACATTTCTGAATTCTATTTATTATGATTTGTTTTCTGAGAAGTGGTAATTTGGGATATGGTTAGGCTTAGCCTAAGTATTGTATGATAGGCACATTTTCTGTTTCTGTATTAATTTTAGTAAATGTCTGTACTTTATTAAAATGATAAAAAATATATTTATAGCATAGTAAGTGTAACATTAACTCACAATTTATTTTCTAGATGTAGTTTAGAAAGAGAAAAATGATTAACAAAATAAAATAATAATAATAAATAGATTATAATTGACAATAACAAATATAAAAAACAGAGGAAATTGAACAAGAAAAAAAACTCACGAAAAAGAAAGTCAGAACATCCCAAACAAAGAGTAATTATGAAAACAGCCCAGATGGGTAAACTGTGTTTGAATACCCTTCTTGACAACTGTTTTTTTAGTTGTATGATTGGTATACCAAGTCTCGAGACCTTTACTCTCTCAAGGTGAGTTTATGGCAACCTCAAAGGAAAACTTTTCTCTTTGCTTGCAGCCTTTTTGAACTTCTGCTGTTAATTTCTCTCTATTGGGTGTTTCCTGACTGGTAAATAAAAAAAGAATTTGCTAGAAAACAAACTAGCATCATTTTGAATTTTCTCACTGCCTAGCTGCAGACATTGCAATTATGATTTTTCGTTTACCGTTTAACTGTTTTAATTTAAAAGCAGTACAATTTTCTTTAATTCTTTTAAAATTAAAAATGATGTGTTTCATATTTAAAAAGAATTACCTCTTTGGATATTTCTGTTGTCATTTGATCGTAGAATTGTTTTGTATTTAAAAGTAGGTATTTTAGGCATTTCTTTAGTCTGTGAGATGTTTGAATCTTAATGATGTTTAATTGTGTATCAGAAGAAAAATTTCTTTATTTGCTTTCAAAGCTTAAGAAAATCATTTTTTAGAAATTCAGTACTAATATGTTATCCCGTCGACCAAAATGCTATCACCAAATTATAAGATTAAATGCCAGTAGTGGATGATCGTGAATATCAATTCAATGACATTAAATACGATACACGTGTTTAAAACGTCCTTAAGTGATTTTTATTTCGACTTTTTATTTGTATTTTTATTATTATTCTACTAATTATTATTATTTTTTTTACTATTTAAAATAAAAATTACATCAATATGTAAATTTGGCTATTAGTTTGGCGATTTGTATAATTTGGCACAATTGGTCGACGGGATAACAGAAATTCTTTAGAAAATCCTTTATTAATTCCTTTTTTTATTAAAAAAAAAAGGCTTGTTTTATTTTTAAAAGCAATTATGAATACAATTGGTAATATTATGTATGTTTTAAGAAAAAATAGTACCAAGGGGGAAGAAATTTTTTCCTTCTAAAAAGTTTGTAAACTAATTTTTTTATTATAGTCATCTAAATTTAATATCATTAATTTTAAGCTGTAATTTTCTAGGTAAATGAGAAAATTGTTTTTAAGATATTAAAATAACTGTTTTTCATAAGATGTATGTTTTTTAAATCATAATTTTTGCAATATTTTAAGATTGTGTTTTGAAATATGTATTTTTGATTTAGTTTCATTATTGCAATCTGCAAAACTCTGTCCAATACTGAGTTTTCTGGTAAATGGATTATTTGTTTATCTTTAATACAGTAGACTCCCTCAAATCCGCAAAGCTTGGGACCAGAGGTTATGCGGATTTTAGAATTTTGCGGATTTCTGGTCACTGCTTTGTTTACGTTTTGCAACCAGTAGTTTGAATGTGATTAATAATGCAATCGAAAATATAATAAATGCTTACAATGTAATAAAATATTAAAAAATATAATGAACTCAAATAATAAAAATTTAGATAATTTTTAAAATGATTAAAGTACTAATAGCAAAGGTCAAGTTAATAATCAATAGTGTATGATTAAATATTCAATATAAAGATTAAATGTATTTTTCCAAAATTATTCAACAAAACTTGCCTCATAAAAGTACATTACTAATTCACATCAAAATCATAAAATAAGGATCATTTTTTTCAAGTTTAGCCAGGCCGAATGAGCAAAAAATCTTGATTAATGCATAAATATATTTGGTAAGAAGATTGTGATTACCAGTGATATCAGCAATATCTTGAATTTTTCCCCAAAATATTTGTTCTTCCTTCATGAAAATAACATGTGAATAGAGTATTATTAAGAAAATTACAAATTAAAAAGTGTATGGAATTGATACAAAACTAAAAAAAAATCAAATTTTGTCCCAATATCCGAACTGAAAGTTTCATTGTTTACATCCATAAAATATGTGCGGATTTTAGAGAGTTGCGGATTTGAGGGAGTCTACTGTATTAATTTTTGGATTTTCTATCTTTAAAAATATATATTTTTGATTATCATCACCATAAATTGTGTAACTTTGCTTGGTGTCTCCTGGAGACGCAAAAGTGCACCCATGTAGCAATAATTTTGAAGGCCCAGTATATCGGGTCAGCCATTAAACTAGCCTTAAACATCAGCTTTCTAAAATATACTTAAAATGAAACAAACAGAGTATTGGAAGCTAAAAAAGTAAATAAAAGGGCAGAATGACAGTGTGTAATAAATTACAAAAAGACATATTTAAGTTTTGTAATAAACTAACGTTTATTAATCAAAGACGTAGTTAAATATCTCAAAAAAAAAAAAAAAAGAAATTATGGACATTGTTGATACACTACTGCTACAGAATAAAGTGACATAATAGAAACACAATGACATAATAATGAACTTTGAAAAGGAGATCTGAAAGTAACCAGATGGAAAAGAGATGAACAATAACTGTTTTGATTTGAAGTTGAGACGCAAATGGGCCATTTTCAAAATTTTATTTTTCAAACTTAATAATTTTTTTTAAATCTGGAGACAGCTGTTATGGTAAATGTTTAAGGCACATGGAAAAATTATTGGTCATGCACTTTGGTCTATACAGCCAAAGATCTATACCGTATTTTCCGGGAATAACGCCGCGGCGTTAAACTAGATTTTTTTTTTTTTTTTTTTTTGTAAACAAATGTGCTGCCAATAACTAGGTGCGGCTTGTAAATAGAACTAATTAATTTAAAATTTTTGAAAACAGATCGGCAAATCTAAACTTTCCTTGCTTTCGCTGTAATTATACACATGCACGTGGAATTATATTTTTAAGGTTAAAGAATCTGATGCTTAAAATTGATTTTAATTTACTGATATACCATAAAATCCCGTTAATCCGCCCCCTCCCCACTTTTTAAAAAATTTTAAATTTTCAAAAAATCCCAAGAAAACCCCTCCCTTCCAAAAAAATCGCTGAAAAAACGCCAATTTCGCCAAACAATCATGAAAAATAACCGAAAATTTCTTTAGAGCATCGCGAAAAAATCATGAATTTCGCCGAAGTATCGCCAAAAAAACCCACATTTCGACGAAAGATTGCAGTAAAAACGCAAATTACGTCAAAAAATCTCTAAAAAAGTACAAATTATGACAAAAGAGCGGTTGAGAAAGGAATGAATCATGAACCTTTAGAAATGTGCGTTTTTTCGAGATTTTTTGATTAATTTCATGCTCTTTAGGGGGGGGGGTTGACAAATTTCTTCTTTTTTCTGCGTTTTTTTGACAGAATTTACGTTAAAAAAAAAACGCAAATTTTTTCAAGTATTGCTTCAAAATTCATGATTCATCCAAAGATTCACGATTCATTCAATTTATCATGATTCATCCCTGCAAATTTTGTGAAGCGATCGCGGAAAAATCCTGCGTAAGCGCCCCGCACTAATTATTTTACAATTCTTCGTCACGTTAGGGGGGGGGCGGATTAACGGTATTTTACGGTAAGTTTTATCTTAAATATGTCTTCAGATGTGAGTTGTAAGTGTCGCAGTTATCCTGCAAAATTTAAGCTGAATGTTATCAATTTAGCAAAAGTTAACGGGAATCGTGGCGCAGCGAATGGATGAGGTTCTGATTTCATTGAAATAACTTTACAACAAAAAAAGATAAGTTATTTATTTAAGATCAAAATGTTTTACTGTATATCAGTTAATAATTTTATTTCATTGCTCTAATAATGAATGTGGGAATATACCCGGCGCGGCCTTATACCCGGTGTGGCGTTAAACTAGTTTTTTTTTTTTTTTTTTTTTTTTTTTTTTTAACCAAGTGCGGCGTTATTCCCGGAAAATACGGTAATCCATGCACTCATAATCCGCATTACTTTACGAATGTAAACACTTAAAAAAATTTAGAAATTTGTGATCCAAAAATGATTTTTTAAAACAAATAATAAAAAAATTTAAAAAAAACATAATAAAACATTACATTTTTTAATGTAACTCTTTTATTTTATTAACAGTAAATAATAAACTGTATTACGGAACATATATAATTATTTTTATTTAAATGCACAAACATATTAATTTTTTAGGTACTACTAGGTTATCCCGTCTACCAAAAAATTATCGCCAAACTATAAGATGCCAATAATGGATGATCATGAATGTCACATTCATTGACATAAAATACGATTAATGCGTTTAAAATATCTTTAAGTGATTTTTATTTCGACTTTTTATTAATATTTTATTAAGATTCTACTAATTATTTGTTTTTTCATTATTTAAAATAAAAATTATGTCAATATGTATAATTTGGCTATTAGTTTGGCGATTTATATAATTTGGCGAAATTGGTTGACAGGATAACAGACTAGTATCATTTTTTTAATAAAGTAACTTTAAAAAGACATTTTTTGAGGTATGAAATCTAATAATTAATTTACTATTCTATTTATCTTTTCATATTATACTGATTATAGGACTAAAGTGCTGTCTAGGACTAATAAAATGGCATATAACCCATATTACTCTATAATGCACAATATTCCATAATCTGCACAACCTTTGGCACCAAACTGTGTGGATTATAGAACTTTTATTGTAATTTAATATGTCAATGCTAGTTTAATGTTGGCTTGTAATGCAAATTGTGAAGTCTGTTACCATACAAAATTACTGAAAATACTGAGCTTTAAATTTATTAAATTTTCTAAAATCAACTTTCTTTGAAGTGACTTGTGTCCCTAAATTTCAAAATATGTTATTTATCAATAATACTTAAATTAAATTGAAATGAGAGTCAATTTTAGTCATTAGTTTTTGATCACATAGAAAATTATACAAGAACTTTTTCTAATAATTACAATATATATTTATGTAAATTATTGAATTTTGGGAAATTGCTTATCTGTTTCTTAGTTGAATAAAAAATAAAATAGAATAGGGAAAAAGTGATATTAATATTAAATTATCATTAAAAAACTGTGTGAACTTGACATTTGGTAATGGATTTGTCACTATGTTTATACCAAGTCTATTGCAGCATAGCTTTTAATGATATTTTCAACTTTATACAAAAACTTTATTAAAATGGTAATTTTCTGTCAGATATATAGAGAAATAATTTTATTTCATATTCAAATCAATTAATATATTTAGCTTGAATATCAAAGAAATAATTTATCAAGGGATTCCATCTAAATATTAAAATAGAAGTATCTGAGTATTTACTATGTAATTATATTATATATAAAAACATGTTGTATTTATTCATTCTGTAAATAAGGGTTTGACATATTCAAATGTGAAATGGCTCAGATTTCATTTTTCATATAATATTAAGTGAACTGGCAACTTAGAAAATATAATTTAACTATATATCTGAATATTTGCTACTAACTTTAGGCACAATTAGAAACCTATTTTGACTAAAATAATCATAAGGTAACGAACTTGATTCAAAGTGAGGAACAAAACATTTCTGTAAATTTTTTAAAAAATATAGCTTAAGTAATATTTTTTTTATTAATATAGAACACTAATAGTTCATTTTTAAAATAACTACACTGTTTTGTTTAAGAAAGCTAAATTAGATTTTAAAAAAGAATAGTTAATTACATACAACTTGGAATGGGACTTGCAATTTTGCTTAGAATAACAATTTTGAAGAATTATGCCTCAAACTTTTTTATTGATTTTCTAAATTTTTTAATGTTAGAAATATTCAATATAATCTTCTTAAGCTAATGCATAGCTCAAATCAAACTTTAAATATTTATTTATGTTTGAATTTTCTTTCATTTACATTTGGACAGCATATGTAAAAAAATACATAAAAAATTTCTGAATTCCAGAGAATTTCTTACTAAACTCATTTGCACATTAAAATTCCATCACCACAAAAATAATTTAATTTCTGTACATTTTTTACAAAATGTATCACCGTTTCTTTAGATGATATTAAGTTATAGAATTTTCACCATAAATTTACTTTTTATTTAGTTTATAACAAATTATTAATTTTTAAATTGTTGCTATTTACTTTATATATAATTTAATGTTTATACTTTTCGGAGAGGCATCTGACACACTTTTGGTTCCAGTAATGTGTCTACTGTAGTTTTTAATAGTATGGTGGAAATTTTATTTCAATTTATTTTTTACATTGATTTTATATTTTCGTGATAAGTTTTTTTTTTTTTTTTTGTTTTTTAATAAAATTTAAAAACAATATTAATCAATTTTATTTTATTGCAGATGCATGAAATCATTAATCTAATGCATAACATCACTTAAAATATCTTCAATGTGTGAAACAAACACAGCAAAGTATTTTTTATCAGAGCCTTTTGAAAAAGCAGCTTCTAACTCATAGAGAGCAAAATTTTTTATTTGTGAGTTATGGAAAAATTTCTTCCAAAACAGTCTCTTTTGTGTGAGGTATGCAACAAAGAATTCTCTCATAAGCACAATTTAAGCAGCCATCTGTTAATTCATACTGGTGAGAAACCTTTTGTATGTGAGGTGTGCAACAAAGATTTCTCTCATAAGCACCATTTAAGCAGCCATCTGTTAGTTCATACTGGTGAGAAACCTTTTGCGTGTGAGCTATGCAGCAAGAAATTTTCTAGAAAGAATGATTTAACCAAGCATCTCTTAGTTCATACAGGTGAGAAACCTTTTGTATGTGAAATATGCAAGAAGAAATTCTCTCGAAAGAGTACTTTAAGCAGACATCTGCTAATTCATACAGGTGAGAAGCCTTTTTTATGTAAGATATGCAACAAGAAATTCTTTCGATATTGTGAGTTAAGCAATCATTTGCTATTTCATACTAATGAGAAGCTTTTTTCATGTGAGATATGCTACAAGAAATTCTCTCAAAAGGGCGTTTTAAGTCGGCATCTGTTAATACATACGGGTGAGAAACCTTTTGAATGTGAAACATGCAACAAGAAATTCTCTCGAAAGGGTACTTTAAGTAAACAAATTAAGTAAAAATTTTTTTTAATTGCCTTATAAAAGGCCGAGCCATCTCTTTCTCGTTCACTCGACTTTCGTTCTTCACGCTGCTTGTGCTTGCCTTACTGGATTGCATTGGAATGGAAGCCTCTCTAAACTGTGCCTTCCTTATTCCATCTCCATCGTTGGATCGCATGGGTTTTAATTCTAAATGTGTATGAAAGTATTTAAAATTGGATATATATGTTCGAATGAATAGCATCTACACCCTGTTTACCCTTCATGGAGTGCCCATCCACGCGTCCACAGGAGGCTTCTTCTGCAACCTGTTTACACCCAATATGGATGAATTGTTTTTTTAAAAACGTCTCTTGTAGGATTGGCAGGATGTCCTTGTGAAACAGAACCACCCCCCACGTGAGTTTGGATTGGAAGCGAACGCGTGACTACGGAGGCGGAGACACGCTCTCTTATAAAAGGTCCTTTATTCTCTCACCCTGGTCCAGTCTCACCATGATGCTCCAGCTGGTACTCACCGGTCAGCCTGCTTTATGGGGATTCCTGGGAAGAGACCGCCAGCTCTTTTGGCTGGACACCTCCGCCACCCTGCTTTTAAGAAGGGCTGAACCTGTGAAGGGCCAAGCCCGGGTCCAGGAGGTGGCGGACGACAAGGCCCTGGAAATGTACCCATTGAGCTGGCTGCAACGGAAAGTGATTCCCCATTTCCAACTGATTGCCCTGCTGGACCATTTTTCGGTCAAGGAGCCTCTCCACCTCTTCGAGACGGACTTTGGTGTCAGCGTGACCCATGCAAAAGGGGTGTATAGGCTCCGTCAGTCGACCGCAGCGGATGCGATTCGTTTTTGGCAGTTTATTCACAACCTCATCCACCAGAGACCGACCTCGCCTGCCTCCTCACCCAGCAGCCCAGGCTACTCACACGCGTCACCCGTGTCCAGTCCAGGCTACTCTCCCGCGTCACCAGTCTACACACCGGCCTCGCCTGCCTATTCCCGCACAAGCCCAGTCTACTCGGCCACAAGCCCCTGCTATACGCCCTCCTCGCCAGTCTACTCTCCCTACAGTCCCTGCTACATGCCAGCATCACCGTCCTACACGCCAACATCACCCTGCTACACGCTAGCATCACCGTCCTACTCGTCAGCGTCACCCTGCTACACGCCAGCATCACCGTCCTACACGCCAGCGTCACCGTCCTACACGCCAGCGTCACCACCCTACACGCCAGCGTCACCATCTTAAACGCCAGCGTCACCGCCCTACACGCCAGCGTCTCGTGCTGCTACGCCCCAGCCCAACAATCGAGGATCTTCCCCCTCGGTCGTCACTTGCAGCTCCAGTGATTCCAGCGACTCGGAGGACACTGCACCGAGCTACCCACTGGATACCAGTATCAGCATTATCCTAGACAAGATACCCGCGACGAAAGTGATTATAAAGTCGAAAGGACTGACACAAACCATTTATGCGTAACCTGCTTCAGGTCTGTATGAAAAAAGATTCCTCAATAAAGGTTGTTTTGTTGTAAAAGGTGTGTTTCTTTCCCCAGCAGAAAAAGGGGGTTGAAGGAAGTTGCTGTGATAACTTCCTTCAACCCCCTTTTTTGCGAAAAAGGCTGTGCCAATCTTGGACCTTTGGAAACGGAAAGGGATAAAAGACTATTGAAAAATATACATCTACAGTTAAGAAATATATATTTAGAGAATTAAATTTTTTAAATGTACATCATACAATACATGCCTCTAACAAATCTTATCTCTATTGTAACTTTATTATAAAATATATTATAATACTACAAAAAAAATTGTAATTTAAGAAATTACAATAACCATTTGGAAAAAATATTTTTTTTTTCAATATGATATTTATATTTTATTTTTACATCTACAGTTATGAAATATATTTAGAGAATTAATTTTTTAAATGTACATCATACAATGCTTTGCTCTAACATATCTTATCTCTATTATAACTTTTTTATAAAATATATTATATATTATATATATTTTTTTTCCAATATGATATTTATATTTTATTTTTACATCTACAGTTATGAAATATATTTAGAGAATTACATTTTTTAAATGTACATCATACAATGCTTTGTTCTAACATATCTTATCTCTATTATAACTTTATTATAAAATATATTATAATACTATATATTATAATAAGTTATAGTACTGATATTTCTTCCATCGCGATCTTCCTTTAACAGGCAAAAATATTCGAAAAAAATCTCTTGATTCAAACAAATATTCATTTGTAACCGCAGGAAGTAATTTATCTTTATCTAAATCTTCATTTGTTTTTTTTAATACCGTAGAAGGCAATTTATCTTTATCCAGATATGCCCGACATAATGGACATTTTAATATTTTATTTTCGGAGTTGATTAGTAATGAGGTCAAACAATCGTTATGAAAAGAATGCTTGCATTCCGAAAGTGCGAAAAAATCTCCTGAATTCATGTCATACAAGCAAATGCTGCATAAATCCATGGTCGGCTTAGAAACGGGTCGATAAGTTTTGTGAACAGGCAACACAATGTCCTTCCTTAAGTCTGGCAGATTAGAAATTCGAACCCCCCAGAAAATATAATAAATATAATGATATAATTCTGTTAACCAGATGTTTGGATGAAGTTTATACTGAACAACTGGCACGACAGATGAATGCCTGCGATCAGTACAACTATAGAAACGATCTTTATTTTTGAATCGAGATTTGGTGTTTGCTATACTTCTCATTGTCTGAGTGTAATATTCCGGTGGCGGTGCGATTTGAGAGGTGTAAATTTTATTCGGAGATGTAGCGAATGCAATTTCCAATGAATATATCATTCCATCATAACAAGTCATGCAAACAGTTTCACAATAAACGGACATGTTTGAGAAAATATGACACAAATCTTTATGAAGATTATTCTTAAAATTTTGCACATTTATAAACATCTCAAAAAAAAAACAATTTTTTTTTTTCACTATAAAACTTTTATTCATCTATTTGTAGCCTTCAATCTTCAAAACAACACCATGAATACTAAAGATACTTTAAACGATGGCGGATTAGCAGAAGAGGATCTCAACTCCCAAAACCTGCTTTTCTGCGAACAAAGAGTACCATCCACGATTGTATCTCGGTGTCTGAAAAGTTATTTAAGAGTGGATGGCATACAAAAAAAGATTGACAATTGTCAAGCAAATATAACTCTTGTTTACAAAAGATCCAACGGTATATTTAAGCCCATCCCTATTGATTGCGTCTATGAAATAGGATGGAATGTTTGGTATTTAAGAGTGTGTATATTGAATTTTAAAAAAATGTACGTCCATAAATTGTATTACGATAAACATCAAACCAATCTTCCGGAATTTGCAGAATATAATGTACTCTTTGATTTGAATGCCGCCATGGAAAAATTGGATCCAGAAAAAACGTATGATGAGGTAGATGTGTGCGTCCTTACTGGCGATTGTACCAGAGAAGATTGTACGGGACATCCCGAAGGTTATAAAATTTTGAAATTGGAACAAATAAGGTCATTCGGCCAGGTTATGAAAAAGACATAAAAGAAATGGGTAAACCTTCTCGGGTACAGAGGAGAGAAAAAGACAGAAAGGAGTAAAAAAAAAATTTTAATATATTTACATCTATAGTTATGAAATATATTTAGAGAATTAAATTTATTATTCTATTTCAACTTCTTTAATAATTTTTTTCTATTATAACTTTATTATAAAATATATTACAATACTATAATTTTTTTTGAGGTTAAACGGGTGTATAAAAGAGACCGTGCATTCGCTAGCTCGTTCACTTGGCTTTCGTCGATGCTGGTGCCTGCTCTCCGGGACTGCTTGTGGATTTCTGAGCGTGTGACCAAAGATTCATTTTCCGAGAAGTTTCTGCCTTCTTCTCTCCTCTTCCCTTGGCTCCGTTACCCGGGCTCGGATCCGTGAATTCCGACCCCTCATCCCTTTCCAGTTGACAGCCGGCTTGGAGACAGTCGACTGCACAATGTTTCGAGCACCGGATCCTCGGCGATTCAACCATCCCTTGTTTTCCAATTCCCCTAAAAGGTTGAGGTGTATCCTCTTTTAAGGGGTGTTTTATGGATCCTCTGTGGTTGCGCAACCTGTCTCATATCCCCCCAAAGGGATGGAGGGTGAAGGTGAATGGCAAGGTGTCTTTTCGAGAGGCCGCGGGCTGCGACTCCCCATCCACAGGGAGGGTGTCACTCGACATGATTTTAAAAAGTACCTTTGGGTCGGGTATCCCCCCAAAGGGACGGAGTGGGAAGATGAATGACAAGGTGTCCATTCGTAGTGTCAAACGCTACGACTCTTCATGCACTGGCAGTATGCCACGGGGCACTCTCTAAGCGATACAGGGGATTCGATGCGGGGCGAAAGTATCAAGAGGGCCTTCGGGAGGCGCCCAGAAAAGAGAAGAGAAACAAGAGGGGGTCGAGAAGGGTCCTAACAGGGAATCAGGTAAGAGGCTCGTGTGCCAGTCGTCTAGAAGCACATTCCTGGAGGAGCGCCCTTCAGACGGGTTCACAACTCTGAAACCATTTTCAGAGAAACAGGTAAGTATAAAAAAATCCAATCTGAAAAAAAAATATCCAAACTGAAAAAAAATAATATATATATATATATATTATAATATATATATATATATATATATATATATATATATATATATATATATATATATATATATATATATATATATATATATATATATATATATATAATATATATATATATATTATAATATATATATATATAAATATATCCCTTTTTTAACTTAAACTTTAATTTTAATTTTAATTTCAATTTTAATTTTAATTTCAATTTCAATTTTAACACTTAAAAGCTACTCCCTCAGGTGGGGGGGGGTTCGCTCAGTGTCTACCCGATTCCCGGACACAAGTATCCCGCTCTTCCTATCCAAGAGGGGTGTTGTCTCTCTTGATTCAACAGGAAACAGTTCCCTACCCAAGAGGGACTCTCTGGATTCAACAGGTCCCGTCCAAAGAGGGGAGGGGTCTCTCTTGATTGAACAGGACCCCCCCCCCCCTCTGAACGGAGCCTTCCGAGAATCACAGAGGGAGAATGTGGGAATAGAAAAGGTGGGTAAGGGGAAAGGGTGGTGGCCTTCCACGATAGTGATGGGAAATAGATTTAGAGAACTCTACATCTTAAATGGACATTATACAATCCTTTGTTTCCAATATATCTTATCGCTACTATGCTTCACTTGTTATAAAACTATATTATACTACCACTACTACTTGTATTTTATTTTTACATCTATTGATATGAAATATATTTAGAGAATTAAATACCTTAAATATACATCATACAATGCTTTACTCTAATATATCTTATCTCTATTACAACTTTATTATTAAATATATTATACTACTACTAAAAAAAAAATTTTTTTAATAGTATTTATATTTTATTTTTACATCTATTGATATGAAATATATCTAGAGAATGAAATATCTTAAATATATATCATAGAATACTTTACTCTAATATATTTTATCTCTATTATAACTTGATTATAAAATATATTATACTACTACAAAAAAAAAAATTTTTTTTTAATGATGATGTGTAACACAACTTAGTGTCCTCTGGGGTCTCCTGTCCTCTCTACGGCCTACAAAGCCCCGTTCGTGTTCATCCTTCTGAAATTTTACAAGTTCAGCGTCTTGTCTTTATAAAGGGAAAGGTTGAGCGGCCGTTTGAGAGAGTCATGGATGTCAGATTCACACCGGACGCAAGATGTAGATTGATGCCCTTGAACATATTTCTCTTTATAAAGAGAGGGTGTCTAGACTTGTGTTTCACGTCGGACGACACCCGAAAATAAAAGTGTCCAGCAGGCACTCGGAAAGGGGCCGGAATGTTCCCCTCGGTCCGAGCTTTCGTTTGCACCGGGTGGCGTTCCTCTCGTGGGTCGACCGGGATAGAGGGGCCCGTCGGAAATTTCGGGTTCGCATTTTCAAAAGGCCCTCCCGCACGCGTGGGGGGGATCGGAAAGTTTGGAGGGGGCGTCAGGCTGATGACCCTCGAGACGGCCTTTCGAGGGGCCCCTCGCATCCCGTCCCCAGGTAGGTCGTTGACCCCTCAGGCGTGTTCGCATTTTCGCGGTAAAAGGGGAGGCCGGGGGGGGGACCAGAGAGGGCTTCGACCCCTTTCCAACGGCTTTTCGCTTCGTTTCCCTTCCTCCTCTGCCGAGACCCCCGTTTCGAACGCGGGCGGTACCCCGCTCCCTTTTTTGGGCCCTAGGAGGCTTTCGGCGGAAGCGTTTTTCGCGCGTCACGGTCCAACGTGTCGCCGGACTGCCGAAAGAAGATTCGTTTCGAGTGGTTTGATTTTTTTCCAACCCGTTGATAGGTGACACGACCCCTCTGCCACGAGCGGTTCCGACCCGGTACTATATACTACTACTATATACTACTATATACTACTATATACTACTATATACTACTACTAAATTTTTTTTTTGTAGTAGTAGTAGTATATAGTTTATAATTAAGTTATAATAGAGATAAGATAAGTTAGGGTAAAGTATTGTATGATGTACATTTAAAAAATTTAACTCTTTAAATATATTTCATAACTATAAATGTAAAAATAAAATATAAATACTGTTAATTTTTTTTTTTTAGTAGTAGTATATAGTTTATAATTAAGTTATAATAGAAATAAGATAAGTTAGAGTAAAGTATTGTATGATGTACATTTAAAAAATTTAACTCTTTAAATATATTTCATAACTATAAATGTAAAAATAAAATATAAATACTATTAAAAAAAAATTTTTTATAATGGTATTTATATTTTATTTTTACATCTATAGTTATGAAATATATTTAGAGAATTAAATTTTTTAAATGTACATCATACAATACTTTACTCTAACTTATCTCTATTATAACTTAATTATAAACTATACAAAATTTTTTTTTTTTAATGTTATATTCAACACAACCGAGTGTCCTCTGGGGCCCACGGACCTCTCTACGGCCCCTTTCGTTTTCATGCCACTGAAATTTTACAAGTCCAGCGTCTTGTCTTTATAAAGGGAAAGGTTGAGCGGCCGTTTTAGAGAGGTTCCCGTGGAGCTGGGTCAGAATGGATGAGAGATTTACGCCGGACGCAAGATGTAGGTTCAAAAACTTGAAAAAAAATTTGGGCGACCTTGAACGTTATTTTGGGACTCGACCCTCGAGCTTCGACTCGGAGGTGCCTCTCTCGCAGGGCCTTCTTTCCCGTGCGGTTTCGTCCCTCTCCGCGGTCCACGAGGGGGTCGAGGGCCCTGACCCACTTTCGGGTGGAAACTTGGAGGACGCCTCTCGCGTCGGGTCTCTGGCGGAAGGGATCGCGGACCCTGTCGCGGTCCCCTCTCTCTATCCTCTTTCCGACGGTGTCGCTTCGGCCCGTTTCCGGTCGTATGGAAAGGGCCCGGGGCCCCTCGAAACTCAGACGCTCTTGTTTGTGGCCCGGGGCCCGCGCGGTCGACCGAACGACTCCCCCGAAACGTCGAACTCTACGCCTCGGTCCGCTTCTTCCCAGCGAGTTTCGGAGGCGTGGGGCGCATGGGGGGTCGTTGAGGGCTTCTTCCGGGTTCCCCGATTCGCGGTTTTGCCCCCGAAAAAAGCGGAGGCCGACCGAAACCGAGACATTTTTGAGTGGCTTGATTTTTTTCCGATCGTTGGAGGGGTCACATGACCCGGTCCCGTTGGGGCGTGTCTTGGGTGGGTTCGGGTCGGGTCGGGTCGGAACCGCTCGGGGCAGAGGGGTCGTGTCACCTATCCACGGGTTGGAAAAAAATCAAGCCACTCGAAACGAATCTTCTTTCGGCGGTCCGGCGACGCGTTGGACCGTGACGCGCGAAAAACGCTTCCGCCGAAAGACTCCTAGGGCCCAAAAAAGGGAGCGGGGTACCGCCCGCGTTCGAAACGGGGGTCTCGGCAGAGGAGGAAGGGAAACGGAGCGAAAAGCCGGTGGAACGGGGTCGAAGCTTTCTCCGGTCCCCCCGGCCTCCCCTTTTACCCCGGAAATGCCAACACGCCTGAGGGATCAACGACATTACTGGGGACGGGATGCGAGACGCCCCTCGAAAGGCCGTCTCGAGGGTCATCGGCCTGACCCCCCCTCCAAAGTTTCCGACGCCCCACGCGTGCGGGAGGGCCTTTTGAAAACGCGAACCCGAAATTTCCGACGGGCCCCTCTATCCCGGTCGACCCACGAGAGGAACGCCACCCGGTGCAAACGAAAGCTCGGACCGAGGAGAACATTCCGGCCCCTTTCCGAGTGCCTGCTGGACACTTTTATTTTCGGGTGTCGTCCGACGCGAAACACAAGTCCAGACACCCTCTCTTTATAAAGAGAAATATGTTCAAGGGCTGTTTGCGAGAGGTTCCCATACAGTGGGGTCAGAATGGAGGACAGATTCACGCCGGACGTAAGATTGAGAAATTTTTTTTTAATCTACATCTTGCGTCCGGTGCGAATCTGACATCCATTCTGACCTCTCTCCACGGGAACCTCTCTCAAACGGCCGCTCAACCATTCCCTTTATAAATACAAGACGCTGGACTTGTAAAATTTCAGAAGGATGAACACGAACGGAGCTTTGTAGGCCGTAGAGAGGACAAAAGGCCCCAGAGGACACTAAGTTGTGTTACACATCATCATAAAAAAAAAAAATTGTAGTAGTATAATATATTTTATAATCAAGTTATAATAGAGATAAGATATATTAGAGTAAAGTATTCTATGATATATAAGATATTTAATTCTCTAAATATATTTCATATCAATAGATGTAAAAATAAAATATAAATACTATTAAAAAATTTTTTTTTTTTTTTTAGTAGAAGTGTAATATATTTTATAATCAAGTTATAATAGAGATAAGATATATTAGAGTAAAGTATTCTATGATATATATTTAAGATATTTAATTCTCTAAATATATTTCATATCAATAGATGTAAAAATAAAATATAAATACTATTAAAAAAATTTTTTTTTTAGTAGTAGTATAATATATTTAATAATCAAGTTGTAATAGAGATAAGATATATTAGAGTAAAGCATTGTATGATGTATATTTAAGGTATTTAATTCTCTAAATATATTTCATATCAATAGATGTAAAAATAAAATACAAGTAGTAGTGGTAGTATAATATAGTTTTATAACAAGTGAAGCATAGTAGCGATAAGATATATTGGAAACAAAGGATTGTATAATGTCCATTTAAGATGTAGAGTTCTCTAAATCTATTTCCCATCACTATCGTGGAAGGCCACCACCCTTTCCCCTTACCCACCTTTTCTATTCCCACTTTCTCCCTCTGTGATTCTCGGAAGGCTCCGTTCAGAGAGGGGGGGGTCCTGTTCAATCAAGAGAGACCCCTCCCCTCTTTGGACGGGACCTGTTGAATCCAGAGAGCCCCTCTTGGGTAGGGACCTGTATCCTGTTGATTCAAGAGAGACAACACCCCTCTTGGGTCGGAAGAGCGGGATACTTGTGTCCGGGAATCGGGTAGACATTGAGCGAGCCCCCCTTACCTGAGGGAGTAGCTTTTAAGTGTTAAAATTGAAATTGAAATTAAAATTAATATTGAAATTAAAGTTTAAGTTAAAAAAAGGGATATATATATATATATATATATATATTATAATATATATATTTTTTTTTTTTTCAGTTTGGATATATATTTTTTTTTCAGTTTGGATTTTTTTATACTTACCTGTTTCTCTGAAAATGGTTTCAGAGTTGTGAACCCGTTTGAAGGGGGCTCCTCCAGGAATGTGCTTCTAGACGACTGGCACACGAGCCTCTTACCTGTTTCCCTGTGAGGACCCTTCTCGACCCCCTCTTGTTTCTCTTCTCTTTTCTGGGCGCCTCCCGAAGGCCCACTCACCCTCTTGATTCTTTCGCTCCGCATCGTAACGCATAGAGAATGTCCCGTGTATCGCTTAGAGAGTGCCCCGTGGCATACTGCCAGTGCATGGAGTGTCGTAGCGTTTGACACCACGAAAGGACACCTTGTCATTCACCTTCCCACTCCGTCCCTTTGGGGGGATACCCGACCCAAAGGTACTTTTTAAAGACATGTCGAGTGACACCCTCCCTGTGGATGGGGAGTCGCAGCCTGCGGCCTCTCGAACAGACACCTTGCCATTCACCTTCCCACTCCATCCCTTTGGGGGGATGTGAGACAGGTTGCGCAACCAAAGAGGATCCATAAAACACCCCTTAAAAGAGGATACACCTCAACCTTTTAGGTGAATTGGAAAACAAGGGATGGTGAATAAGAAGATGCATTTGTGATATTTCATTCGATTAGGACTGAAAATAAACGGCTACTGTGTCAGTGACATGAGATTCTAATATATTACCATGTAAAAAAAAAAAAAAAAAAAAATTTTAGTAGTATATAATATTACAGTAGTATAATCTATTTTATAATAAAGTTATAGAGCAAAGTATTTTATAATGTACCTTTAACAAATTTAATCTTTAAATAAATTTCTTATCAACCCATAGATGTAAAAATAAAATGTAAATACCACGAAAAAAAATTTTTTTTTTTTGTATAATACATATTTTATTTTAACATAGTAGTATAATAAACTATTTTATAATACAGTTATAGAAAAAGTATTTTATAATGTATTTTTAAGAGATTTAGTTCTCCAACTATATTTTATATCAACAGATGTAAAAATAAAATATGAATGCTACTATTAAAAAAAGCACAGGAAGCGATCACGCTAGAAAACACAAAGAGATTTTTTAAAGCCATGTCCACTGGCACACTTTCTGTGTATGGGGAGTCGTAGCCCGCGGCATCACGAAAAGGCACCGTGTCGTTCACCTTCACACTCAATCCTCTTTTTGGAACAGGTGTCATGTTGCGCAACAACAGAGGATTCCTAAAACACCCCATACAAGAGGATACACCTCAACGTTTTCGGTCAATTTGAAAAAAGTTTGGTGAATCAGAATGTGCAGTTTCGAGATTTCATTCGACTAGGACTGAAAATAAGCAGAGAGTGTCTAAGGGAGATGAGATTCAAATATATATAGATGTAAAAAAAAATTTTTTTTTTTTTTTGAAGGAGTTGTTCAAACTATTTTATGATAAAGTGATAGAGGTAAACTATGTAGGGTATAAAATAAATGACAACCCATGTCAAGATCTATTCTTTATAGGCTAGAATGTATGTGACACAATCTACATGAATTATTCTATAAGTCCAATTTCTTGTTTCCTTTTTCAATGGCCTCTTCTAACCACAGTCTACGTTCTCTTTCTACGGGGCTCCTTCCGATCCGGGTGGGACTCAGGGGATGGTAGAGGACAGTCCATACGGCCCTCAGTTCTCGCCAGTGGATGGAGGTAGCACATTCGAAACACGTCAGGGGTACGTCTCTGTTATCCAAACTGCTTTTGACATAATACACGATGCACCCCGCATGATATCCGTGACCACACTCTCTTAGAATTAAACCCAGTCCTCCCTGCCGCAGTCTGCAATACACACACAAGAGTCGAGAATGTCTTGCCATGCTGTCAGCGAACGACTCGAACGGTATCCCAAATGGCAAGGCAAAGGAAGCAAATGGCAAGCAAAGTGAATTTTTTTTGTAATAGTAGTAGTAGTATAATATATTTTATAATCAAGTTATAATAGAGATAAGATATATTAGAGTAAATAATAGTATGATGTATATTTATATTTAATGTTCTAAACATATTTCATATCAATAGATGTAAAAATAAAATATAAATACTATTATTAAAAAAAAAAAATGTAGTAGTAGTAGTAGTAGTATAATATATTTTATAATCAAGTTATAATAGAGATAAGATATATTAGAATAAAGAATAGTATGATGTATATTTATATTTAATGTTTAAACATATTTCATATCAATAGATGTAAAAATAAAATGTAAATACTATTATTAAAAAAAAATTTTTTTGTAGTAGTATAATATATTTTATAATCAAGTTATAATACAGATAAAGAATAGTATGATGTATATTTATATCTAATGTTTAAACATATTTCATATCAATAGATGTAAAAAAAAAATAATAATTCTACAACAGAGGATAAAGTTTTAAACACGACTCTCCCTTTCGGGTGAGGGACCAACGTTGGTGAGGGGTTGGGCGCAAAAAAAGAGTTGAAAGGGGAACAGGTTTCCCCTTTCAACTCTTTTTTCTGCGACGGATGAGACTTTAGACCTGGAGGTGAGATCCTTCCAAATCTTTTGGATCCAGTTCGAGGATCAGAATTTCGTTTCGCTTTTCCCGCAACCAACGAAACTGCTCATCCGTCAATCGATCTTTATACTGGATCCAGAGAAAGGTGAGGTCCGGGGTCTTGAGATGGGCCCCGCACACCCGACACTCGAGATGCCCAATATCTCGGACCTGCTCCAGCAGACACGGCGGGTGGACCGCATGCTGGCACCGCGCCAAGCGCGAGCCGTTGAGGACCGGCAGAGAGCAACACATGCAGGTGTTCATCGTGCTCGAGACGGGCAGCTACTGAAGCCTGCATCTTGGGAACAGCACGCGCGTGGGAATGGGGTTGAAAGAGAGTGAGGTCTTCGTTGGGAAAATCTCAAGAACCTTTCTCTGGACCCATGGCGTGATGTGGGTGATGGTTTCACTTGGAAATGTCACTCTTTTTCAGTTCGATGCCTGTTTCAACCACTCCAACACTTTGAAAAATGTCTCAGTCTTTCGAAATGCAGATGGGCTCCACACAAGAAAACAGTTTTAACTTGGAAACATCACAAAAAGTCAATCTTTTTCAGTTGGATCCATGTTTCAACAACTCCAACACTTTGAAATAATTCTGAGTCTTTCGAAATGCGACTGGGCTCCATAAAAGAAAACAGTTTAAGTTTTAACTTGGAAATATCACAAAAAGTCAATCTTTTTCAGTTGGATCCATGTTTCAACAACTCCAACACTTGAGAAATTGTCTCAGTCTTTCGAAATGCAGCTGGGCTCCATAAAAGAAAACAGTTTAAGTTTTAACATGGAAACGTCACAAAAAGTCAATCTTTTTCAGTTGGATGCCTGTTTCAACAACTCCAACACTTTGAAAAATGTCTCAGTCTTTCGAAATGCGGCTGGGCTCCATAAAAGAAAACAGTTTAAGTTTTATCGTAGAAAGGTCACCGAAAAAAATACAAGTCCATCTTTTCCAATGGCACGCATCTTTCACCAAATTCAATCCATGGAAAGATGTCTCGGGAAGTTGCAGTCTTCATAAACTAAACCAGTCTGCCAGAAATGTCACGGAAAGCAATCTTTTTCCAGTTTCCTGCATCTTCCACAGAATCGAAGTCTTTGGAAAACGGCCCTCTATACCGGCGGTGGTAAGGTCATCCAGTAGGCAGGCAGACAAAAACTTGGTGAAACAAGAGAGCCGAGTGAACGAGCAAGCGAATGCACGGCCTTTTATACTGCATTCTACCCTCCGAGACCTTGAAAAAAAAAGAAAAAAAATGTTTTAATGCTTTGCCATGCATAGAAAGCCTATATCCTATTACACAGCCCATTGTAAAGAAAAAAAAATTAATGTTTTGTAATGCATAGGAAGCCTATATCCTATTACACAACCCATTGTAAAATAAATAAATAAATAAATTTTTTTAAATGCTTTCTCATGCATAGGAAGCCTATATCCTATTACACAACCCATTGTTAAAAAAAAAATAATGCTTTCTTATGCATAGGAAGCCTATATTCTATTACACAACCCATTGTTAATTTTTTTTAGGTCAAACTGGTGTATAAAAGGCCGTGCATTCGCTAGCTCGTTCACTTGGCTTTCGTCTACCTCGATGTTTGTGCCTGCTCTTTGGATTACTCTGCCTTTGGTTTACTGTGCCCTTGGATTACTCTGCCTGTGGATTTCTCTGCCTGTGGATTTCTGTGAGTTTTTTACTTCGTATTATTTTATTTTGGGACTTTGATTTTTTTAACCAATTTTCTTCTTTAATGTATTAAGTTAGAGAATAAGAGTTTGAAAACTTTGTTGTGTATCTGTTATGCCCAAACATATCTTGTGGCATGGTCTATTATAATATGCAGATATTTTTTTGTAGAATTATAATAATTGAACCCTCCTACAGTATCAACAGACAGACAGTCAAAAGGTTGATCTGTAGTGGCCATAGCTTGTAATAAGCCAAATTTTTTCTGTCTAGGTTTTTTATTTTTCTGGCAAATATCACAGTATTTAACAAAGTTAGTAATGTCTTGGGTCATATCTGGCCAATAATAGTTAGGAGAAATTAAATTTTGCATTTTTTGAACACCAGGGTGACCAAACTGTTCATGAGCAACACTAAGCAATTTTTTTCTTAGGAACATGGGAACTACCACTTTACGAAAACCTTTTCTTTTAACTATAATCAGTCCATTGTCATTAATATATTTTGATCCAAACAAATTTTCTTTTTCTTGCATCTCAATAATCTCTTTAACGTCAAGAAGAAAAGTAAGGGGTTTACAAAAGTGAGAAATAGGGTTTCGGGACAACATGTCGGCTTCGACATTTGTAGATCCCTTTAAGTACTCTATTTTGTAATCGAACATACTTAACTTCAATGACCACCTAAATAATCGACCTCTTAAATATTTGACATTTTTTAACCAAACAAGAGATGCATGATCAGTATGGATGGTAAATTGTACACCGTGAAAGTAATGATAAAATTTATCTAAAGTATCAATGATAGCAAGATAGCACATGTTCTAGTTCGGCAATGAAATAATTTTTCTCATAACTTCTCAATCCTCTAGAAAAATAAGCAATTGGATGTAAAAAGTTATTATGGTCGGGCTGTTTAAGAACTGCACCTACCGCTACCTGAGAAGCGTCAACAAACATGTGTAGGGGTAATTTTGGGTCATAAATCTTTAAAATTGGTTTAGAAATGAGGGCATCTTTTAATTTTTGAAAAGAGTTTTGACATTCAGTATTCCATTCCCAAATAGTATCTTTCTTAAGTAATTTATTTAGGGGGTGTCTAATTTCAGCATATTTGTCAATAAATTTATGATACACATTTATAGAACAAAGAAATCTTTGTAATTCTTTAGTATTAGTAGGAGGTTTTAATTTTTTAATTGTTTCTATATTAGTATTAGCTGGAGTTAAAGTTCCATTTTGGATTTCATACCCTAGAAAATTGATTTGTTTTTGAGCAAAAGTACATTTAGATAATTTTAATTTAATATTTTCTATTCGGCATAAATCAAAAATTTGGATGAGATGCTGTATATGTTCATCTATTGATTTAGAAAAAATAATTATATCATCAAAATAATAGCAAGCAAAGTCTATTTTATATTTTATAAGAATTCTTCTAATTGTCCTGTTGAAAATTGGAGGGCCTACCTTTACACCAAAGGGGAGAATATTCCATTCCCAGAGCCCACAATTAGTAGTAAAGGCTATCTTTTCGGAATCGGCTGGGTGAATAGGTATGTGCCAATAGCCTGAGGCTAAATCTAGTGTAGAGAAATATTGGGCACCACTTAATTTTTCTAAAATTTCATCTATTCGGGGCAAAGGTTCAGCGTCATTTTTCATAATAGAATTTAATTTTCGGTAATCAACACACATTCGGGTTTTTTTGCATTCATCTCGTTTATTTACTAACGTAACTGGAGAAGAATATGGGCTATAACTTTCTTTAATTAACCCAGCAGCTAATAAGGATTGGATTTGCTGAGATATTTCTTTTTCATCAGCAGTGGATGTACGATAAGGCCTCAAAGATATTGGTAGGTCAGATTTAAGATAAATACGCTGAGGTTCAATATTAATTCTCCCTACATCATATATATTTTTTGCAAAAATATCTAAATAATCCCTTAAAAGTTCCCTTTTATTTTTATTTTGAATAGCATTCAGATTCCCCAATAGATAATCATCATTATTAGTTCGCGGCAAGGATTGAGGAGTTATGGTATTTCCATAATCGTGTTGCACAGTAGTATCATTTTTTATAATATCAAAATGAAGCAATTCTAAGTTATCACTGGATCTGTTGACATATTGGTTTAACGAAATATTGTCTTGTAACACCTGGCTTTTTGCACAATCAATTTTCAATTTAAATTTGTCACAATCAGGTAAACCTAAAATAACATAGTCCAAATCAAGCTTACTTACTAAAAAATTTACATATCTCTTTATATTACCAAATTTAATACATAATCGACAAGATTTATTAATTGTAAGAGTTCCCTGTGCCTGTCTAATAGTAATAGAAGTAACATTATGTAAATTACCATTTAAATATCGAACAAATTTGAGGGGTAAAATTGAGACAGTTGATCCACTCTCAACCACACGATACACTTTGTTATTGCCCACATATCCAGGGATGATTAATTGTCAAATATTATTAGTAGGGGGTGGTTGAATAGGAGCAGGTGAGTGAGGTTGAAAGGAATTTGTGTTAAATATACAACTCCTCTCCCAATGATATGCATTTTCTATGCCTCTGTTTAAACATATTCTGCACGGACGACTAGGGTAGTTGTTTTGATAATGAGTTGCAGGCATTCTAGGAGTGAAAAACCTAGGATTAAAATTTTGGGATGGATTGTTCGGAGTAGGTCGAGTCCAATGTCTGGGCTGAGGATTGGGATTGTGCATAGGTCTAGTTTGTTGAAAATTTCTATTGCTGTTATTAGAGGTAAGATTTGGAATCGCTGCTAATTGTTTAGCAATGCGAAACCATTCACGAGTATTGGAAGGAGGGTTAACCATCAAACAATTTTGATACTCCGGCTGAAGTCCATCAGTTAATCCCTGTATAATTAAATTTTCCCCAAGCTGAAGTTGCCTTCCAATCTCAACTTTCTTTCTAAAATAAGAATCCAAATCACTTAGATCATTCAACTTTAAGGAGGTAAACTCAGAAAATTTTGGAACTCTAACCTTAATGAATTTTTCAGTTAAAATCTCGACAATTTCCTCATAAGTAGCACAATCCAAACAATCATTTATGTAGTAAAAGTTTGAATTGCTCTGAAGTGGTGTCTAGGGTAAAAAAAATTGGCCCAGGCGTTTTTTTTGGTGAAAAAACTTAGTTTAATGTTCTGGGTTATGTTATCACAATTATATAGACTGGAACACAATTATGTACAATTTTATGGATTTGCAAAACTAAGAAAAACGTACATGAACAGGCCGTCTGCCTATCCAAGCTTGCTGTTATTCCATTACCCACAGGCCCGTCTGACCTGGGTTTCGCTGTAAAATATGCGGACAGCTACAGAACCGTCTGTTCTCTGCTGAATTCCGCGAGCATCTGTCCTCTTCTCTAAAAAAAAACCACTTACACCATCACAATTTTACCGTTAGTCGCGATGATAGGGTTCTCATCACGAGCCTCCAGATGCTTACTCAGCAATAGAAAGTTCATTGCCGCAGCTGTTACTAAGGGCTTTGTGAATGGATCCCACAACTCGGCCTACCTGACCGTGCTGGGTCCTCCCAGTCATCATCTGTTCTTAAACCAAACTGGTACCGGATGACTTTTACAGGCGTCTAATATTCACAACAAACTAAATAAAATAAAATAAATGAAATGCACAAGATAATATTAAAGTCAAAATTTTTTTTTCTTGATTGTCTCTTGGACACAGTTCTGTCCTTGATTTACTTATATTAGTCCAAAAACAAATTTCGTCTATCGTTCATCACAACATATAATAACAATAACAAAAAATAATACTAAATACTAATAAAAACAATAATAATAATCACACACATTTTATGTCAAAGCACAGTTGCTTTGCTTTAGTTAGTAGTAGTCCACGGTTTCATATGATCTGCAGCACTAGAGGTCATCTGTGGACCTTCATGGTCTCCAATTTTTCTCACATTGTAACGATCGTTTCTTTTTACTGTGGTGATCTCATAAGGGCCAAGAAACTTAGGCTTTAGTTTGGTGCCTGTCCCAAACTGTGTTTTTTGAATGGCCACCAAATCACCGAGCTTATATGTGTTGGCCTTTTTTCGCTTTCTGTTGTACGTTTTCACATTTTCCTGCTGTATTTTTAATATGTTTTGCTTCGCTACTTCTCTATTAGAATTCCTTTCCGATACGAATGAATTTAATTCCTCATCATCTAACAACTCTTTAATTCGCATGTCGGTTTTTTGCCGCATTTTTACTCCTGTCAATAGTTCGAAAGGTGGGAATTTGGTACTTCTCGATACGGTGCTATTTATGATGCGTTGTACGGGCGCGACAAATTTGTACCATTTAGTGGGGTCTTCTATGCTAAGTTTTGCTAAAATTGGTATAAGAATTCTGTGCATGCGCTCTATTTGTCCATTCCCTCTCGGAATCCCTGTTGTTATTGGAATATGTTCTATATTCTCTTCCTTGCAGTATTCTTCAAAATCGGCAGAAGTGAAAGCCGGACCTTTATCGGTGACTATCCGCGACGGATTTCCGAAAATATCATGTTGTCGGGTTAACCTATCAATGACTTCTTTAGCGGCAGTCGTTTTAACAGGGTACAGCCAAACAAATTTAGTGAATGCATCCACAACGGTAAAAATATGATTATAATTTTTATTTGTAGATGGCATGGGACCAATGTGATCTATGTGATAAGTCTCGAGGGGTATATTTTGTTTGGGAATCGGATTTAGTAGGCCTTCTCCTTTTCCCTGCTTTTTATTGCAAAGTATACACTCTACGCAGTTGGCTATGACGCTCTCAATTTGTTTTCTTAATTGGGGTATATAATAATTTTCTTTCAGAAGCGTTTCGGTTTTAACTACGGCATAATGACCTCTGCTATGAATATTGCGTATTATTTCCTTTTGCATGTCGGTAGGGATCATTAGAAGTTCTCGGTCATTTTCATATTTGTATACGATATCGTTTCTTATAAGATATTCTGAACTTTCATTTTTTTCAATCAATTTTTTTATTGCTTGTATGTGTTCGTCTTCTTGTTGAGCATTCTTTATTTTTAATGTTAATTCATCATGCGATCGGGTGACTATTAGCACTGTATTTCTACTTAATGCGTCTACATGTTTCATTTGGGATCCTGATCGGTGAACAATTTCATAATCAAACTCTTGTAAAAACAGAGCCCATCTGGCTATTTTTGGCGTAATGTCTTTTTTGTCCATGGTTTTTTGGAATGCGGAACAATCTGTCACAATTTTAAATTTAGTGCCTAATAAGTAATTTCGGAATTTCTTAACTGATTCTATTACCGCGAGAGTCTCTAATTCGTAACTTGAATATTTCGCTTGAGTAGGGGTAGTTTTACGGCTCATGTAATAAATAGGATGTAAACTTTTGGTCTCATCTTCTTGTAGTAGGACACTGCCAAACCCTATGGCGCTAGCATCGGTATGCAATTCTAGCCTAGCACCTCGTCGGAATGTATGCAATACTGGGGGGTTCACTAGTTTTTCTTTAAGCGTCTCAAAAGCTTGTTTTTCAATAATTCCAAATTTAAATGTATTTCCTGCCCTTAATAAATCACTTAAAGGTCTCGCTATAGTTGCATAATGGGGGATGTATTTTCTGAAATAAGAAGTCAGACCTAGAAAACTGTGTAATTGTTTAAGGGTGCGGGGTTCAGGGAATTTCTTTACTGCCAAAGTTTTGGCTTCCGAAGGTCTAGTAGTTCCGTTCTCGACAATATAACCTATAAACTCAATTTTCCGTTTAAGGAATTGACATTTTGCAAAATTAAATTCTAGTCCGTAATCCGATGCAACTTCTAATACACGTTTCAGTTTCAATAGAGCCTCTTCCTCAGTCTCCGCGAGTACTATGACATCGTCTAGGTAAACTAACATTATTTTTTCTTTAATTAATTGTTTAAAAACAGCTTGTATGTATCTTTGAAACTGTTGAGGGCCAAGTGAAAGTCCGAACGGGAGTTTTAGGTACTCGTACTGAGAGTTATGTGTGACAAATGCTGTGTATTTTCTGCTGTCCTCTGCTACGTCTATGTGGAAAAAACCATTTTTTAAATCCAAAGTAGTGAAAACCTTCGCGCTCTCAATGCTGTCTAACACGTCCTCAATCCTCGGTAAGGGAAAATTATCTTTAATTATTTTTTTATTTAAGAGTCTATAATCAACACAAAGTCTCCAAGAATCGTCTTTCTTTCGCGCTAATACGATAGGAGATGCATAATTGGAGTTACTTTCCTTTATGATTCCCATTTCCAGCCATTCGTTTATCTGTTTGTCGACAAATTCCTGTTCTGGAAATGCTAACCTACGCGGTCGTTGTGCTATCGGAATATCATCTGTTAATATTATGTTTACTTTCAACTTCGTATCCTTAATTTTATTTGGTTTATAATTAGAGATCAATTCTGTTAGCTCTTTTTTGATGGTTTTGTTTGAAATGTGATTTACTTCAATTTCCTGAAAATTAATCGAATCGGCTGTTTCAGCTAAATAAATTTCTGTATTTTTTGTTAAGTCTAAACACGGTTCAATTTCCAATAATTTATTTTCATGAATGCTTGTTTGCATGTATGTCTACGCTTTCACTGCAGTCTAAAGCTGTCTCATTCTGTTTAATTTGTTCTTTTCCCACACATTCAGCTGTCGAAGCAATCTTTTCTACCATGGGACTGTTTTGATTTTCTGACCGCAACATCGTAAGAAATCTGGGTGTAATATAGCTGACGCGCTTGATTTTTGTCACGACTTGTTCTCGTGGAACCGCAGTGACGTAATTTACTCTCACTTCCCTTAATTTCCGTTTCCCCGTAATTTGCAATCCCTTTTCTGTAATATTGAAAGTTAACTGTTTTAGAAAATTATTCCCCAAAATTATGGAGTGATTCAAATTTTTTACGATGTATAAATCTGCATTTACTGAATAGCCATCTATTTCAATATTTACTGTTATGAATCCTAGGGGAGTAATTTGGTTACCTCCAATTCCTGATAACACTAAATCGTTGTCGTGTAATTTAGGGCATCCCAAAGTTTTATAAATTTCGTCACTACACATGTTCACATCGGAGCCTGTGTCAACAAGACTTTCTATATTTTTATCTAGAATTCTCACATTTTTCATTATTTTATCTAACGAATTCAAGGTATTGCTTACGGCTGCATTCGCATTTTTTGCGGAATTATATGTACATTGGTCAGATCTGTGACCAGGTGTTTTGCACCTCCAGCAAATCGGGCCTTCTTTTTTTCGGGGGCAGTGTTTCGATATATGGGACAATTCATTACAATTGAAACAGCGAATTTTTTCATTTGAATTTTTCTGCGCACCCGTGAAATTTTTTTCATATGATACACGACTCGTATCATTTCGGTGAAACACTCTATTATTTTCAATACCCTGATTTAGGCGTTTCTTAAATTCCATCTTTGGATGTTTGGTTTCATCTTTCCGCAAATTAATTCGGGCAGTTTCAAAATCATCCAACTTACCTGTCAATTCCTCTAAATTTGTAATTTTGGGTAATTCATCACAAAAATGTTGTTTCATTTCAAATGACAACTTTCTCCTAATTTGTTCAATAATTAGAATATTTTTTAATTCCTCAACCGTTGATATTTGTAATCCCTCTAACCATTCATTCAAAAAATTTGAAAGTTCAAACGAGAAATCTTTCCACGATGCTAAATTTTCCTTCTTATGTAAGAAAAATTTTTGTCGAAACTGTTCGGGCGTAAGTTTAAAACGTCTTAATAGTATTTTCTTTACGTGATCATATTCGTTCGATTTTTCCTCACTTTCACGATTTATTAAACTCACTATGTCGAGCGGTAGTAATGCCAGAATATATGTTACCCATTCTTCCTTAGGAATTTCTAACCGTTTTGCCTGCCGTTCGAATAAGGTTAAATAAACACTAATTTCCTCCTCATTATCGTATCTTTTTAACAGTTTTAAAACATCGGGACCTTTCCCTATTGCCGCTGAATTTATTACTTGAGCTTTATTATTCTCTAATTCTAATATCTTTAATTGATATTCGCGATCTTCCGTTTCTTTAGCTTTTAAATTCTTCTCCTCCTCCTCGCGTTCACTAACTATCCCACTAAGCAAATTTTTAACAAAGTCTTCATCATACCCATCTGATTTAACCACCATATCAGCCAATACACTTTTAGTTGCATTCTCGGGCGGGTTCAGGCCCAATTCGATCACCAAAGTAATCAGATCTATTTTTTTCGATCTAATTAAGTGATTCATAATAATTTTTTTTTTTTTTTTAACACATAAAACCAAATAATATCAATGCACATATAATAATAAAAAATATATCTATATATCAATATATTTTATACCCTTTTATATATATATTTCAATAATTGTTTACACACACACATATATATATATCTATAAACATAGCACTTACTTCACATAGCACTTACTTTACCAGAGGATATTTTTTTTTTTCGTTTTAATCTAAAAAAAAAAATTTATGCAAGTACGACGGCTGGCATGTTTTTAAAAAATAAATAAATAAATAGATAGCCTGCAAAAAAAAAAACACAGCAGGCTTTTTCACTACGTACGTTCAACTTCACTTTGTACGTTCAACTTCACTTTGAAAAAGAGAAAAAAAAAAAATATAGTCTGCGAAAAAAAAAAACACAGCAGACTATTAAAAAATTTATCATAGATATCAACAGTCTGCGAAAAAAAAAGCACAGCAGACTTTTTTTTTTTAAAAATTTCCACTAGATGAAAAAACAAAACACAACAGCGGCTTCTTGATTCTTCTTTTTTTTTTTTCTTACGATAAAACTGTTTTGTAGTTGCAGGGGGAAAACACAGGTTTTTCTCTTTTTTCCTTTCTCTTTCCGAAGATTCATAACCTCAAAGCGAGGCGCTCCTTGCTGAAAGATCCTGAAGACTGACCCAACATCTGCGCTGACTGTCTACGGAAGGGAGGGGGCCACAAGTTTCACTCCGTTGAAGCTGGTTGACGACGATGACCGTCTTACGAGAGAGGGGGGGGGGATTCTCTCATCTAATCCTTTCCTCAAATTTCTCCAGAAACTGATCCAGGGCGAGCACCCCACGTTGTAGTAAAAGTTTGAATTGCTCTGAAGTGGTGTCTAGGGTAAAAAAAATTGGCCCAGGCGTTTTTTTTGGTGAAAAAACTTAGTTTAATGTTCTGGGTTATGTTATCACAATTATATAGACTGGAACACAATTATGTACAATTTTATGGATTTGCAAAACTAAGAAAAACGTACATGAACAGGCCGTCTGCCTATCCAAGCTTGCTGTTATTCCATTACCCACAGGCCCGTCTGACCTGGGTTTCGCTGTAAAATATGCGGACAGCTACAGAACCGTCTGTTCTCTGCTGAATTCCGCGAGCATCTGTCCTCTTCTCTAAAAAAAAACCACTTACACCATCACAATTTTACCGTTAGTCGCGATGATAGGGTTCTCATCACGAGCCTCCAGATGCTTACTCAGCAATAGAAAGTTCATTGCCGCAGCTGTTACTAAGGGCTTTGTGAATGGATCCCACATTTATATAAGCTTTTAGCGCTTCCCCCTTTAAATATTTTGAAAGATTTTGTTTTTTTCCACTCATTATTTTTTTTTTCTCCAGAACATTCATTATCAAAGTGTTTAAACCAATTAAAAATGTCCACGCCTGACTCAAAGTCAAAAGGGACAATATCAAGTTTATTTTCTGACATTTTTTCTTCTTTTACTAATCCTGACCTTAATAACATAAAAGAAGGATAATTCATATGGAAAATATTTAAATGCTATACTTCAATAATTAAAATTCAATTACTATACTTCAAATACTTCAATAAATAACAATAAAAATAATAAATAATAAATAAATCAATTCTGTTTGAATTCATGTGAAATAAATAAATAATAAATAAATAAGTAATAAAATAATAAAATATTAAATATCGGTTTTCCATATATGGGAAATAACAAATAATTTTAAGAACAAAAATACTTTTCTTTACGTATGGAAAGTAAATTTAGCAACAGAGTATTTTTTAAGAACAAAATAATCCATCTTTCGATTTAAAAAACACCTTTAAAACTAAATAAAATTTCTATGAGCAGAAAATTTCAATTAATTATAAATTAAGAACAAATTTATTTTTTAATATCTGTAATAAAAGAGAAAGAAAAAGTCAAGAATTTAAACAAAGAAATTATTATTAAAATTTCTTAATCAATAAACAAATAAAATAATAAATAATAACTTACAGACACCTCGATGTGGCCTTGTTCAAATACCTAAAATTTATTAAAATAAACAAAAATAAAGCACTTCGTAGATACGACTCACAAGTGCAAATTTCAATTAGCTTATATTACCGATGGTATCAACCGTGGTTTCGCAATCGTGATGAAGTGTTCATTTATTATGAAATGAAAATTTATCATAATATTTCTGCACTTTTACCTAGAAAATACAGTAATAAATAAATAAAAGCAAATGATGTTTTAATTTGTCGTGCAGGTGTTCTTTATCTGTAATAATCAGTAGATGATTTCGTAGATGTTAACTATGAAAAAAAAAATACTGTGAGAAATATTTCACAAACAAAGAATTTCCCTCCTGTAGGTTCCAACAATGATCACAAATAAAATTTCACAACATATTTCCTATGATTTTTTTTCTTTTTTTCACAGGATTCTTCCTTATCATTAAGCTCTGATGAAGATCGTATTAAAGGTTCCTATTTATCTGGGATTTTTTTTTTTCGCCAGCATTCCTTGCAACACCAGTGGCATTACTTTGTAGATTTAGATGCGTCTCAGAACAAAACCATCACAACAGATGTTTCACCGAGTAATCGTTCATCGAACATGGCAAACACAAACAGCGTTGTGAAGCAATTCTCATACAAAGGTTCATTTTGTAGTTGATGAGCTCGTTAACTCTTATTCAAAAATCGAACGCCGGTTCATCTCCATCCTGTCGGCTTTCAGTGTAATAATAATTCGACGAAGGCTATGTTCCGTAAACTCCTAAGAATGTTACTTCTAAGAATCAGCAGCAGCACGAGCAGAGTAGTCGCTCCGGCAGTTGGCAAGCATTGGAAGAGTTGCATTGGGGTATTTCCCCATTATAAAAACAAAATCCATGAGTCTTTCAACTCCTTTATTTATTAACTCATAAACTACGTAAGTTCTTCCTCACATTCACCTTGGCCTGATCATCAAATATTCCAAAACTTCGTGATTAAGCTGCATTCCAAGATATTAGAATTTTTCGGGGAAAAAGAAACAGCATCCTAATATTTTAAAAGTCAATCGCATTCTGCGCTCTGAGAAAACCAAATGAGAAATCCACATTTTCACGACAAACTAGCGCCCTCCTACTCCGCGTCAATCATTTTAAAAAACCAATTAGGATGAACTCGAGCCTCAAACGGACAAAAATGATCAATTCTAATTGGTCGTAGCAGGCGGTCCTTGGCAAGAACTCTATTTTTTCCTCGGAAGAACAAGCCCTATAGCAACGCGTAGTAAAACCTGTCACGCGATGTTAAAAATAAAAAATAAAATTAAAATCCCAGGAATATTCCAGAAAGTAAAAAGCTTACGAAATACCTCCCGCCTTTTTGAGAAGCAAGAAATAATTTATTAATAACTAAAGTAAGAAAAAGAATTTTAGCTGTTACAAGTTACGAAACTAAGATTGAAATATGTTCCACAAATTTAGAATTGAAGCTAAGAGAGAACAAAAAAAAAATGGCGAAATTTTTTTTTTATTTTATTACATATATATTTAATAAGAGGTTCGTAGATAGTATTTGAAATGACCGCCAAGGTTTATACACTATATGACCAAAAGTGACAGCTCACTTTCGATTTTAGACGTTTTGTTAAATATCTAAAAAAATATATAATTAATTTTCTTGAAACTCCAAGTGCTTAAACAAAATAGTTCAGTTCATATATTTCGATGAAGATTTTTTTTTCTTGAAATCACTTACAGGACTGTCAACAAATTGAAAAAAAAAAGAAAAGAAGATCTTTTGCATAACCCTGTCAAAACTCATGTAGCAAAAGCATCCAAACTTTAGATTATAATTATGTGGTTTATTGTTATAAACTGTGTTTATTTTTATGAGAATATCATGCATACTCATAGAAAAATCAATACAAAAAACCCTGAACGGGTTAAAAGCTTGTGACGCAGCACTTTATCTTATATCTCTAAGAATTTTAAATTTGGGACTTAAAACTAATGATATCAAAATTTATGTGACGCTGTGCTATTAATTAATATATACATATATTAAAATTTATTCATTAAGGTTTTATCAATTACATCTTTCATAAATTCAAAATATGAATCTTAAAAGATATATCAAAATTTAAGTGACGCCTTGACGAGGATTTAAACGATGTTTTAAAATTCCATTTATTTATTTATTGTCTAAATACATTTTCATATCTAAACAATACTTTTCATTTTCCAATACACTGTTAAATACATCAGTTTCACTGAATATATATAATGCACTGAAATGTATTTATTTGAATAAATAGATTTATCTTTTGGGCCACGCTATCCAAAATCAAAAATAACATTTAAATAAATAGTTTTTGCGTCATTGTATCTATTTGCATCTATTTAACTTACTTTGGATACAATGACGCAAAAACTATTTATTGTTTTTAGGAATAAGGATTTTGCAGTATATTTAGAGGATACGTTAGAACTTATACTATTTAAGATTTGACATCATCGCTCAAGAAATTCTAAAAATTCATCAAAATTAGGCACTTCATTATCCTTTAACGTTAGTTCGTATTGTTTACGAGTTTCATTATCTAGTTTTTTTAGAATAATATTCAGCAAAACGTTCGAGAAATTATCTCTATCATACTTTAAGATCTTTAGAGCCCTTAAATTTTTCTTTACAATATCTAATAAAATGCGGAGATGCTTAGCGGACTCCTGTTTATTTACATAAAGATTTAAAATATTCTAGTTATGACAATCTACCATAACTCTTTTATTCTCGTATCTTTGTTCTAACGCATTGAAAAGTGAACCATAATTTTCATCTGGTGTAAGCAAACTCCTCGCTTCACCAGTCAAAGCAGAACGCAAATAAAATAACTTTTGATTATCTTTTAAATTTGAATTATCATTAATCAGCTCATTAAAAGTGCTTTTAAATATGGACCATTCTTCTATTTTGCCACTAAAAACCAGCAATATGACCCTAGGGAGCTTAATGCTAGACGTTTTTGCTTGGTCCTGTTCAATGGATTTCTTATTTGAATCAGTATTTTCATAATAAGGATTAATAGAGGATTTTAAGCTTACCTCTAGTTTTAGAATATCCTCGTCCAGTTGACTGAGTATTCTTTCAGTTTCTTCCAACTTTTCTTCCTCTATTATTCTGTAATATTTGAGCTTAAGAGCTTCAAACTTTTCTTCTGTTTTCGACAAAGAATCCAGATGGGCTTTCCATTCAGATAAATTGAAGGTTTTTTCATGCGTAGCGTTAAATATTCTAGTGACTTGGGCCTTGATATTCCCTCGCCTTCTGTTCAACGCTGTTATTTCAGTTTCCGACATTATTCATCTTGTTGACGAAATTCAATAAATTCAATTAAACTCAATAGCAATGATATGCTGGCTCGGTCATACCTCCGGGTCGCTAGGACCAAAATGTACGGAGATGTACTAAATTAAAAAGAAATAGCAAGTAGACTGTAAATTTAATGGAATGTTTATTTTGTTAGAAACGCATCTAGTTGCTGCATTCAGAGCTAGTTGCTAAGAGATCGTTTCTCTGAACCAACTGCGTCATACAACACGTGAGCAGGGTTACACTAAATTGCCGATTGGCGTATAATTGGCATGGGCTATGTTTGTCGCCAGGGCGATGTTACAAAGTTACAATACACGTGCGGAACAAGGAGTAGAGTTCAAACCCATGCTTCCTCTCGAGAACCAGAGTTTAAACGAGGCGCCTGAGACCGCTTGACCATCCCGACTGCATTCCGTTCGATGAACTTATTCAACGTCCATGTTACTTTCAATTTGCGAGAAATCGCTAATTTTATTAGTTTTTGTCTAGTTATTAAAAAAGTACCTAAGCAATTTAGATGAAATGGAAGTGACATTAATTCTAGAGTAACCTCTCTCATTTAACAGAAATACTAATTTAATCGGTTGGATAGTTTCGGTTATTCGATAAACATACATAAAAAAAATACATACCCGTCGAATTGATGAAAACCTTCCCTCCTTTTTTTAAGTCGGTTAAAAAAATTATAATACAGAAAAATACTGTATATTATACATGTATGTCAGGAGTGAGGTTCGAACCCACGCTCTTTTTCGAGGATCAGAGCTTAAATCAGGCTCTTTAGACCCCTCGGTTATCCTGAATGAAATCTATTTCTTATTCAACATGATGTTACTTTTCGTTTTCGCAAGTCTATTATTTTAGTACTCTTTCACGGATAAAGTATAGAGTTGATAAAAGATCTTGATATTCTGTGGTAACGGTTAAATACAAAATACTTTTAATAGCATAATATGTATTTAATTTGTAAAATATATATGTAAAAAAATGTAGCATTGGGATTCGAATATACACTCTCTTTCGAGAACCAGAGCTTAAATCAGGTGCTTTAGACAGCTTGGCCATCCTGAACGCACTCCATTTGGCGAACATATTCAATGTGCATGTCACTATTTATTTGCGAGGAATCACTAATTTTTACCTATTTACTAAAAAAAGTACTGAATCAGTTTCGATGAAACGGAAGTGGTACCAATTCCAGAGCAAGCTCTTTCATTTTAACGCCGAAACCAAATTAATCAGTTGGATAGTTTCGGAGTAATGTGTGAACATACATAAAAAATACATACGCGTCGAATTGAAAACCTCCTTTCCTTTTTTGTGAAGTCCGTTAATAATATGGCAAAAATTAATGTAAATTATACACATATGTCAGGAGTAGGTTTCGAACGCACGATCTCTTTCGAGAACCAGAGCTTAAAGCTGCCGCCTTAGACCATTTGGCCATTCTGTCTGCGTTCCATTCATCGAACTTATTCAACACTTTTAATTAGCGAAAAATCACTAATTTTATTAGTTTTTGCCTTATTACTAAAAAGGTACTGAACCAATTTCGATGAAACGGAAGTGGTACCAATTCGAGAGCAAGCTCTTTCATTTAACACCAAAACCAAATTAATCGGTTGGATAGTTTCGGAGTAATCGGTGAATGTACATAAAAAAAATACATAAGCGTCGAATTGATAACCTCTTCTCCTTTCTGGAAGTCGGTAAAAAACAAGCTAATTTGATCGGCTTTAAACAGATTATTGAAGATTGTATTAAAAAAACAATGGCGATCTCTCTTTTCCATTAAATTCTCTTTGTTTGAGGAGCTTTATGGCCGAATGAGTTCTTCTTAACACACATTGGCTATTTTTGTGCTTAATTAAGCAAAATCAATTAAAAACTTGAAAATAACCTAATATAAAACGAATTAAGTAAACAAAATCTCGGTATTTTTTAACAATGCTGTTAGAAAGTTGTTTTAAGTAAAACATTTTAAATGTTTCGTTTTAAACCTGACATTATTTTCTTCAAAGTTTTCATTCTGTTTTTAATACTCATGTAAAAGTACTTTTTCTATTACAAAGGAAACATTTTATTTTCCTCTGTCTTGGAGTTGGCAAAAATATCAAATATCTCGTGTAAATATATTTTTTAATTTAAGTTGTTTGGCAATTTTATTTTATTTTACTTTTGCCATTTTTAATTGGACGTCATTTACCCTCATTGATTGCTTTTAATGCATATGAATCAATTTATTATTTCAATATTTCTTTACTGTTTTAATAGTCACGTACATATACAATTGTCATATGCATTTTTCAATATTTTTCTAGTTTTAACACGTAATCTTTGATTTCTAACATCAAAGATTTTTTTTTCTTTAATAGGGATGTTTAATTTTTTTACTGAAAAGAAATGCTATTTTTCTGCTATTTTTCCAACAGTTTAAAATAATAACTTTGAGATTAAAAAAAAAATTAGAATGATGAAAATTTGATTAAAAAATGAAAAAAGTCAATTTAAAAACAAATTTAGTCAGCAAACCTCGAGCATCTAATATATATCCTTAACAAAAATAATTAAATTTCATTGTATAATTTATCTTCCTATTCAATTATTTATTGAAATTTTTTACTTACCATAACATTAAATGTGTGACAAATAATTATTTCATTTTAAAAAGTTTGGCTTTAGCGTTTTTATCAAACATTTTTCCGTATTATTGGCAATTTACATACTTTTGTATGCAGTAGTTTTCTTAATATTAGAAAAGAAAGAGCCCTCCTCCCCTCCCTCAAGTCTCAAGAATACCATTTGCGGTGGAAGCAATGGCAGCGTTAGTTACTTTTTTTCAATAGAAAAACTAGTCGTTGGGGGCCACCGTAATACTTACCCATCATGGATATCAAAACGATAAAATATGAAAATAAAGTATGTGGAAACTATTCATAAAATGCATTGCAATAAAAAAAAGTAAACATATATTTAAGTATTTTTAATATACATAGTAATGACCTATTAATGAATTGCTGATGAACCCATTTAAACAAATTATATAAAACGCCAAGCTACTCAAGTAGTACCGAATTGCGTAAAAGAAACATCCTTTTAACTACAAAACTAATAATCCTATTAATTAACAATTTACTGCGTCGGATTAAGCGGCTCATTTCCAATTAAAATATATCTTTGAATTGAAATTTGGATGAAATATAGAGTTATGAAAAATCAAAGAATGTGAAAAACAAGATTAAAAATATCTCAGCAACTAATTAACAGATCGATTTCGTTCTTTATGCAAAATTTTTGTCATTTTATTGTTTTTTCCTTAAAATAAAAAAAATTCGAGAATTTTTATGTACCTTTCATCAGAATGAATTTTTCGAGAGTCCCAAAAAATAGTTCCGGATAATCAAGGCTACTGATATTAAATAGGCTTCGTCGCATTCTCAAATTCTAAGCACATACAAAATTTCATGTCTCTATCTCAGTTTTTCCGGGAGATAGAGCGTTTACAGACAGACAAACAACGGACGGCAATTTTTTTTCTCTAAAAATATGTTTTCCGGAATCTCTAGTATCTGAAACGTGTAAATGCGTCAATTTTTTTTTCGATGTTTCAAAACGATTGCAAGATTTACCCTATACTACTTATGATGGGTAAGTAATATTAACTGCATACATAAATGAATTAGAAAAAGTTGCATCACCTGTCATACAACAGTGATACAACTACAGCTCTTTCCATGATCAAAGTGTTTTATAATAACATACAATAATCGTGATGCAACTAAATCTTCATAAATTATGACAGAAAAAGTATGAGACTGTTGGAAAACTTTGAAGCTCTAAATTTTTTGCAACTAGATGCGCTTGTAAATTTTTATTTATGATTAAAAACATACAGAAAGTAATTAGCCATTAATATTTCATTTACAATGCAACAATGGTAAACAGTAGTTATTTCCGAGTGCTCTTCATCACAAAAAGAAAACAAACACTATGCTTTTTAGACAACTGAAAATACTTTCTTTTACTAGCGAATTCTTTTCTTAAAAATGCTCTTTCATTTTCTTAAAATAAAAGATAAATGAATAAAATTTAACAGCAAATAGTTGACAACTATTTTTACGCACTTGTCATATGAAATGCTTTTATCCAATTTCAACATGCATTTGTAAGTGGCTTTAAAATTTTAAAGTAAACATCTTTCAATGTGGACAGCTCTTTACGTACACATTAAGTAAAGACAGGTGACAGTATTTAAATGTGTACAACTCTATTATTTTTTCATTTTGTGTTCTCTAGCATTTCAAAAGTACAGGGTGTCCGAGAAAGTTTCGTACAACTTCAAAAATTTATTGAAAAAGAAACAGTAGGGTAACAGCGAAACTAATTAGGACATTAGATAGAATAACTCAAAATGTTTTTTTCTGCAGTATGTTTCTGACCATAAATGGCGCTACATGTCATGCAAAGGAATATTAAAGCATTTTAGTTATTTCAATGGCGAATCGCGTGAAGAAAGCTCAATGTGTTGCGTGGTTTATCGAAACAAAATCCGATACGCAAACACAACGGAATTATCGAACGACGTGTGGGGAATCGCCACCATCTCGGTCAAGCATTCGTGAGTGGTATCACAAATTTATGACAACGGGTAGTGTGGAACATAAAAAAGGATATGGTCGCCCTAGAACTAGCGAAGAAATTGTGGAACGAATACGTGAAACATTTCGTAGGAGCCCTACAAAATCAGTTCGACAAGCATCCTGGGAGCTACAAATGCCAAGATCCACTGTACACGATGTGCTTAATAAACGATTGCGACTTAAAGCCTACTAAGTTCAGATTCTGTATTCGTTACAACCGGATGATTATGCGAAGCGTTATGGATTTGCAGTTGACATGCTGCATCGTTTGGAAGCCGATGAACATTTTCTGAAACGAATACTGTTTTCCGATGAATCAACGTTTCATGTGTCCGGAATGGTCAATAAACATAACGTTCGATTTTGGGGCTCCGAACAACCACATGCCGTACGTGAACTCCAACGGAGCAGTGAAAAGGTGAACGTGTGGTGCGGATTGCTTCACGATCGCATCCTTGGACTTTTTTTTTCCTCAGAAACGACTGTGACCTCAAGTACCTACTTAGATATGCTTGAGATTTATGCATTCCCACAACTGCAAGACCTTCAACCGAATGTCCTTTTCCAGTAAGACGGTGCGCCTCCTTATTGGGGATTGACAGTTCGTGAGTCGCTGAATAATTCTTTTCTACAGCGTTGGATTGGCAGGGATGGTGCCATTGCATGGCCACCCCAGTCTCCTCACCTAACACCACTGGATTTTTTCTTTTGGGGTTATGTTAAAAATACTGTATACCGAACACAAGTTAACAGTCTGGAAGAATTAAAGCAAAACATCCAAACAGCTGTAGCTACTGTTGATATTAGAATGCTGAAACGGCCGTGGATGGAATTGGAATATCGTCTTGATATTGTTCGTGCTACGAAAGGGTCTCATGTAGAAATTTCCTAAGGTAATAACTTAACTTATAGGGAAAAAAAACTTTTTAAGTTATTCTATCTAATATACTAATTAGTTGCGCTGTAATCCTATAGTTTCTTTTTCAATAATTTTTTGAAGTTGTACGGATCTTTCTCGGACACCCTGTATTTCTGGAATACTTAATAAAATGCCTTGCATAACTCGAAAATATTATGACAATCCATCTTCTGTGCTGTCAAAATTATTTAAAAAATATACATGAATATCAATGTTTCTTTCACTGTTCTTCTTTATAAAAAACTAATTTTTGCTCTTGAAACCAAACGTGATTTATAACCGACGCCAGAAAAATTGCTATACAGTTTGGCAATACATACAAACGCATGTGCTATTGTGTACGCATGTTATATATATATATATATATATATATATATATATATATAATATATAATACATAAATAATGATAATAAGCATAATAAAAAACCTAATAAGAGTGAGGCATTTATATGGACGATGATACATATTAGTTTGAATATAGGTGGAATAGTACAATATTATAAAAGTACATCGCAAACAATTTTCCCCATTTACAATCATGTAATAGAATTCTTTTGAGTGTGCTTGTAAATAAACTATAAATACTACACACGTCATTTAAAATTCGGTACAAGCCATAATAAACTTCGATAACATGTAACTTTTCAATACCAGTGTAGGATACTGAGTAAAATACTTTAGTTAGAGGTTGAACATATGGCTACAATTTAAAACGTGAATTGAATATTACAATATTGAAACGTGTTTATAATTTGAAATGCTTTTAAATGTTCTTAATTTTCTTTAACAAAGGCCTTATATTCCAGTTTTTGTCTCGAAAATCATTTTGTTTAATAAAGCAATTTTAAGAATAAGGTAAAAGAAAGCCATATTTAAAAAAATCGAATATTCCCGAATCTTCCAACATTTTCCTAACATTACATAAAATATTTAATAACGCATACAACAAACATCGCCCAATCCACGAAAAAACGGACGTGAGGATGAAAATTTAAATTTCTTTAAATATGATTGAAATTTTGCATATTAACTGTTAAGAGTGTACTATTTCATATTTTATCAAAAAAGAATTAAATTTTTGTCATTAACATACTTATTTTAATTAATAAAGTGACACTATGACTTTGTCAAATAGACTGCGGCAAAAATCTTTACATTCCATGGTCTCGTACAGCTGAACAAACATTCTGAAAATCTCCAAACCTGTATATGTATGATCTGACAGCTATTATTGAGAGTTTTTGTCTGCAGAGAAGTGTTCACTTATCTTCATTACAAAAGGTAAGCATATTTAATTACTCTTAATTATTGTGTCACACCCGCGACGAAAAGTTACATTTATATCTCTGCAGAAAAATATTTTTGATTTAAAGTTATGAAACTTTATATTCAAAAATAGTTGATTAAGATACTTTGAATTACAGACACAAAAGAAATTAATTAATATTTTAATTATAATTATTGAGCGTTGCGGGCGTGACATGTCCCTGTTGCGGGTGTGACATTTAATTAAAGTCACACCCGCAACGTCTTTTAAAATTGATTAAAAATGCATATTTGAACAAATTATATGTAAATTTATAAAAGAATAATATGCTGGAAAACATGTACTTGGCAGCTTTAACTATACCCTTTTATTTAATAGAGCAAATTCCAGTTAATAAATAAAAATTTGCATCATCTGAGCATGTGACACTGTGTGCAGATGATTTATTCAGTTTGGATTGATAAAATTGTTGCTTTACTGCAAGAAAATAATTTTATTAGTGATATATGATTAAGAAATTAATTTAAAAGGTAAGATTTTTATAGAAATTAAAAAAAGAAAATTACGAAACAATATGTCAGCAATTTTCTTTAAATTTGTTAATTTTGTTTTGTTTTTATATACATTTTTTTAATTTTGTTGTTTGATAGCATTTATCTAATATATATATTTTTAGTTTTTTAAAATAGGTAAATCAATATTAGGGGAAGATTTTTTTCTCTTTTAATTCAAATTAAATAAAAAGTAGAAGTAAGAATAGTAGAAACTGTTAAGATGTTTATTAAGTTAGCATAAAATGTGTATAGTCAGTTTGAAAGTAACCAAAATTTAACATAATTAACTTTATGTAAGATTAGAAATTTCAAGGGATAACTATTAAAAATTTGTTAAGCTTATATTTTTGGACTGGAAGTGCTATATTTATTCAGTTTACACATTAGTTTCTTCTCTTTTGCAGAGAATGAAGAGTACAGAAAGATCACGATATCATTGAAAAAAGATTAAGGAAAACACTTTTAAATATGAAGCATATCTACAACAAGAGAAGGAAAGAGACAAAGCAAGGAGAGAAAAAAAGAGACTATTTTTAAAAATCATGGTAAAGGATGGCAATCCTTTTGCATTTCATCTCATGGTAAAGGAGTTGTCGATGGGGTTGGTGCAGTTGCCAAGAAAATGGTAACACTAGCAACGCTCTGCAACTATAAATTCAGCTTCAGATTTTGCCATATGTTTAAAAAAAGTCCTAAAACATAAAAGAACTTTGCTGAATGTGAAATTTCAGAAGATATTGTGAAAATGCTTCATAAATGCTGGCACTAAGCACAATCGGATCTCAACATTCAATCGATACATCATGTTGTTTTTATTGACGTAGGAACAAGTAATGTAGCAATAACTTCAGAAAGTGATCACAAGAGAATTTGTTTGTTACCATATTTTGTCAAAAATATAATATCCAATGATAAGATTGCAGTTGGAGATTTTGTAGAAATTGTTTTGTTCTCCACATTAAAAAAAAAAAAAAAAAACTTTGTGAAAGTTTCATCAAAGTTTCATCAAAGTGAAAACTTTGATGGACAAATAAGACAAATGAATGGGGATATTATAGAATAACAGTATCGGAATAAAAATCAAGAAAATGTGTATATTTGGCTCAGTCAGTTAGATGTATCCATACTTTGACAAGGATATAATATCCAACGATGAATGTGCAGTTGGATATTTTGTAGAGGTTGTTTTATTCTCGACATTAAAAAAGTGAAATCTTTGATGGACAAATAAGAAAAATGGATGGTGACGATATAGAATTAGAATGTTTGAAAAAAAATTCAGAAAACGTGCATATTTGGCCCAGTCAGTCAGATGCATCCTAGGAAAAAAAAGAGCATTTTTGTAAAAAAAGCTACCACCACCAGAAATTATAAATTCAAGATTGGAAATGAAATTTTATTTTATATTTTCCTCTCTAGATATTATAATTGTAATATTGATTAATTCTTTAATTAAAAAAAATCTGCCTTCAAAATATTTGTGTATGTCATTATTTTATTGGCTGTACAAGTCACACCCGCAATAGGGCGTCACACCCGCAACGAAAATTTTGAATATTTTCCACAAAAGCAAGAATTGAGTAAGCAATTTAATTTTTTCATAGAATAATTATTTAAGTATTACTGTCTAATATATAAAAATATCAATTCATTCAGTTGTCATAATTCACAGAGTTTTGCATTTTTGCACTGAAAGATGAAAATGCATGTCCTTTTTATGTCACACCCGCAACAGGCGGAAATTATTTTTTTTAATAAATAAGTGATACATCGGACAATTTTCAGATTTGGATAAATGTATGTGTAAGTGGTCTACATTGAAATTCATACAAATTGAAACCAATGCTCAAAAATTTTTTTGCTGGTGACTAAATTAAGTTGTGTAAATGTCACACCCGCAACTTTGGATTGGGCGACATATAACAGCAAATTTACCATTCCAAATTCTAATGACGAGGGATGTTAAATTGTGTCCGTACGAAAGAAAATAACCTTTTTTTTCAAAAGCTTCTCAAAAGATCGTTCCTAATAAGCTTAAAATTTTTTTATTATGAAGATTATTATAAAGATTTATAATGCGTGTTAGCTTAATTTGAATAATATATTATTTTAGAAGAAGAAACATTCATCTTTATATAATATTAAGATGTATATTATTTTATATAAAAGGCGCACTCTAAAATGTTTATTCTTTGAAAATTTTCAAAAAACATTTCCCTATGAGTTATAAATGTATGACATGAAGAATAAGAGGAGGTGTTTTTGAAATATCCTATGGCAAAAAATCTTCAATCCCCACATGGCAACTTTCGGTGTCCAATCCCCGACTGCCGTTTGAATATAAATACCACCTTTATCTCTTTTCTAAAAGTTCAGCTTTCAAGTCTTCTTTAGATTTTAAAAAGGAGAGTTAATGAATCAAGGGTTAAAACAATTCTTTTCATAATGACTATTTTGATAAAAATATATTTCTTTTACTTACTTCTATTTTTACAAGAAGAAACTATTGGATTCATAAAAAAATTCGACTTCCGTCTTTCGATCGATTGACACGTTTTAGAAGATCCTGAACACGATTTGATGGTTTTTAGAAAATGTCTGTCTGTCGCTGTTATTCTATGAGTTTGCATGTGACAAAAATTTTGTGGGTGCTCAATTTCAAGGATTAAAAAACGCAATATCGCAAAAATTTAGATTCAGCTAGGGGAAGATGGGGATACTTGAGCCATTTTTTGAATTTTAATTTTTTTTAATTTTTTATATTTTTTTAGAATAAAATAAAATATTGAAAATGAAAATTTGATATTTTTCCTTCAGATAAAAACCACTTTCAATAAATTTTGAACTATTTTTCTATGCATAATAAATGTTTATTTTTTGTTTTACATCATGGCTCAAGTATCCCCATGGCAGGGATACTTGAGCCATAGTGAAGGGATACTTGAGCCACTACGGAAAAATACCTACAAAAGTAATTTTTTTCGCTTTATTTTTGCACAAACATTTTACAGAATGATAAATTATGAAACGTAAAGTCTTTCAAAACCAATAGAGAAAACAAAGCTAGTAATACGATCATTTTTTGTCGTTAAAACTGGTTGTCGAAGGATAATTTGAACTTGAGTTATAACGACGGTAGAAACATCCTCAGTTCAGAGCCATTTAAATTTGGAATCTGCAATTCTTCGGGCAAATTTCATTTTCAAAATATTAAGCACTTATCCAACAAATATTTTTACAGTTTTCTTTCTGGCATATTTTATTAGTAACCAACCATCAATAGAAGGTTTTCTTTCACATCATCACCATCATTGACAGAATTTTCCTCTAATGATATTGTCGAACTCATGCTTTTAGTTTAGTAGCTGTCGGAATTTAAGCCAGATGTATCATTCTACTATTTCAAACACTTTTTTGATTTCACAGGAAAAGATTTTGTCTTCCTCTTTGGCTCCATGTAGGTAAGTTTGAACTGGGATTTTTGTTGCTTTTCTTATTTTTGTGCGCTCTTTTTACCAATTTTTCTTCAATTTTCTTAGTTAAAAAAAAGTTACAGCAACAGAGGTTACGATTTCAATATAAAATACTAATCTTAATATGTTATATTAAAAAATAAATATTTTAATATGTTGGACCTAACTAATTAAAGTATTAGAGATTATAGCCTGTAAAACCGGGCCCCACCAGTGGCCGAGAGGTACGGACCTCTCAACTGGTAGACGGCAGGTGCTGGCTTCAAACCCAATCGCGGCTGTCGGCCTAACCGTTCGGAGTTTTCGTGGTTTTCTTCGAACCTTGCGTAAATACGGGTTAGGTTCCCTTAGAAAGACCCCCACGAAGGGCACTCTATCTGGTCCTATATCCCTAGCGTAGATAATCGGACGACAAAAATAAACCAAACCAAACCAAACCTGTAAAACCGTTTTAAAAAGCTATTTTCATTTAATGAAAGTTAAATTGAAAACTATGTTTACATTTATCTAGACAGGCTATTTTGTTAGTCAAATCAAAAAATAAAATAGACATTTTCATTTAAAAATATATACATTTTTAAACATTTTTAGGTCGTTATTTTTTTAAGAAAAAAAAAATAAAATGAAAAATTATTCTTCCTTTTCTCCAGAAAAATATCTATTAGTGAATATAAGGATGGAATTTTATTTTTTGTTTGTTTCACCCATGTAATTTCTAGTGGGGATGGTTAAGACATGGCTCAAGTATCCCCACTCTCATTGGCTCAAGTATCCCCACTATCACTATTTTTGTTTCCCAGAGTTTTACTAAATAAAGCATGCAGCAATTAGAACTATTTTAGACTCAAAATACAATTGAAATTATGCTTATTGAATGTATGTATATAGTTGCAACTTTAAACAAAACTTTGATTACAAAAAAACAAAAAAACCATGCACCCAAATATTTACTTCAGATAGGGAAAAGACAACTATTAATCACTATACTTTCCAAACGGTACCAAGATGTGTGATTTCTTTTTTATATGTTCAGAACTATAAACATGTTATCATATTGGCAGTTTTAGAAAGAAAAATTAACCAACTGTAGAGATAATAAGGGTGGCTCAAGTATCCCCTATGCTCAAGTATCCCCACTCTCCCCTATATATCAAGGTATAATGCACGAATTTTCCTCAAATGTTCAAGACATTTAATCTGTGATTTAGATTAGCATAGTTTAGATTGTTGGTGTAAGTCTATCGAAAGCCGACTCTGTTATGCTGCATTTTTCGCGATTTAGCAATAGCTTTATCTGGAGAAATAATGCATAAATTTTCCCCAAACTTCAGATTCAATTAATACCTCATAAAAGTTGACCATGCTTAGTTTTTGGTGTACACAGCCTAAAAGTTAGCGCTGTTAGTACGTCACATTTTTGTGCTTCGTTTATAAAATTCTACTTTTGAGTCATACACCAACCGCAAACAAAGATGAATGGCTTTTCACGACCATTTAAAGACATTTATAAACTCTTTTTAAAGACTTTTGTTATTCCGGAATTTGTTCGAATAGTCAATGGAAATTAAAAGATTTTATTTAGGTCAGTAATTATTATCATTGCTTTGAGAAAAAAACTATTTATAGTGTATATTAATAATTCATAACTTAATGCAAACTGATTCTGACTTACGCAATGCATAACCGACACACATGGATTTGAGCATGTTTGATATTCTTTTATTACTTGTGAAATTGATTACTTGACTAGGAGTGATGAACGGTTTTTTAATTATATATTATTAAACTCGTACCCCTTAAATTCTACATTAAAATGTCACCAAAAAAATTTTAGATATAATTAGAAAAGTACGTACAATCTAACTTTTTAGATTTTCCCAATGCTAAGTGCTAAATTTTCTCAATGCTTAAACTTTCATATTACGAAAAAAATGACATTCAAAATTCAGAAAAAAAACACAATTCTAATCAATAAAAATTGACAATATTAAGAAGTAAGTTTTCTCAGTGTTAAGTAGTAAACTTTCATAAAATTATGAAGTCAGAAGAGACCTGCTGATGATTCTACAGATTAGCTTGTATATCTTTACTTATTATTTGGTGATTAAAGGTGATCTACTTTTAAATGTGTCTGTTAATTTTCACTATGTTAAAAAAAATTTTGTGCTACATTTACAAAATTCTAGTTTTTAGGCACAGATATAACATAAAGAAAGATAAATAGACTTTCTATTGCCCCAAAAACATTTTTCTAAAACTCTTAAAGACTTCCCTATCAATCTTTAATAGTCAACTACAATAGAAGTGTTTCGATAAGAGGAATAACTATTTCTATTACTTTGAGGAAAACTGTTTATAGAGTTTGTCAAAATTCAGAAATTGATTCCAACTGGTACACAGTACATGACAAACACATGTAGACTGGAGCATGTTCCACACTTTCCAGCTATAAATTACTTGAAAATCTAATTGCTTGAGCAGGAGTAATGTACAATTTTTTAATGTTTCTATTCTTAAATCCGTAGCACTGATATATTACAATAAAATTTCCCAAATAACTGACAATTGAATATAATATGAGGATAGTACTTAAAATACAACATTTTACATTTTCTTCTGATATTTTTCCTAGAACAGGAATACTGAAATTTTGAAGAAAAATACTTCATCTTGCAGAAGGTGTCACTGAAAATCTCACAAGAGGTTAAACAAATATCTTGAGAGCATCCGAAGGGATACATAGCTTTTGATGAAACGAAAATTTGTGGTAAACATACGAGTCTTTTTCAAATCATTCCCATTTCAAATATTTTTTCCGGATGTCCAACACTTTCAAGCGCATTTCAAAATTCAATAATTTTTTTTTCAGGTTTAATAGGAGTGCGGATTGAATTTTCATGTTTAACGCAACTGATTTACTCTGATTCATTTTCTCTGAATGTCATTTTTATTCTTAAGTAACTTTTAATATATATCCATCAAGACGATGTTCTCTAACAAACACCTACTTATCTTAATTCTTTGTCATTTTATTTCGAATATTAGAATAAACGGAATATTGTCTTTCTTGAAAATTTTTAGCACAGTCTTCTCTCGTTTTTTCATAAATCCGTTTTGCTTTTCCACTTTTTGAATCATTAGTTTATACTTAAGACGATAAAATATTTTGATTATTGCTGCTTTATAAAAAAAACCATTGTGGTAATATAAATTTAATTCCCTTTTAAAGAAGAAAAATAGATTTGCAGATATTAAGGAATTGTTTGTGCTGTTGGCATTTTCGACTTAAAATATAAGAGCGTTTGAAAATCAGAACTTAACAAGAAAGTGTTCTAAAAAAATATTAAAATATAATCATAAAAGTGACAACAAATTTTAAATCAGGAAAATTTTGTGATAAACAAATTATACGGGAGTTTCATCAGAAACATTTCCTCTTTTCTGTCTTCTTTTTTTCTTTTGATTAATTTTGATAGAGTTCATTTTCTTTCGATCTAAAACCATTTCGACAATAAGAGCTAAAAATGATATAAAATAACCACTTATAAGGAATATAAAAGCGGGTGCAACATCGGTTAGCGTCAGTTTTCTGTTGGTAGTTCCATAAACCGGAAAGAATGATTTCAATTCCATAGACGACAGAAAAGATAGATCGCTAAAATATTTCATGTAGAGGCCAGAAGCCATCATTTTGTGTACGAATGAGTCTATCAGTTCTTTGCAACAGAAGCCTCTTCGGACCACCATTCCGCACATTCTTTCGTGAAAACGGTCTTCTGAGATGAAGAATATTTTTACAGGTAGAATGTCCGTATACATTGTCTCTATCACATAAGCAAGATTCTGCTTTTTACTCTCACGAATAAAATTTTTGATAGGATCACCATAACTTAACTTATTCTGAACGATGTCAGTTGCGATTATTTTTAAATATTCCGGTTTTAAGGTCATCCATCTATTATGAATAAATTTAGGGTAGTTAGAAATACAATGGTAATCTCCTCTTTCTATAGCTAAAGCCAAGTCTGATAGATGCTTTATTTTTGTAACGGGAGGAATCGAGAGAAATGACAAAAACACTGATTCATAAGAAAAGCAGAGAAGCATAGCTCCTACAACCCATGAATAGACAAGGAGTTTCTCAGTGAGAGACGAAAGTTTTATGCATGAATTTTGTCTCATCAGTATTGCAAAAACATCTAGGAAAATTTTGCTGGAGGTATACCTCCTTTTCAGTAAGGCGTAACTTACTAGAGCCATCGCAATTAACACCGATATAATTGTTAGCCATACAGGCAACGAAAACATTTGAAAAATGCCAGAAATGTGTGGTTTATATTCCGGTTTTCGAGTTACAAATGTAAAGTCTTGCAGCTTGTACGGATAGACAAAATCCACTGCTTCTGAATTACGTTCATTCATAAAAAATGGAGCAACTCCAACATCTACTTCTGAGTGATTGATTTTTCCAATAATTCCTGACCAAGTACCATTCCGCCAAAATATACTCTGTTCATAATTCAAAACAACATTCATTCTGTCGAAATGTTTTTTATGCTGTTGAAGGAACTGCATGAGTGCAAGCAGCGAACGGCCAACAATGTTCCTTTTCGATGAGAAATATTTTAACCTGTCGCCATCGGCTGCATATGCAAGATGTATAGAAGAATTGGGATTCAGAATTGTATATCCAAGGGTTATTGTTTTCTGGAATTCCATATCCTTCTTTATTTAATTCGTTAATTTTCCAAAAAATTTTACTCAAAATTGCTCTTAGTTATAAGCATTTTACCATTTTTAATGTTAGAAAATATATATGATAGTTAATAATATTCCAATGATATTTTAAAAAATGACAACCTTATTTTTTTCTTAAATAACGGAAAAGAATGAAAAAAAAAATATGTTTTCGTTTATTACTTTCAATTTTAAGAGCAAAATATAGCATTTAACAACATTAAAAATTAGTCGTAATAAACTAAAAATAATTAACGTTTTCCGAATTAATCCCAATCAACTGAAACACAAAAGCAAATCTCGGATAGGATTGTTTGTTTATAATATATGTTCATACCGTGTGATATTCTAATTTATATCATTTATGGACAATGGTGAGTTGTTTTTAAAATGATATTTCGTTCCATTTTTGATGTTAATTGCTTATAAATAATGGATTATGTTCTATACCAACTTTGTCTGCATTTAATTATCGTTAAAGAACAAATTATGATCGTTAATAATGCATGAATAATTAGAATATTTTACAAAATAGTCTGATGAATTTCAGTTTCAAGTAATTCATTTATTTTCTTCATTTCATTTCATTGAAATATAAACCAAAATAAGAAATTCATCAAAGTTTAACCTTCCATTGTAAATCTTTATATGTAACAGAAGTACAAAATGAAAGTATCTAGTTCAAAGCGAACACTGTATAAAGCAACACAGCATTGACTTATCTACGTATCGAGGAACTTCTCTCTGATACTAATACCAAAGGATAACTGGAATAAGATTTGTTGCGGATGGTTTTCAAATGATACTTAACATAGAACCAAAAATGCATCGAAAAAATTTCCTCATTAACCCATTAGTGCCTAGCGTCCCTTTTTAGTGACGCTTCAAAAGGTGCATTCAGCACTGTTTTTGACACCGGTAAAAAAGAAAAGCAATAGTTTTTTTTATTTAAATGATGCACTTTCGTGATTAATGAACTAAACTTAAATCTTCTAAAGCTAGTGGTGCCAATCAAATAAAATCTACGCAAAAGATGCTGGGCGCGAATGGGTTAATTTCTGATTCATTTATTTTGCTTATTGATCATCGCAATGTATTATTAGGACAAATTTTATCTTGCTTGTAAGTCATATCAGTTTTCATCCAGTCAAAATATTGTGTAACTGTACAAGTACAAACAATTGTCGACTGTATGTATTTATTTTCGACGATAAATATTTTAGTAACTCGCCCTTGGTTATATTCGGTCACACGGCATGGTACGCAACATTAAATCCAAAGATTACAGTCTTCCGGCATTCCACAGCGTTTTATTTTATTTTCTAGCGAATGGCACATAAAAAATTTAAAAATGTACAATTTTTAATGAGATAATATACGAATAAGAGTTAATCTCTTTTAAATGTGATAAAAAATAAAAAGCTTATGTAATAAAAAGATTATTAATTCTTTTCTTGCAAAATGAATGAGAAATGAAAATAATTGCATCCTTTTTATAACTAAATTTTTGCTTTAACGGTAAAACACAGTTCTTTGTGACACTGAATGGCGAATAAGAGTAAGCAAACAATTAGCGAAATTCGGTTATCAATTTGAAAATATCGAATCACGATAGCGATTCTTGGAGTCAATTATTCATAATCATATATAGTTATTTGCGTGACCTGATACTCTAACCTCTCTATTTTTAGGATCAGACCTACCTTGTTTCAAGTTATACCCTCTGACAATCTTGCAAATGGGCAAAATTGTGATGTTCTTTTCTCTGCATTTTATTTTAAATGTTAAAAAATATGTTTCTTTCAACATTAAATAAAAATCTCATTCACAAATATGAATGTTATCCTTGAGAGTATTAATCATTGTTTAATGTATTAAAAATTCAACTGAATTCTATTATTTTAAATATTGCTTGTATTGCAGTGAAGCCTGGAGCTTAGTGAACGTTTTAACACGGACTTGTCAGTGAGAGGGTTAAAGATCTGCATAAAGAGATAAAAACTTCTTTCAACACGCCATAAAAATCTTAAATTCACTGTGGCCATTCAAAAGAGCTGAGTCTATCTTTGTTAAGCGAGGAGACTTATTTTCTTATTTTAAAATCATTTTTCAGTTCAATGAATGAATCGATTTGTTGATGGCTACACTAGTACAATTATAATCTATAAACTTTCTTTTGCATATTTTCACTTTAGCTAGCTAATTTAAATAGGAACAATATATTTATATATATATATATATATATATATATAATTCGAAAATATTGAATAATACAGTTTGGAATTTAAGTACGAAATCATTAATCGATTTCTTTCACTTTGTTTCGCTAAAATAGGAATCAAAATACCCAATTCATAAAAAGTAACGTAAGTTTCAAAATATTTTTATATTAAAGGACCATAAAACAAAACCATTCAGTTACTTTTGATCACTTTATACATAATAGAACACTGATATATCGAGACGCATAGAACTCTGATATTAATCTACAAATATATTTAGTCAGGTAATTGTTTATAATCGAAAATTTGCCACAGGACTCAAATGGTACTAAAAAACACCTGCGATGAAGGTTTTATATTTTAATATATTATGGATTAAAATAAATCAGCAATATGTAGGTTAGTTTAATGCGTTATTGATCTTATTTTTAAAATGCTGTTTGTTTTTCATAACTGTTTGCTGATGTGCTATTAATGGATAAAAGTAATGCATATATGATTCTGAATATTTCATTTTCTTTAATCGTTCTAATAATCATTATAGTTTACATGTTAACGTTTATTAAAGATTCATAACGTTTTCTATCAAAAATATTAATTGGGACAAAAAAATGCATTCAAGTTTATTTTTTATTCATGACCTCAATACACTGACTTATGATTAAAATGCTTGTACAAAAGTTTAAAAATCAATATTTTAAAAAGGGATATTCCTTAATATACTTTAGAACCACTGCTTGCGAAGAGCTTTTAAATTATTATAACGATCTTGATTTTACTTGTGTCGCTTCATTAAATGCAAACGCAATTTTTTTTTTTTAATTTAAAAACTTTTAGGTTATTATGCACGCGTATTAAAGTTATGTAAATTCAATGACCTTCATGAAATTGATTATGATATGTATATACTTTTATATAAGGTAGATCTAGCTAAATAGGATATATTTTGTGAAACTTTTCAGTACACGCAATCAAGAGATTATAAATCGATCCGATCGGACATTGATTTCGAATTGCATTAAGGTAGGCTGATTACCGCATTTGTTATACTTCACTAGAAAGTTGTTGTTTTTTTTCTTTTAATAAATAGAATTTTTATTCCAAAAATATTTGCGGTGCATTATAATTCATTCTGTGCTTAGAGTGTACGTATTACATATGGCAATATTTGTTCGTAACTCTAGTGACCATTAGAGAAAATTTTCTTTAATAAATCCAACTATTTTATTATAATAAAATATAATTGACATAAAATCGACTTAACTATTCGTATACCATTGTGTTTCACTAGCAAACTTATATCTAATTTGTAACAAACGCACTTTAAGAACAAAAAAAAAAAAAAAAAAAAAAAAAAAAAAAAGGTCTTAAAACACTATGAAAAAATTGAATACGCTAGGTCTTTCAAAAGATCTTAATCTTTCTCCGCTAGGTTTAAAAAAGACGTGCTTATTCTATGAAAGCAGCAGCAAAACCATTATTCCACTTATTTTCTTGAAAAGCATTTTACTTCAATGTGGAAAAAAACGGGAGAAAGTCTTGATTATGTCCATTAATAACTACGAGGTGGAACCCGTCGAAATTCGACGAAAGAAAATTTTTAAGGAAGAACTGTTTCATTGATTTATAATAAATCTACAAAATTAGTTACAGTAAAAAATGCATCGGATATTGATCAATCTAACTCTCAAACAAATATTATTTTAAGCTAAAATTAACAAAATACAATGAAACTCAATTATCCAACTTATTAAACAAAATAAAACAGAAATTCACCGGATTTTATAACAGAAGATAATTTTTAAATGGTATACGCATTTTAATATATTTTTCTCTTTTTTTTTTTTTTTTTTTTTCAATTTTAAGAGAAAACGGAGTGATTCTGTTGCCACAATTATAAAATTGGTACTGAAAATTAAAAAAAAAAAAAAATCAATATTTCCAGAATGTATTAAGATACAGCTTTGAAATATATTGCATTTAAAAATAAATTTTTTTTTCTATAAGACGGAGTAAAAATTTCAAATCCACGATATTTACAAGCGTGAAATTTGCAGTACCGAATATTGCAAAAACAAAATTGCATGTGAAAGACTTGCGCATTTTAATTTCTGTTTTATATATATATATATATATATATATATATATATTAAGGGAAAATGGAGTGATTCTGTTTCCATAATTACTAATTTGGTACTAAAGACTATTAAAAAAAAAATCAGTATCTCGAAAATAAATTGAGATAGCGTTTTCAAACAAATTGCATTTAAAAGTAAATTTTTTTCTCTATACGACGATGTAAAAATTTAAAATGGACGATGTTTAGTAGTGTAAAATTTGCAGTATCGAAAATTGCAAAACCGAAATTGCAGGGGAAAGTATTTCCATTCACGAAATGACGTATGCGTTACGCACAGATAGGTTTGGCCTTTATAATGTAGATATCGTAACATTAATAATATATATTGCACAACGAAAAAGTAAGAATCTATATGATAAAAAAATATTTTGCTTATAAGACGCTGTTGTATTAATAAAAGCATTTAAAATACATTAAAATTTTTTATTCATTTTTGTTTTTATTTATTTATATTTTTATTTATATTTTTATTTATATATTTATTTATTTATTTATATTTTTTTAATTTAAATTTAATATTAAATTTAAATTTTATTTTTTATTTTACTTTTTATTTTTATTTATTTATAAAAAAATTTAATGTTTTTTAATGTTTTGTATTGTAATGTTTTTATTAATACAACAACGTCTTATAAGCAAAATATTTATTTATAATATAGATTCTTACTTTTTCGTTGTTGAATATATAGCATTAACATGGCGATATAAGCATTTTACTTGCCTACATATTTGTAAAAAATTTTGTTACTCTTGTGCAGTTAAGAGTATTAAAACTTTGATTATGAAACCAGTAAAGTGCAATAGATATATTTTAAGTGAATAGAACACAATTGTACTTAACTAGTTACATTAGTTTTTATCTCAATTGTGTTTTGTAATAAAATAGAAGTATTTGGGTAAATTTGTTTTAATGGTCACAACAGTAACAACGGACGTTCCCATTTACCTTGAATCGTGAGGAAAACTTATTTGAGTTTCCAAATATATATTTCCATTATCATGGGACAGAAATTTCTGATCAGAAAGATACTTAGTGTTCTATTGTGCGTAAAAGATACAGAGTGTTCAAAGGTAACTGGATGATTTTCTTTTATTTTTCTTTTTTATTTGTAAAAATTTGGGAAATTGTAAAGGATGTTATTTTTTAAAATTAACTAAATTGATTCACATTTTAATGAAACGAAATGAAAAAAAAACCAGGTTAATAATTTTATACTTAAATTCAAACTTTTATATCACACTATATTCAAATTATTTATGCAAATTTTTTGTCCTTCACTTGTTTACTTTTAATAACGAAATAAAAAATAAGGTTTATTTAGATTATAATATTTTTTGTTATGAGCAAAGCAATTTTTTAACAAGAATAAAAAAAAAAGATTTTAAGAACAACTTTAAATAGGACAAATCTTTTCCTAAAAATATAGAATTTAAAATATTTGATGATAAAAGACAAATATATAAATATTATATTATAACAATAAAACTGTACCAAAGGTCATTTTCGTATTTTAATATTTTAATATTGTTAACCAAACTTTATTAATTGTTTTATGTTTATAACGGTTCCTTTTTATGCGTCAGTCAATGTGACAAATGACTCTATTTTGTTCTTAAAAGATAAATTAAAAAAAAAAATACAATTAATTTCTATTTTATTTTCCCATTCACTAAAAAATTTCACAAAATTTTTATACATTTCTTTAATTATATTTAAATATCTTTATTTCTCATTCACGAAACATTTTTTATTAAAAATATTTTGTAAGTATAATTTTCTAAATAATTACAGAAATAAATGAAAAAAATATATATGGAATGCCAGAAATTAATTTTCGTACAACATAATTTTTACCAACAACCTTTAGTTGTAGCCTTAGCTTTTAGTAATAGCCTTTAAAATTCCTGCAAAACCCATTATGACAAAGTAAAATTTTTATTAAAGGATAAAAATATGAAATCGAAGGATAAGCAGAGAAGCATAGCTCCTATAAGCCACGAATAGACGAAGAGTTTCTCCCCAATCGAAGAAGATCGTAAAAGGGAATTTTCCTTCATCAGTATTGCAACAACCTAAAAAGAAAGAGTATTTAAAATATTGTTCCTTTTTTATATCATATAACTTATTTTACATCTTGCCTCCTTGAAAAAATAAAAAAAAATCTAGAAACAGGAAAAAAAACATTCATTTAAGACAATAAGTATCCATATTCTACTGTCACCTTTCGGTAACAGATAAAGACATTAATAGACAGTTCAACTGCAACTTCATGTTTTAAAAAAAATGCACAAATTTATTAAAATTGAAGTGTTCAAAAAATAAGACACTAGGTATAATTGGAACAATGTTTCTAACTATAGCTTAATGAATGGATTAAATATAAGACCATATAAAGAATAATCATTCAATATAGAATAAATCCATTCTTGTAGAAAAACCAAGTTCAGTTAAATAATATATATATATATATATATATATATATATACATACCGGGTGTCCTAAAAAGGACTGAACGATTTTAAAAATCAATAACTTGCAAACTTTTACAGATATTTAAAAAATTCTTGCACGAGAGTCATCTAAAAGGTCAAAAGTTTTTTTCCTGCGATAGTTCGAATTACAAACAATAGATGGCGCTGAGAGCGCTAGGTGCTGTATTGGGACGGATACTGACGTCACTTGGCACTGAAGCAAAATAAGGAGGTTAAAGCTATGGAGTGGATCTTGTTCAAAAATGAACTTTTGCTTTTACCGTCCGATTTTGAATGCAATCCATATAATTTTGATTTTGCTGGCGTCAGTGCAATAATAGAGAAAAATATTATTTTCATGTGTACAACTCCTTTGAAATCGAAATGCATGAAACAACAACGTTCGAATTACCGACTTTTATTATTATTTTTTTTTTTACATTCCAAGATTGTTAGTATTTTTGAGAACAGGATATCTTATTTATCTATTTAATTATCTGGTTATCTTTTAAACCTTTTCTATGTCACCTAGTAATGTCCTGTATTGTTTATTAAGTATGTGGGATTAACAGTTCATTTACAGGTACACCCAAAATATTGTATCACATCATAGTCTATGGGGGAAAATCGCTTGCAGTGTATATTAATGAAATACACTATTTCAAATGTATTCAAACTGATATAAATCATTTAATTTCAGTATAAGATGATTATGATAGAATAGGGTATTTGGTATTTATAGCATTTAACGTTCATTTACAGGAGCACACAAAAAGGAATCGATTACTGTACTGTCTTTAAGTAATAATTGCTGGAAATGCGTTTTCAATTTCGGCATTATCGCTTTTAAATTTAACTGTTTTTTAGATACGTTAGTAATTATATAAATGCGTATCACCTATACTCGTCTCTGGTCCGTCCGTCCTTCTGTCTGTCCTCATATAACAATGCAAAATTTACTCTGTCGAATCGTTTGAAATTTTAAATATATATTTGTTGAAGAATTTTGTACAGTTATTTCAAATTTTATGAAAATCGGATGTGTATTTCCAGTACAGGGACAATCAAAAGTATTCCGTTACATTATGGCCGACTGGGGAAAAAGTTTCAAGTGCTTTTTGGTGATATTACACCCGTCCGAACATAATGAAATTAATATGCATTTATGAATAAAATTAAAATCCAAATGATGTAGAATATGCTGCACAAAGAATAATTATTATTAATTTACAGGGCCACATAAAATAATTATGTAACATAGCGGTAAAAAAAGAACATACTTTGTGGCATATTTTAATTTTGTTACACACATAATAAAATTGTTATAAGTTGCTTAGGTTTACTGCGAGTTACTTACTGTGTAATAGAAAACACGAAGTATTTACAGGGACACAGAAAAGATTTCGGAAACTATGCTGCATCAAAAATGCTGTACGCTAACGATAACTGCTTGAAGTTTTTAGTTTTGATATGATTTTTTTTTAAGTTTCACTAAATTTTTGCATGTTACGCTGTGTATATAATTGGTGCAAATCATATGCAGGGCGACACAAAAGAATTCGCACTACTTACTAAGTGTGTAAGTAAATATATTAAAGGTGGTTTGTAAATGAGTTATGCATTTTTTACGTTGAACAGCTTTAAGTATATTATGATATGTTTAAAGAATAGAAATGAAATGATATACAGAGGCACTCAAAAATCGGATTAATAGCCGGATCTCGATGGTAATCTCTGGAAGTGTGATTTCATTAGTTTAAAGCATGTTTTGGTTTTTAAATAGATTTTAGCTAAATAATGGCGTGTATTTAAAGATAGTAGGTAAACTACAGGGCTATACAAAAGAGTTCAAATATGCTTCCGTCTATTTAAATAAATTGCTAAATGTCAAATTTCAAGTTAACATGTGTTTTTAACGCTTTCCAACATAGTTGAAAGTGTTTGTGATTTCTATTTAGTTAGCCAACTGCCTGCCTGTCTTTCCAAACTCTAACTTGCGTTGAAATAATTGAATTGGTCTGTAAGTGATATATGTTAATGATATTTATTATGCTGTGTTGGGCATTGTAAACTATGCATAATTCAAGATTCATTTACAAACACACTCAAAACTATTCCATTACATTATGTTCTGTGAGGATAATTATATATGTAGCACCTATGTTCGTCATCTGGAATGTTCTTTTATCTATCTGCACATGATAACGCAAAAACTACCCAACAGAATGCTTTGAATTATAATATATATACTCGTTTCGGAATTTTCGTTACTCATTTAAAGTTTTATGAAAAGCGAATCAAAGCTTAAAAGGATATTAATAAATGTTTTCTTCATTCTATTAAAACCTATCATGCGTGACTAATTCAATGATATCCAATGATAGGTGATGATTCTAGATTGTCATAATGATTAAGGCTCATTTAAGATGGAGGTATTATTATTTCCCTATTACCATGAATTTAATATACATAATCGTAATAAATTTTGTATTTATGTATTTTTTCAATAGAGTGCAACAGCTATTGCACCAAGTTTTCAATGTTTATACTATAAATATTCTTTTTTCTAAAGAATAAACCATTCCGGCAATTTTTTTACAACATACATAAAACTCTACTAAAAAACTTCTTTAAAAGAACTAGCATTTCTTAGAATGTAATAAATTTTTTTAAGTAGCAAAATTGATTAATTTTTAATAAAAAAAACTACTAAATAGTTTCAATTTGTTTTAAAATATGATGCAGAAAATATTCTTTAAATTAGATGATAAAAAGTAATTTGATCCGAGAAAATACAGCTTTCTTAAATGTAAAATCGTCTGCAAAACTCGTATACTGCTCGTTAAATTCATGCCCAGTTACAATCGCTGCTATTATATAAAATGATTTATTTCCATGACAACAACACATTTCATTGAAATCATACCGACTGAGTCCAAAATAGGGCTTCATGTCGAGTACACAGGTCAAATGTATGTTGTTCAATAAAAACAAATAAATAAAAGTTCAAAATCGGGCTCTAAGAGCAAGATTGCATTGTCTAACGAAACCCACTCCACAGCCTTAACCTTCTTATTTTCCTTCAGTACCAAGTGACGTCAATATCCATCTCAACAGAGCACCTAGCGCTCTCAGCGCCATCTATTGTTTGTAATTCGAACTAAAATTCAGAATCGCAGGAAAAAAACTTTTGACTTTTTAGATGACTCTCGTGCAAGAATTTTTTAAATATCTGTAAAAGTTTGCAAGTTATTGATTTTTAAAATCGTCCAGTCCTTTTCAGGACACCCGGTATATATGTGCATATAAATTATGTTCAGTATTTGAATTTAGTTTAATAAATAATTATAAGTAATAAGTAATAAAAACATTAGCATGTTCTCATAATTCTAAAACTTCTCTTCATTTTCTGTCTTTTTAAAAAAAGTATTTCTCTAAATAACTTCTTTTTGTGATATATATTCATGCATTACTATTTAGCATTTTGTGGTTATTTTGTAAGTAAAATTATTAAATTTACCGAGTTAATCTTAAAAATGCCATTAACTGTGGATTAACGACGAAAGATTGGAAAAATCGTAAATACTCACAGCGCAATAATAATTATCTAATTAATGACACTTATATATAATTGCGAATCTAGGAATATTGCAAAATATTTTTAGATTATACCTTAAGTAGTGCTGCCAGGGTGTATCGTGTAAAAGGGTTCTCCAAATGCTCTGGACACCGGTATTTTAAATAATTTTTCTTCCATGTATCTAAAGGTAGAATTATCTGCGGTTGAAGATCATGAAATAAACTGTTAAAAAATTGCCACTTCAGGAATAAGAAATATTGCCCATTCTTCCTTCGTCTTACAATTCTAAATCATTGTTTACAATTTCACAGCCAATTGACCTATTTTGGTCAGCGTTTTTTGATGCATCATTAAATCCAGTTTTATTTAAACGTTACACAGTTACAGACTTGATCTCTGTTGCAAAAAAATATTGGACAATTGATCACCTGTTAACAAAAAAAAGTCGTATGATTAATATATAATATTAAGATATTTAAAAAAATTTAAATAAAGAAATCTGAAATAAACCTGTGAAAAAAAGAGTAAAGAAATTTTTAAAAACTTTTAATGTCTCAAAAAAGTATACGAGATTTGATTATCTGTTTAAGAGCCTGTTAAAAAGGCCTTTCAGATTATATTTGCACACTTTATCTTTTTTATTATTTTTTTAAGTTAATACATATTTGACAAAAAGCAAATTCAATAAATTTAGCGATTTGCAACAAGACACAATTTACAAATAATCATAAAATATGCGTAATTTGCATAAACATTTCTAGACACAGCTTACCCCTCAATTGCGTTTTAAATAGATGCAGACACTACAAAATAATAATAGAAAAAAGACAAGAAAAGAAAAGGAAAGAAAAGAAAAAAGAAAAAGAAGTATACAGGGTGTTTCTAAATTCATGGTCCAAATTTTAAGGGGTGATAGTACACATCAAGACAAACAATATTTAAATAGGAAACCAAGGGTCCCAAAGTCTTCCGAAGGTGATAGGCGCCATTAAAGTTTAGGGTCCAAAAATTCAAATGATTATGAAAAACAGAAAAATTGGTCGATTCGTTTGCGGTTTTCACTAAAATTTTTCTTTATGTCAGTATTGTTTTGAAAATAAATTATAAAGATAAATTTCAAAAAATGACGATAGAGGGCGCTTTAGACTTTAGAATAACGAACAACTATTTTTTACCGTTATTTTTTGCATCTCATTAAAGGTTTCGTAAGCTTAGACTTAAACTTAAATTTTGAGCCCAAAATCTGAATAGTTGGAAGCAGTTAAGTAGCACAAACTTAACTGTGTTCAGAGGGTTTTAAATTCAAATGATTATAAAAAACGGAAAAATTGGTCGATTGATTTGCGGTTTTCACTAAAACTATTCTTTATGTCGGTATTTTATTGAAAATGAATTATAAAGATAAATTTCAAAAAATGCTGATAGAGGGCGTTTGGACTTTGGAGTAACGTACAACTATATTTTACCGTTATTTTTCGCATCTCATAAAATTTTCTTAGAAGCTTAGACATAAACTTAAATTTTGAGATGAAAATCTGAATCGTTGGGAGTGGTTAAGGCCCCTGTCCTCGCTCGAGGAAACGCTCGCGAGCTAATGCTATTCCTATGGGGAAGCATTTTTCTAATTACTCTTTTGCATTTTGACATTTTTGAATATTTTTTTTTGCATTGGATAGCTGAGGTGCATGCCGACAGCGCACCTTTTTTACTTTTTCGATTTTGGTTGCAGATATTTTTTACAAAGTTAGTTTCACTTTGAAAACCGGTTTCGAAACTGAAAGTGCTTTTTAAAAAATATATCTGCAACCAAAATCGAAAAAGTAAAAAAGGTGCGCTGTCGGCATGCACCTCAGCTATCCAATGCAAAAAAAATTATTCAAAAATGTCAAAATGCGAAAGAGTTATTAGAAAAATGCTTCCCCATAGGAATAGTATTAGCTCGCGAGCGTTTCCTCGAGCGAGGACAGGGGCCTTAAGTAGAGCAAACTGAACTGTGTTCAATGGGGGTGGGGAGGTTAAATTTCAAATTATTTTAAAAAACGGAAAAATTGGTCGATTCGTCTGCCGTTTTCGCTAAAACTATTCTTTATGCCAATATTGCCTTGAAAATAAATTTTAAAGATTAATTTCAAAAAATACCGATAGAGGGCGCCTTAAACTTTAGGGTAACCAACAACTATTTTTAAGCGTTATTTTTTGTATGTAATTAAATGCTTGCAAACGCTTAGATTTAAATTTTGAGCTTAAATTCTAAATCGAGGGAGGGGTTAAGAAGCGGAAACTGAACAGTGTTCAGGAGTTAAAATGTTACCCTCCCCACTCCTCGAACACATTTTACATTTCCGCACTTAATTACTCAAAACGAAGCAGATTTTGAGTTCAAAATTTAAGTTTGAACTTTTACAAGCATTTAATTAGATACAAAGAATAACGGTTAAAAATAGTTGTTGGTTACTCCACAGTTTAAGGCGCCCTCTAACGGTATTTTTTAAAATTAATCTTTAAAATTTATTTTCAAGGAAATATTGACATAAAGAATAGTTTTAGCGAAAACGACAAACGAATTGAACAATTTTTCCGTTTTTTATAATCATTTGAAATTTGAACCTCCCCACCCCCATTGAACACAATTCAGTTTGCGCTACTTAACCACTCCCAACGATTCAGATTTTCATCTCGAAATTTAAGTTTATGTCTAAGATTCTAAAAAAATTTTATGAGATGCGAAAAATAATGATAAAATATAGTTGTACGTTACTCCAAAGTCTAAAGCGCCCTCTATCGGCATTTTTTGAAATTTATCTTTATAATTCATTTTCAATAAAATTCCGACATAAAGAATAGTTTTAGTGAAAACCGCAAATCAATCGACCAATTTTTCCGTTTTTTATAATCATTTGAATTTAAAACCCTCTGAACACAGTTAAGTTTGTGCTACTTAACTGCTTCCAACTATTCAGATTTTGAGCTCAAAATTTAAGTTTAAGTCTAAGCTTACGAAACCTTTAATGAGATGCAAAAAATAACGGTAAAAAATAGTTGTTCGTTACTCTAAAGTCTAAAGCGCCCTCTATCGTCATTTTTTGAAATTTATCTTTATAATTTATTTTCAAGACAATACTGACATAAAGGATAATTTTAGTGAAAACCGCAAACGAATCGACCAATTTTTCTGTTTTTCATAATCATTTGAGTTTTTGGACCCTAAACTTTAATGGCGCCTATCTCCTTCGGAAGACTTTGGGACCCTTGGTTTCCTATTTAAATATTGTTTGTCTTGATGTGTACTATCACCCCTTAAAGTTTGGACCATGAATTTAGAAACACCCTGTATATACACGAAAAATGAAGTGCACACAAAAAATAATAATGAATAAAAATAATTAAATTCTATCACAATACAATTTCACTGAATAACTTTCAAATATTTTGCTATTTTTATGCATTTGAAATGAAGCAATTGGCTTTGACGAGTTTATGTCCGCAGCTCAAATAGAGAGCAAATATAAAAATTCTAACAATACGTTATCAATACGTTTCTGATATGTTTTATCCGTATTAAATATTAATATAATTTAATATACATTATTTGTATTAAAATTGAGATTAAAATAATTTTTCGTGTAAATAGAAAATTTCCTGCTCAAGAACACGAAATTTTCAGACTCATGTGCAAAGTCACATATGCAAAATCATGGATTTTCCAGTCACGAGAACTTGAATTCTTTCGATCCAAACAGTAGTTTTTATTTTCTGATCAATGCCTCCCTGTTTCACGGATAAAAATCGTCTGCATTCATCCGACATCCCTCCTCTTGAAATTTTGACTCCTCCCTTTTCTCCACCACACAAAATTTCCTAAAATAATCATTTAAATTATTAAACTTTTCTTTTTCGAAATTTTCGTTTCCGCCATTTTGCTTCCCAGCACAAAATTTAAAATATTAAAAATTCTTAATCTTTTTGAACAGTTTTCTGTATATCTGTAGTAAATATAAATGTAATCATTCTTCTAAATGACCGTTTGCAGTATTACAACACACCTTTCTCCCCTTACCAGAAGTATGCAAAAGTTTAAACTCTTCCTACCCTTGGCCACAAGTGTGGACGTTTAGTTTTTTATAATTATAATTACTGTGAATAATAAAAATTAACAAAAATTTGGTAGTAACTGATTCGCAGCAGAATCTCTCAAGAAGAGAAGTAAAAATTTTATATTTTGAGTGCACCGATTATATTTAGGGATGAAAAAAGCGAGAATTAAATTTTCTGCAGTGAGTGATGTCAAATTATTTGAACAAATCATTAATATTTGATAAAAATAATTCCAGATATATTAAATACATTAAGTTTTAATAATATGTAGAAATTATTTGTTTAAATATTTTGCGATTTAGACAATAATTTTCCGAAAATCGTAGATTAGACTCCCTTTCTCTCTTTTTTTTTTTCTTTCTCCTTTTTTTTTTTCTTTCCCCCCAGATAAAGCTATTTAGAGAATTCGTATTAAAAATTCAATCGTAAATTTCAAGCTAGTCTGTCATGAAATATAGAAGAATCCTGTTTATCAGATTTATTGTAACAAAATATTTTTGTTTCAGATTTTTTTTTTTTTTTTTTTTTTTTTTTTGATTAAAGGTATATGTATCTTTTAAAAAGAAAGTTGCATTGTCATTTTAATTTCATGGTAAAATACATTATTTTTCGTAGCATTAGTGCTTTTCTCCCGAAATTAAAGTGATATTGTGACTATTTTTTTATGTACATAATTTTATCAAAAAATACTGTAACAAAAATATTTTTACAATTATATTGCTGGTAGACTTGATTAATACGTCATAATTGAGTGAAAATCCCGAACATGTGCGCAGAGATATGGAAATAATAGATATATGGGCGCATATGACGTCAAATTAAAACCCCGCATATTCATTATCACTCCGGCTACCAGTTGGCGCAGCTATTTAACATAGCGACAGATTCCGGCATTCTGTTTGAACTCTCGATATATATACAGTTTTGGTATCAGATCAAATATTGAAATCTACTTGTTTTTACCGATAGCCGTTAGAGGCACTTGGTTAGAAGAAGTTGGGTGTTTTGTTTACAACACGGTAAACATTTCGTATAAGTTATATATAAATATTATTTAAATATTTTCTGGCATGAAATGACTAATCAGTTTGTCCATGCAGCAGAATGCTAAGCTAGTCCAAGCTAGTTTATTTTTTTCTAATTGTTTACGAACGATAACCTTCAAAATAAATTGACTCGAACAAAATATAAAATGTCCGAAATATGTGATATAATTAGAACCAAATTTTCACATTTAATGTAACAAACAGTTCTTTAAATCTGCTGAAATTAACCATTTACTGATAACAAAAGAATTGAACAAAGTAAACGAAAATTTAATGTTCAACATTAAGAAGGACGGGAATGATCACACAGACCTGTAATGGTGACGAAAGAAGTAGATTTTCTATTTATATATATGTTTTATTCATTTCATAAATAATTGTGAATTAATATTTGAAAACTATTACAATTCAAAAGGATTTTGGATTCAATCAGTAAACTTGCAAAACATAACTGATATGAAATGCTCAAAATATCATTGAAGTTGTCTTCGGATAACGAAAGTTTTCACTTTAACATAATTTATCTGTCTTTTTTTTTTTCAACAATTTATGTCTTTTCAACTCATAATGAAAAATTCAAGAACGTTTTTATGTCGAAGTTTGGTATGGTATGAATTTTTCTTTATATCTTCCCTTTTAGGCTCATAATAATTTTTTTATACACTGTAGCAAAGTTTTGAATCACAAACACTTCAAAACACACCCACCCTACAGATATTAAAATGAACAGAATATTAATAATTTTAGAAGTAATAATTTTGACGTTTTCAAAACGAATTCTGTCATAAAACGAGCAACTTTTAATATGTGTAAGTTTTATGATAATCATGTAACGTAAAATTAGATATTTTATTTTGATATCTATTAATTGCCACAATTTTCCTGAACCGTCTCAGGGGCAAAGTGCTTCTGTTTTCAAAATGTTGAATGATGGATTTACTTTCGTATTTACAAACAAATTTCTTTGAAAATAAGTAAGGCCACGTACAATATAAATGAAGTTTATATTGTAAAAATTTTATATTATATTTTTAATTTATTATTATTACATTAATATTTTTAATTCATTATTACTTTATACTAGCAGTCACCCGTGACTTCGTTCACATAACATTTAAAGAAGAAATAATTGATCAATCAAGCAAAAAATTTTCGATGATGAAAAGGATGTGTAATTAACTTTTTATCGCGAATTTATGGTAAAAAAACTTTTGATAATCCCTATTTGCTAATTTGTTTGCTGGTCAAAATTTTCCTTTCAGCGATTAATACTAATAGATAGAAACATTCTTGAATTCTTTTGTTCAGCCCTGTAGTTTTCCAAGTGCCTTTAATACACGAAAGTATCTTTCTAAAATTTATTTCAAACAAAAATATTTCTTATTACTAGCTAAATTACATTTTCAGAAATTATCATCCGAAGACAACCTTGTATCCAATTCTTTGCGGGACCCTGTTTATCATTTTATATATATACTACAAACATTTCTTAGTTTACTAAATGCAGTTCAAAATAAAAATGCATATTTTATTTAAAAACCACCTTTAAGTAAATTACGCTCATATTCAGTAACCTTTCCGAGATCTTTTGTGTAACCCTGTATATCTAAATTTAACTATTTATACTATTACCATTTATACTCTCCATTTAATATGCATACATTTAGTGAAACTTAAAAGCACATATCATAATTCAAAATGCATTTCATCCATGCAACAGTCATCATCCATGATATACAGTACTTCGGATAGAATATATAATATTTGAAATCTTTTGTGTGTCCCTGTAAATGCTATGCACTTCGTATTATGCATGAAATAACTTACATTAAGCCTCAGCAACATATATCAATTTGATTATACATGAAATCGTTTACCATAATTAAAATATGTCGGAAACTGTTCCTCCCTTTATTCCTATGGAATGGAATTCTTCTGTCTGACCCTGTAAATGAATAGTAAGTGCCCTTTTCACTACATACTTTACAAAATGCATATTTTAGCGCACTTTGTAAATGCATATAAATTTGAATATGTTCTACAGGCTGTAACATCGTTAAATTTAATTAAAACGATTTTTCCCCATAATGCCGTACTATAAGGAAATTTTTGACTATCCCTGTAAATAAACTAATCATGGTAGAAACTTTATTTTCAATAGGTATTCGTGCTAGGTAAATGTTAAGAACGTCCAAAAATTTCATGGAAATCGGAGTATATTTACGAAAGTTAGAAAGCGACCAGACAGACAGACAAACCGAAAGCATAATAACTTTCAACTTTGTTCGAAAGTGTTAAAAAATCGAGCCAAAAATATATTAATCAGTGATTTTATTTTCCACCTTTTCCCCACAAAAAATTTCTTCCATTGATAATTATGAGTTTTGACTTAAAATATTCATTTGTATGTAACTTATAACTTATTAATTAGTATAAGTAAAAAATATTTCTGATTCATTTTAAATATGACGTCATTATTTATCTCGCTCCATTAGCTACTGATATTCATACCCCTTGTATTTTTAACGACTGCTATAAAGTACCTGTTTTATTTCAACTATGACGTCACATTTTCATGAGTGAACCATTTTATTAAAAATATAATTCTTTTTCATTCCTTTTACTTTTAATTTATGTCACCATATTTTACACAAAAATTCCTATTAAGTAAACAAATATCCTTGTTAAATGTAATATAAAAAATACACCTTTTATTTTTATTTCAAACATGACGTCATATTTATTTTCTTTTAAATTATTTTATTATAGTTTTTCGCGTGGAAGTTTTCTATTAAAAATTCATTGCCGCTAAAAAATTATTCTTCCAATTTTTTATTTTCTTGGCAACAGGAAAGGAAAATGGTTAAATTTTATCTGAAAAATGCCTATTGATTTTGTATGAAAAATAATTAAATTTTGAATTATTAAGGAAAATATTTGAATAAAATAAATAAAAATTACCCTATTATTTAATCCGGACTTCTAACTTTACGTCTGCAAAATTTAAAAGCAATCGGTTCAGTAGTTACGGCTTGAAAGCGGAACAAACAAACAAACAAACAAACAAACTCACTTTCCGATTTATAATATTAGTAAGGATTTTTAATTTTTAATTTTAGTATTGTAATGTAAAATTTATATTCCAGCAATTTTATTTTTAAAATACTGTTGTCAATGGGCTACGTCGGAATTAAATTTGAGTGAGATATCCTTTCCGACCCTCAAGGGATTCTTCTTCTTGTTTAAATGCAAAATTTCGGCTGTTAAATATTGAAAGGAAAAGTACGCTACAAAAATAATGATTAAAAATAATAATAAAATACGGAAATATGCTTCCCATATCTAACACTTCATAAAATAAACAGTCGTATGTTCCTCTCCACGAATGATTGCTTTAACGAATCCTTTAATTCATACGTATTATTACATTTCCTTTTGACAGTTTTTGAAGTTCATATTCGTCATCAAAAACTCAACAGAAAAACAATATAAACATTAATGATATTTTCACTACCATATTTTGACCCTCGCAGCTCCAGGAATTTTTAAAACAAGAAAGCTTCCAATATAGATCAAAAAATGTTTTTTTCTTTTTCTTTTTTTTTTTTTTTTTTTTTTTTTTTTTTTTTTTTTTTTTGACTTTTTTTCCGAACTTTTTTTTTTTACTTTTTTTACACAAACAATTTCTAAAACACTGTGTGCGAAAGAATCTTTCTTTTTACTGGTAAAAAAAACGGGAGAAATTGTAAGAATTCAGAAATATAATTTCGAACTAATAGCTTAGTTATTTAGATATTTTCGAGAATGAAGATAAGTGGGTGGAGTTAATGATTTGCAAATAATTAATTTTATTGAAAATTTTTCATTTTAATATTTTATTACATCAATTCTGGCTAACACGAAGATGCTGTGAACAAGAAAAAGTATCCTCATTTTTCTTGAAATGTGTTTAATTTTCTTTCATTTCTTTCTTTTTTTATTTTTTTATTTTGTCTTGTGCATATTGAAATTTGCAATTGTGAATGTTATATTTTTGACAGAAATTAATATTCATGAATGAACTGTGTAGACGATCAGCATTGAATTCATAGAGTATTTTTTTTTTTTTTTTTTTTTTTTTTTATAGATAAGTATTTTTGCCTAAATATTTAAAAAAGTTTCCTTACATTAAATATATATTGTTATAGTAAAAATACTATAATATGAAAGAAAAAAAAAAAGATAAAATGTTAAAAGATAATAATTAAATTATATATGTATTTTTTTCTACAGAATAAGTTTATTTTTTTCAAAATTATGAAATAAGTTTTTAAATAATTCACAAGAAAATTTAAAAAGATTTTAAATGATAATTTGATATTGGGAATTTTAATTTTCTTTAAAACAAAAAATAATTCTCATTGTACTGCGTAATATTACAAAATAGTTACGTATTAAGTTTGATGTAATTTACATTCCGTATAAATCAACTGCAGCAATTTAGACGAAAGAAAATTCTTAAGAAGGAACTGTTTCATCGATTTTGTAGTAAAATCTACGAAATTATTTACAATAAAAAGTGCATCTTACTTTGGTTCATTTAACAAACATTATTTTAACCTAAAATTATAACATATTATTTCGATAAAACTCAGTTGTCCAAAGTATTAAAAATTAAACTTTAATCTCATGCATAATTAGTTAAATACAATACAGACCAGTTATTATGATAAAGTTCTCAATTGAGATTCTTATGCTTGGTATTGTATAATGTAAAAATAAATAAATAAGTAAAATAAAATAAAATAAAATAAAATAAATCCACTTTGACATTATCATTGAATTTTCCCCCCATGAAATCTATATGGATATCATTTTCACCTTTTCAAATTTTAAGTATGACCTCTGATATCCGCAGTCTGCATTCACTACTTTTTTAAATGGCATTTTAATTAGATTTTTTTAAAATCATTTGAGCTTCAAATTTGAAAGCTGTTTGTCAGCTACATACATCTCTGCATGTGTACAATCGCATTTTTGGCTTGAGATTCCAATCATACAAGAAAGATCTTCAAACAGCCATATTCAGAAAAATCTGAAAAAATTACAGAATGTTTTTCTCATATGGATATAAATGTTAATAAAAAAAATCGGCTAAAACTTGGTAGAGCGTCCATACAAAAATAATGAAATTTTCGTTTATTTAGCGATCTATTACCGGTTAGTTATGAAATAAATTAAGAAAAAATACACTTTTGTGTCGGATACTCTTTAACCTCTTCACGATTCTTCAACATCTCCTTAATTTTTAATCTTCCATCGCCATTTTTTGAAAAATTCTGTTATTGAATCGTGAAAGTACTACTAGCCCTCCAATGACAAACTCCCTCCCTATAAAGAGGGATAATTCCATTTTTTAGCAGGTGGGGAAAGGTAGAGTAGTTAATTGAAATGGTGGCTGCATTTATCAATTTCAAATTAAAATACATTAGCGGAACATTGAAGATATCATTTTTGTTTTATGTTTTATTTATTATTTGATTATTAAATAAAATAAAAGAAAATCATTTTTTTAAATTGAAATCGGATTTTTAAAATTCAAACCTCACTAATTCTATCTAGTTTAACAGCAGTGATAGCGTCTCCTTGCTAGAATTAAATAACTACAGAAATGCAATTGGAGCAGGATTTAGCTAAGTTTTACTTATTTGGGGAAAAATAAAAGTAAGTAACGTATCTAAAGCAGATTAGTCGAAATTGGCCTTGAAAAAGGCCTTTTGGTTATAAAATCATCTGACATAGTGCAGGCTTAATCAAAATATCAAAACCAAGGCTAACTTATCATAATATAAAGGCTTGTCATTCAACAAGTTTCCTTTGACTGCAGTACAGGGGGCGCTGAACGACATGATTTTCACGTTGGTAGCGCCATCTAATGTTAGAAACTAAAATGTTTCCCATTATTTCCTATGGGATTATTAGCAGTAGTGTGCACCAGGTGGCGTTACATACGAGACAAAGTCATATAATAAGTTGGCAATTTTAGGGACAATTTCAACAATAGATTTTCTCCTGAATGCGAGGCCTTAATATTATGATAAGGGGGCCTTGATCAAAACGAGGCAAATACGAACCCTACTATATTCTTTCCCCTTGGTACCACACGCCGTGATCACTCGATATCTTTCCCCACTTGCTAAAAACATGGAATTGCAAACTCCCTCCCTCATAGGGAGGGAATTTGCAATTGGAGGGCTAATGAAAGTACTCTAATTAAATGAGACAAACTTTACAGTAAAAAATAGATTGAGTTAAAATTGTTTTGATGCCGAATTTCAGTAACTCCGCCTTAAAAAGCCTTCAAGCGAATTTTTTGCATTTTCATACATATTTCTGAAACATGTGAATGCTATTAGTTTTTATTTATCTATTTATTTATTTTTTGTAACACATCTTTAAGGTAATATAAATTGTTTTTTTTAAAAAAAAAGGTATAATTTTTACTTTTGTATTTTTTTTAATCTATTTTTCTTACAATTTTAGTAAATAGAAAGAAAAAATAAAGTATAAACACAATGGGGACACATGGAAAGACAAAAATATTGTATAAACCTGTTTTTTTTGGGGGGGGGGGGGAGATTTCAGACCCTCTAAAACGTGTAAATCCATTTAAAATCAGAAGTCGAAAAAAATTTTGATAATTTTTTTTTCTAAAGGTTAAAAAAAGAAGAAATAAAAAGAAATAACGATAGGCGAAGGATTGCCTTTAAAAATGTATTTTAATGGCAAACTAATTCAACTTTATTGTTTCGAAAAGTATTTCTACATGGAGTTCATGGAAAACCAAATTTTTTTTTTTTTATAAAATTATCCTAGAGTAATAATTTTAGAAATCTTTATAATGTTTTATTCTGTCAATGTGAATATATTTTAATATGGAATCTTTCTAGCGAATATTTTCTATTGCAACTTCTGTTAACTTATATTCAAATTGTTTTAAAGAAACTGTTATATAGCAATGTGTATAGTCTATTATGTAAAACTTTTCAAATGAATAACTATATATTTTTACAAAAATTTTCTATGTAGGCATTTGTTTTCTGTTCTAATTTCACTGTTTCTGTCTCCATCAGATGATATTCGACAAAAATTACAGTAATGGGTGGTCCTTCAGAATGTCCCCTTCACTTCGTCAGATGTGCTGAATGAAAATAAAGGAATGGGGAGTTACCTCCGGCAAATAATTTGGTTTTATATTCGAAAGAATGGATTTCAATATGGTAATTTTTATATAATACTTCAGTGTATTATAATATGGAATCTTTCTGTCAATTTTTTTTTTATTATAATTTCTGTAAATTCAGATCCAAATTGTTAAAAAAAAATTTCCTATAGTAATCTTCGATACTACTTGGTTATCTCGTCGACCATTTTCACCAAATTATAAAAATTGCCAAATCAATAGCCAAGTTATACATGTTGACGTAATTTTTAATTTAACTCTTTAACACCTAAGAGGGGCGAAATAATTTCTACCTTTAAATCCTAGCTTTTCAAAGCATCATTCTGGGAAGATGGACTCGGCCGTTTCTGTTTTCTAGTTTGTAAATAGGAGAGGCGTGACTGAAATGTCAATTTGATGGGTTTCTCTTTTCCCCCATACTTTTCTCCAGGTAAGTATCGGAATCAACTGAGGGAAGATACGGATAATGATTTCTCATTTATGACTGATTACACTTCTGTGATAGTGCTATAATTATTTGTTTGGAGTGTTAATTCAAGAATAAACTTTATTTATCTACATATCTTATTCTACATATTTTGTAGGATACATATGTTTACAAATTACAATATTTGAAAGAAAATTTTTCAATGCTCTCATAGGAGCATCATAGTGCAAAAATGGTTAAAAATACGGATCAACAAAAAATAGTCAAAATGATACAGGTAACCTCATATCCCTAAAAAAATTTAAATCTGAAAATAAATTTCGACACACATTCTATATATGGAATAAATTATCAGAATAATATCAGAAGTATTTGTAGTTTATTATTTTTATTATAATACAATTATTTTATTCAAATAGAAAAATAAAACTTGCTTGTTTTACGAGAGGATTCATACTCATTTTAAGGATAAAAAATTCAAAAAAAATTAAAGAGATTTTTTCTAAAGTCGTCCTCACTAAAATTTCTACAGTACAATTTAAGCGCATTATACTGTTAAGATGATTATTAAAAAATTTTCTTTCTTGATCAAAATTATGAAAATTTTTTTCGATGTTTAAAAATTTATTTTAAAAAGTAAAATCGAGAAATTTCAGTCAGGAAAATTTCATCAGCCAGTCATTTCTTGATTGATTCTGTTTCTTATTTTGCTTCTCTTATGATAAATGTGCTACATTTTGAATTAAAATCGATTGTTGTCTCATGATAACTTTTCTATGGCTTAGAGTCGGGGGTTTTATTTCAAAACATCAATTTTCACAGAATTTTCAGAAAGTGTGCTTTTAACGTAAAATAGAAAGTGACGTGATAGTTTTCATAATAGTTTTCATATACTTTCTGAATAAAAACACCTACACCTGAACATTTCATGTACCTAAATTTTAAAATGACTTCATGAGATAGAATAATTATTTATTGTTCGTAAATAGTCCTAATTAATATTATTTAATAAGAAATATATTAAATTGTTCTCAAATACAAACTGTTATTATTATTATTACTTTTATTTTTTTATTTATTATTATTATTATTTTCTACACATTCATAGATTTATTTGGAAGACAACGTAGCATTCTCCATTAAAAGAGAAATAATTTGTATTTTGCTTGTACCAACAAAAGCTTTTCTAGAATAATCGACAGAAATCTTGTTTTATGTTGATTTTTGATGTGTTATAATAATAATAATAATAATAATAATAATAATAATAATAATAATAATAATAATAATAATAATAATAATAATAATAATAATAACGCAGTGAAAGATTACATTACCAGATGTAACGAATTTGAGGTAATATAAAAAGCACTCTTCGGTTCATACATACAATAATACATATGAATAATAATGTCTGTAAATTTCATTATTTTTTTTCTTCAAAATGATTTTGCTAATTGTTAGAATGTTTCGCACTGTTGAATATAGATTTCGAATTGTTCAGATTCACGGTCGCCAGTCGCCACGTTGCGATTTTTTTTTTTTTTTTTTTTTTACTTGACGACTAATTTTTGGCTTCTAAGTTACCATTTATTGGCGAATTTTGCGGGTTTTTTTTTTCCTCGTGATTAATTTGACGAAAATGGTGCATCGCAATCCACTGACAAAAATTTCAGTTTTTATTTCGCAATCCTCTAACCAAACTCGCGTTCTTTTGCGATCATTTCACAAAAATCGTCTTTTTTAGGAAAATTATATCAAAATTTGCGCTTTTTCAGCGATTTTTTGACGAAAGTAGCTATTTTCAATCATTTGAAAAAACTAGCATTTTTCTGCGATCTTTTGACAAGATCCGCGTTGTTTCTTAATTTTTGTTAGAAATTAAACATGTGTAGTGACTGGAATATTGGGATTTAGCAGCCACTGGCTCTATAAAAATTTTGGGAATCTGCACTTATATTGTTGAACAGGGGAAAATAAAAGAAATCTCTAATTAAAAGGTATTTAATTAGACAAGTTAATGATAATTTCTTTATTTGTTTGCTATAATTTTTCTGCAAAAAATACAAACGAAACAAATCAGACAGTGCTAAAATATGAAACAATGTTATTTTTTTTATAATTTTATTAATATATTAAGTCTTGAAACAGTTGTATGATACATATGTTACATACATATGATACATACATTATTTTTATAATTTTATTAATATATTAAGTCTTGAAACAGTTGTATCATACATATACAGTTGTTTCTTTCAATTCTTAGGATTTTTATTACGTTGGCACAGTTTTCTATACAGAAAAACAGACCAAGGAAGTTTTAACATCTTATGCGGTTTCTAAGGTCATTGTAACGTAGGAGTATTTGATTCAACTTTATCAGATTCTTGAGGATTTAATCTCTCAATTTCATGTCTATATAAAATAAGTTAATTTAATTACTCAAAAGATGTAGACGCAAAAACTTCTTTCATTAATAGCTAATACAGCTTAGAGGCTACTTTTGGTGTTTGAAAAATTTGTAGTTCATTGAAAAAACTATTAAAAACAATCAAGTATGTAAGTGCAGATTTCTTATGAGGGAACAGATCAAGCAACACATTTGTTTATGTACTTTATTTCCCCTAAAGTATATTTAAAATGTTTATTTTTTTAAATACACTTAATAAAGGTACAGCCATGTATTGATAGAATATATTTAAATTAGGAAGCTTAAAATAAAATGTCATAGTAATTTTATTAGATGATTAAAAAATCAAATTAAGCCTTTTCTAGTGGTCTCATGGGCCCGGACATGTCCCATGGCCCCTATCTGGCAAAATTGGTTCATACTTTCAAACGGGATGGACCTGTCAAATCGGGCCAATAAAAAACATTAAGCGAACCAAATAGCCCGATATAAAAATTTAAACGGAGCCGATAAAATACGAGTCATTTTCAAATAATATGGCTTTCGCTAGAATAAGTAAAAATGTGCGTCACGAGGCGACGCTTGTTTGACAACATCTTTGAAGAAATGGGGAATATATCCAGTGTAGATATTGATATCGGACAGTTAAATAATGTCTGAGACCGCAATTTTTTTTTTTTTTTTTTTTTTTTTTTTTTTTTTTTTTTTTTTTTTTTAGCAGACCCGTGGCGAGCCAATATCAGGCTTGCATTTTTTTTCCTACATAATCGAGCCGGCTGTAATTGGATTTATTTTTCTCAGGGAGATCTGGGCAGGCAATTTTTCTTCAAAAAAAAATTAATATCTATAATGAACTTCTGTTAACGGAATTTTTAGAAATATATACTTTTAAATGGTTCTCAAATTCACTGCTCGACGTGAAACTTTCTAACACATTTTCTGACTCATATTTAACTGTAAAAGCATAAAATTCACAGGCCCGACCATTGAAGAAATTCTGAATTGAACATAATTTTCCATTTTTGATAAATAAATTACTTATCAAAATGTAAAATATTCTTGTCACGTGAATGCAAATTCCTTCCCCGTGTTATTGCTTCCGGAAATTTCATTCAGAATGCTTCGACACCATTTTTTCAAAGATATACTATCTTTATTAAAAATTGGATAACACCATTCGAATATATAGCTCCGGAATACGAATACCTGTCAGTCTTATGTGTTCTGCAAATACATAAATTCAGAAATGTGCCAGAAAGAAGCTCCTTTAGATTTCAGAAAAGCTTTAATAAATGACAAAGAAAGATTTTCACAAACCTACTTTTTATTATACAGCGACAAAAAGCTATCATGTTTTAATCCAGCCTTTACTTTTTATTGTAAACAACATAAATTTTTTAGTCCTGTAAAATCATCATAATAAAAAAATATACTGTAAAATTATCTGATAAATATGTATGCAGTATTAAAATTATTATTATTATTATTATTTTTAAATTGAATCGGGTATGATCTACTTCATTTTTGCACAGCCCGGGCATGGAAATTTCCGCCCCATGCATACCCCTAGCGCTAGCTCTTTCTGTGACTTTATTAACTATTAGATATGCAAATAGGTTTTAAAGATTTTGTTCTCATGATTTAGTCTGTCATATATGTATATATATATATATATATATATATATTGTGTGTGTGTGTGTGCTTAAAAGTATTGGGTTTGACATGTCAATTATTATCAAAATACCTAATTTTAAGCATGTAATATATACATATATGTATGTCTTTCCTTTTGTATATGTTTACAAAACCTGTCTATCGCGTTACATAAAGCGTAATCATGCCCTGCATCATTTTTACAATGCTGTCGAAGTTCGTACCTAACTTGATACCTTTTACAGCTTTGCCATGTCTCTGTTTCTGATTTTTCCTCCTGAAATAATGACAAAAAAGTAGGATAATGCACTTGGCGGGCGCGAGCCTTTTTTTTCAAACTGTTTACAAAGGACTGAACTGTATGAAAGTAATTCATCATGCCACTCAAACCAGCCATTTACTTTACAGTTCAATTGGTGTTATATTTCATCCCGTTCTTGGGATTGTTTAGGTCTTAATAAGTTGGGGTGGATCTGCTCTATAATCATAACCAAACTTAGGCTTTTTTGAATGACTTGAAAAGAAAAAAATACTTGACTCTTGAAATGACATTCCCTTTGTGACAGGTAATGGAGTGACTTGTGCAATGCACATGTTATACAATCGCATATCGATCCTGAAATTTTTTTAAATGTATTTCCAATATATTTTAAATCTAGTAGAAAAAAATCCTCATTTACACGTGATGAATATTAGAATTTACAAGCATAACTGGTGAAGTTTAGCATTTTCCCATTTTCGATAACTTTCCTGAAAAATATGTATAAATAGTAATAGTACGATTTTTCATTGAGGTGTGCAATGAGAATCTCAAAGATTTAAGAAAGAAAATAATATCATAAACTATGACTTTTAATCCCAGTATCAAAGAATTATTTTAATTTATCATTCGAAAATTTTTAAAAAAATGTAATTTAACAAATTACAATGACTATTTGGAAAATGATATTTTCAAAGACTAAAAATTTAAAGACAAATTCTACATTTAAATTAATAATAATAATAAACATCATTTTTAGAATGATCATAACGAGTCAAAACGAATAGATGCTGTGTATTAAAAATTGTTTGTTGTCTGGAAATAGATATTCATTAGGGGTTTGATTGTGGAAGGGGGGGAGGTTTGGAAGAATTTTACCTATAGATTCTTTCAAACCATTATATAAATAGACTAAGTATAAGGGCAACGGTTTCTGAAATTTTACGAAATTTTTTTCCAAGAGTAGCTTTTGAAATGTGAGAAAGAGGGAGTGTATAAATTAATCTCTTAATTAAAACTTTACGTATAGAAGTTTTAAAGGGATTCATATTAGGACAAACATATAAAAAATTATTGAAAAAGTGAAAATTTCTAATTGGATTTAAATTTACAAGGATGATTAAAACACCTTGTATTTCAAGGATGATTAAAATAGTTACAAAAAAAATGAATAAAATTTTTTAAGAGCTCGGACAACTGTATTTAGAGAACAGACAGCAAAAATTTAAATGTTTTTCCGGATTTTCTTATTTTGTAATAAATTTAGGCTCTAAATTTGTTGATTATTAATATTCCAGGGGACAAGGGGAGAAAAGTGTCAATTTAAGAACTGGATACTTTCTGACACATTTACTGACTAATTTATAAATGTCATGAAATATTGAGGAATGACAATTGAATTTTTTTCTATTCGAATAGGTGTCTTTAAAGTTTTGATAAATAAATTGGATCTTGAGTTATAAGCGATTGTTTTCTGATGATGAGATTTACCGGGCTGTCGCTTAAAGAAATTTGATAGAAAACGCGAATTTTTTTAAAAAATTTTTCAAACGATCATCTGCTTCTAGTGGAAAAAAGGAAAAAAATAGTCGATTTACAGTTTCTAAATAGGATTTTAAAAAATTCTACTTTTTCGCATGTGATACTAGCTTAAAATATTCTCTAATAAACTTATGTCAAGGAAAATCTGTATTACAAAATTCTTGATTATAATCAAATCGATAACTTTTGAGAAATTCGGAAAAATGCTTTCATTTTAAAATTAATAAAGATAAGTAATAAAATAAAAGTTTCACTTCAAAAGCTTGTTCATTTAAAAAATAAAGTAAAAAGTTCATTAAATTATTTCTTATCGACAAACTGATTTTGACGAATAATAAATTCTGAAAAACTTGATTGTTGATTGGTGAATCGGTGCTGACTTGGATAATAGCTGAGTTTCTTTTAAAAAGTGAGCTTTTTCTTTTGTTAAAATTAAATCTAGTAAATTAATACGACAAAGAAATAACAATTTAAAAATAAAATCTGAATCGAAGCTATAAATTTAAGCTGTAATTCAAAGTAATTTTTAGGATACAGTCAGTTTTCTTTCTTTCTTTTTCTTTTTTTTTTTTTTTTTTTTTTTTTTTCAGGAGAAGGGACGGAGGTGACTGCAATGATATCAGAAAAGAAAATGAAAAAAAAAATGACCCCAGTTTATCAAAATGATATCAGCAATCTTTTACGTTAAATTCTTCTATATATAATTAAAAAAAAAACAAATTAAATCTGAGAGTAAATAATAATAATAATGTCTATTCAATTGCAAAAAAAAAAAAAAAAAAAAAAAACATTTTATTTCAACTGCGTGTTGCCTAAATTTTATTTTTTGGTTCCAAATTTCAAAATTGTTCAAATTTTATAGATAAAGAAAGTTTTAAGCAATATGTAGCAATGACTTTCCTTTAATGCATGATTTGTTTTACAAAAGTAGTGCAGCATGCTGCACCCAGAAAAGAGGTTACGTAATCAGAAATAACACTTTTGTAGAGAAGGCATATAAAAAAGAACTTGTTGCCGCAATTGTCTTTGCAACTCAGGGATAACACTAAATATGTGATCAGATTGCACCTGTTTTAAAGGACTTAATTTATTTCTTCCCACGAACATCTGTAAAAATATTTTTAAATGCATATTTTGCACTCGTGGGCAGTAAACAAGGATAAAAATGTAAAACATGATATATATTTTTTTTATTAATTAAAATCTATTTGAAATAATTTTGGAAACATTTTATTTATTTATTTATTTATTTATTTATTTATTTTGAAGATGTCGGTATATGGTGGGGTGCAACCACAGAGATTGTTAGGCGTGTTATCAAATGAAATCTGGTTACTGCCCCACCAGTGGCCGAGAGACTCTGCCTCCGAAACTAGTTGGCCCCACCAGTGGTCGAGAGGTACGGACCTCTCAACTGGTAGACAGCAGGTGCTGGGTTCGAACCCAATCGCGGCTGTCGGCCTAACCGTTCGGAGTTTTCGTGGTTTTCTTCGAACCTTGCGTAAATACGGGTTAGGTTCCCTTAGAAAGACCCCCACGAAGGGCACTCCCCCCTGGTCCTATATCCCTAGCGTAGATAATCGGACGACAAAAATAAACCAAACCAAACCAAACCGAAACTAGTTGACGGCAGGTGCTGGGTTCGAGCCCAATCGTGGCCGTCGGCTATACCGTTCGGAGTTTTTCGTGGTTTTCTTTGAAACGTGGATTTGCTTGCGTAAATACGGGCTAGGTTCCCTTAGAAAGATCCCGACTGAGGGCATCCCTCCCTTTGGGCCTATATCTCAAGTGTAGAAATTGGTCGTCATAAACACAAACAAAGCTGGCTATTTCTGGCATATTTTCAAACCCACTTTTGTTCTATACGGATGAAATTGCAGGTGCTCTTATTAAAAATGTATGTAATCGGACAGTTTTTTAAAATTATTTTCAATGACATTATTTTTATTTTTTTAAATACTGCTAAAGTGGGTGCTTGGAATTGTATTTCCTAACGCTATTTCTCTGGAAAATAATAATAATAAAAAAAAACTATCTACATGAAACAACAATATGTTACAAACTCAAGGTAATTTTATATCGACAATTGAAAAAAAAAAAAAAACTGTTTTGTTGCAAATTACTTCAACGATGATGTCTTCAGTTGTCGTGCTTTTATGTTTAAAAACGGGTCTTTAAATGTGTAAAACTTCAACAACTTTTTGAGAAAAAAAAAAAAAGCCTTTTTTTTTTTTTTTTTTGTTTGTTTGTCTTTTAGAAAACGACTTAAATTTTCATGAAAGTAAAATGATTGGTGATCAAAGCAGATTTTTACCTTTTTTTTTGGGGGGGGGGATTATAGCTCCGAGAGAGAAAATACAGGGTAGAGTACTGAGTATGCAGTACTGGGCAGGTGGTTGCACATTCAATCACCAATAGGTTTAGGTTTTAGGTTTATTTTTGTCGTCCGATTATCTATGTTAGGGATATAGGACCAGGGGGAAGTGCCATTCGTGGGGGGTCTTTCTAAGAGAACCTAACCCGTATTTACGCAAAATTGGAAGAAATCCACGAAAACTCCGAACGATTAGGCCGACAGCCGCGATTGGGTTCGAACCCAGCACCTGCTGTCTACCAGTTGAGAGGTCTGAACCTCTCGGCCACTGGTGGGGCCAATCAACAATAGGAAATGCAAAAATTAAAATATTTATTTCAATATTTTGATGCACTGGGAGGAGAAAAAGGAAAAAGATTCTGCTTGCAACACGTCCCCCCAGTGGCCGAGAGGCTCTGACCTTTCAACTGGTGGACAGCAAGCGCTGGGTTCGAACCCAATCGCGGCTGTCGGCCTAACCGTTCGGAGTTTTATTGGTTTTCTTCGAACCTTGGGTGAATACGGGTTAGGTTCCCTTGGAAAGACCCCCATGAAGGGCACCCCTCCCTGGGCCTATATCCCTAGTGTAGATAATCGGCCGACAAAAATAAACCAAACCAAACCTGCTTGCCACACACACACCTGCTTCGTTTATCACTGTTGGTGACTGATGTATGAGTTTAATTATTCACCTTGTTTTATTATCTGTTACTTTAGTTTCAGTAATCTTGCTATTAAGATGTCATTATTTTATTCTGAAATGTAAATACAAGTTTTAAACGTTGCTGGTATGTTTCCAAGTTTTTCCTCATTGATGAAAGTGTTTTGTAAAGGGTAAGGGGAGAGATTTGTTCACCCAGTCTTGAAATTATAATTCTCCGATTGCTTTTTTTTTAATTACTAAATTATTAAACTTCTATTCACACTTTATCTAACTATTTCGTGTGTTTGAAAGTTGTTGATTTTATTAAATTATTTATAAAAAGTTATGTAGTATCAAATTTTAATATTAAATATTACACAAGAACTTGTTGCAATTCGAATTAAAAAATATTTGAAGAAAAAATTTCTAAAAGATTCTCATTAATCATAATTCGTTTCAAATAAATATCTTGTAGAATGCCTCCATTTCTTGAAACTATTTAATTTTTATGTGAAGATGGTAAACATATTTTACAATAATAATTTACTTATTACCATATATGTTATTATAACAATTTACTTAAATAACAATTATCTGCAGATGAAACAGGTTTTTAATATTTTCAAGCAGTAATTTCGTTGAATGGTTTCTCTGTTGAATTGCTACTGGTTTTTAGTTGACATCCAAAAGTGAACTAGGGTTTTCTGACGCCATCAGAGAAATCGAAAATAAATGAAATAGGACTTTGTCGATAATACAGACTGTTAAATTAGCTTTCAAGAAACTTACAAAATTGATTTCACTAGAATGTAAGCCTTACGTAGTTAAATATAACGTCAAAGTTCAATATTATTTGAAGTTATTTTCACCGTAACTCCACTTTTAATAATTTTAATAGTATTAAAATCCTTCACCTTTTAAAATTCTTAAATAATAATAATTCACCTTACTAATAATTTATTTTTGAAAGCACCCTGTAACATATAATGAAAATATACAACCAAAAAGGAATCAATAGTGGCTTCAATTAGAATATTTATAGTTAAGAAATGAAACTAGTCGTTGGGGGCCACCGTAATACCTACCCATCATGGATATGTATATGAAAATAAAACATGTGAAACTATTTATACAATGCATTGCAATTCATAAACAAAATTTAAATATTGTTAATATACATAGTAATGCTATATTAAAGAACTGCTGATGTACCAATTTCGACAAATTATATAAAACGCCAAACTACTCAAGTAGTACCGAACTGCGTAAAAGAAACATCCTTATAACTCCAAAAATAATAATTCTATTAACTAACAATTAACTGTGTCGGATTAAGTGTCTCATTTCCAATTAAAATATACTTCTGAATTGAAATTTGAATGAAATACAGGGTCATGAAAAATCGAAAAATGTGGAAAACAAGATTACAAATATCTCGGCAACTAATAATCCGATCGACTTCGTTCTATATGCAAAATGTGTGTTATTTTATTGCCTTTTACATCCATTCCTTAGAACAAAAAAATTCGAAAATTTTTATGTACCTTTCATCAGAACGAAATTTTCGAGAGTCCGAAAAAAATAGTTCCGGATAATCGAGGTTGCTGATATTAAATAGGGTTCGTCCCATTCTTACATACTAACTACATACAAAATTTAAAGTCTCTATCTCAATTTGTTCGGGAGATAGAGCGTTTACAGACAGACTGACAGACAGACGGACGGCAAATTTTTTTTTCTAAAATTATGTTTTTTGGAATCTCCACTATCTAAAACGTGTAAATCCGTCAAAAAAATTTTTTCGATTTTCAAAATGATTGCAAGACTTACCCTATACTACGTATGATGCGTAAGTAAAAACGGTTACCATTTCGCTAAGCTGACACATTCATAGCATTTTTTTTTTTTTTTTTTTTTTATCAATGCAAAAATATATTACAAGCTAGAGATAACTCATTTTCGCTTATGCATACTTTTCACTGGTTCTCTATGTATTTTCATTGGTATCAATCATGTTCAAAAATAATAAAAATATTTTATTTTTAATTGAAAAAAAAGAGAATCAATAAAGTTATAATAAGTAAAAATACATAAATTGAATGGAATATTTCTATGAGACACAATAAATATGACTTATTCATATATAATTCACTTGTATAATAAAAATTGAATGCGTAAAAAATCTGCATAATGTCTCTGAATATCTAATGTACATTTTTTTAAAATCAACGTTCCTCTTCTACATACACACATTAAATAAAGTAATAGATACAATAAATATAATATTATATAATAAAGTAATAGTAATATTAAACCTTATAGAATGTACAAAAGTAAAAATAGATGAATGCAAATTTCTTTAATACTAATTATTTCTAACACCAAGATTCTTTTTACTATGCACATGATAAAATTAACAAAAATAAATGAAGTGATGTAAAAAATGTTGAACAAGATTTTAACTTAATAAACTTGCATTTCGTTAAAACAGTTTTAATAAAGATTCTAATTAATAAATAAAAAAACTCATCAACAAATGATCTTAGTGATTGCAGTGCAAAACTGTCTTGAACGGATTATTTCTCTTCCCTTTGCAACAATGAGATGAATGGAAATGACACGATTTTAAACAAAATTCCGTAGAATACATTTAAAATTAAAGAAAAAAATGACATTTTTAATTGAAAATGTGGCTAAATAGCTAATATAATCACATCTACAAATGAATAATTATCAATTAAAATAATATTTAAAAAAATCAAATCAGTTAAAATTTGATGCCAGATCATTAAAATATATGCTTTTTGCTTTTAGGAACTACTATTTTCATGTTGGAAAACCTGGATCCCAATCTTAATCCTGTGGGAGAAATATCTTAAAATAAATTGTTTATATTTCAATATTTGTAAATATATATATATATATATATATATATATATATATATATATTTACAAATATTGAAATATAAACAATTTATATCACTTTCGAAACCGGCTATAAAAGGGAGAGTCCTAATTAAAAGAAAAATTATCCTACACAAAATCGAAAAGATAAAAAACGGTACTTGTAAAAATCAATCTCAACTACATACATACATATATATATATATATATATATATATATATATATATATAAACACTTAATATAAAATATTGAAATACAAACGAGATATTTTGAAATATTTTTCGCACAGATTTAACATTAGCTAGCGGCTGTTTTCGCATTGCTGAAGTAGTCTCATTATATAATTACAATATTGCATTATAAAATATAATAGTATATCATAAGATACGTATTAAAGAATATACTATTGTATACAATCAAGAAATGACCAATAAAGACTAAATCATGTGCATCACGCTATGTGGACTCAATCCTATTAAATTTTATCTCTTTTTTCAAGCAAAAAAATTATTTCAAGCTAATTTCAACGTCATTTTCACCGACGCAATTTTTATGCACATACTATATTTGCATGCTTTTATGAGTATCCCATATGCATTGAAATAAAAATATTTTATTATGTAATGAATGTAATTTTATTATGTAATTTTTTATGTAATAAAAAAAGAGACCTTTAATAAAGTTACAATGAATAAAGATATCGTAAAATACAATTAATATAATTCATTATTTTCGTATGAAAATTATGTATTTTTTCTGAAATTTATAGTTATTTTTTTAAAGGTAAAAATCTACACAATATGCCTAAATATATCAAATGTATCTATCTATCTGAATATATTATATATATTTGTTGTCCACGCCTCTCTTCTATGCAGACACATAGTAAAAAAATAACAGGTATAATAAATAAACTTCATAAGATGTACAAAATTAAAAGTAAATAAATACAAATTCATTTAATGTTAATTATTTCTGATGCCAAAATTCCTTTTCCTATATATACGTATAAAATGTTTATAAATAAATGAGGTCGCGTGAAAGATTTTGAATAAAATTTTAACTTATTACACTTTGATTAAAAATAGCAGTTAATTTGTAAAAAAATCTTATCGACAAACAATGAATTGCACGATTTTTCTAGTTTTTGTCTGTTTTCAGCAACAAAAGAAAAATCTAATTTCACTGTTTCGATGAAATTTCGTAGAATATCCTGTTTAAAAATAAATTAACTGCAAGTTCTTTTTTTTTCTTTTATATAATTAATGTGGTCATATTTAAATATTTACATCTATTAAATAAAAAAATCAGTTAAGTGAGAAGTTTAGGCCAGATGACTAAAAAACTGCTTCGTAATTTGAGGGTTTACTAAACTCACGCTAAAAAATCCACTGCGATTAATTCTGTGGATTTTCTTTTTAGTAAGTTTTTGTATTTCAATATTCTTAGTATTTTCTTGATATTCTCATATATTTTTAAATGGATAAATGAGGTCGATCTTTACAAAGACAATTTTTATTTTTGCGATTTTATTTGCAGCTTTTTGAAGATACTGCCATATTCGAAACCGATTCCGAAAATAAATGGATCAAAAAAAAAAAAAATTACACAAATTCGGGAAAATAAACGACTTTGTAGCGATCGGTCTCAACTATCTAATGAAAAAAAAAAAATAAATAAAAATTTTGAAATACAAATGATTTATCTCATACATTAGCAAGTCTCTATTTCTGTGTGGGTAAAGAAATCTTATTATATAGATTAAAACATTATTCTATAAGATAAAATATTATAATACAAAAAGATATGCTATAATAATAATTGTTAATAACGAAAAAAATGTGAAATTATTTCAGACTTTTTTTATGAATTATGGGGAAAAATACTATCATGATATGGGCCAAAACATTCTGCGCACAGACAAACTTGGCACATTTCACACATCCAAGTGCTTTCAACAAGCCTGTTAGAAATTGTTTTCACTTTTAATTTTCGACATCTGACGCAGGTTTTTTTGCGCCCGGCAATTTTCACTTTTATATGTTTGAAGGCACTCGAAGGATTCATTTTTCTTGATTTATTGGCGTTTATACACAAACTTTCGATTAATTCTATTCTAAAATTTAGCAATGTTTTTGGTTTTTTGGGTAAAGGAAAGTTTGTTGTCGAATAAATAATAAATGCATTATTTATCGCACTATTGACAAAAAACCAGAATAAATAAATCCACCATTTTCTGGATTTTCTGGCAATGTCATAGTATTTCCTTTTTTGGTCTGCAGAATCTACTCCACCCATTTTTTTGTTGTATTCCGCAAAAACAACAGGACAGGGGACCGTGTGACTTACTCCTCCTATTCTGCGTTTGACGGTTGTTTCACGGTGTTCTGTATTGTTTGATAACATGAGGATTTCCTTTTTATCCTTCCAAACAGTGCATGTTAGGTAGGGAAATTCTATGCACTGAAATGCCTTAAATTCGCCTGTTTCCTTCAATTTAATTTTGGCGATATTTGGTGGCAGATTTTTTCGGTTTGGCATAACTGTCCCACTCGCTGATATGCCTTTTTCGGATAAATTCTTCATGAGGAAACTGGAGGTAAAAAACCTATCGAAATATAAGTGGTGACCCCTTTCAAGTGTCTTTGATAGATGCGTTACTACATCATATCCAAGACCATAATTAGATCGAGGCATTTGGTCCTTTTTCCCACAATAAATTTCGAAGTTATAAATATATCCGAGAAATGACGAACACATCATCCAAACTTTTACACCTCTCTTGACAGGCTTTTTAGGCATGTACTGAACGATGCCTAATCGTCCCTTATACTTGATCATGGCTTCGTCAATCGATAATTCTCTGTAAGGTGAGAAATGTTTTTGGAAATTTCTTCTAAGATCCTGCATAAAAGGGTCAACTTTCTGCATCAGGTAAAAATTCTCATGCTCTAGGGGTAGCTCTTTACTTCTATCAGAAAGATGCAAAAATTTGTATATTTCAAGAAATCTGTCTCTTGACATAATCTGTTTAATCTTTTCGTTTCCTAGCATGGAATTTGAAGACCAGTAGTCTCTTAGATTTGGCAATTTATTTATTCCCATGATGAGAATTATGGAGAAAAAGTCCCACAGTTCTTGGACATGATTTATAGGGGTCCATTTCCATTTCTTTTTCCCTATGGGTTCAAAAACATCTTTCACGAGTTCTTTAATGTACTCAGCATAAAGGTTCGTATTTATACGAATCATTTCACACATTTCTTCAGTAAACAACAATTTAAAATAGCATTCTGCATTCGATCCTACAGGTAAATTGTGTTTCGGTCCTCCGGAAAACTCATTTGACTTATTCAGTATTAACTGATTCTGAATGATTTCCGACCAACTAAATAAAATATTTTCCTCATTCACTGTATCACATTTCGGTCCTATGTTTATATTTTCATCAACTACGGCTTCATTTAATATCAAATCATCACCATCCGCTCTTGCAAAATAATCATTGTTCTCTTCCATTATATCATTTATAATTTCTTCGTCGGAATCATGATTATTAATAAAAGAGCAGTTTAAATTTGCATCTATGGGCCATCCATCATCTTCACTTTCCATATCACTGTCACTATCATCGGATCCAAATAGGATTTCATCGATTTCTAATTGGGTTAAAGGTCTTTTTCTTTTACTCATTCTAAATTAAAATTTAAGTAAAAATCACAGTACTAGCAGTTAAAAATCCACATAAACAGTGATATCGTTCGCTTGAAGTAAGAAACTAACATGGAAAAAAAAAGGTCGGTTCATCGCGTTTGAATAGAATCACTTTAGTTGATAAAAGAAGTAATGACCAACATGCAAGCAATTACTAAGCTTCCCATCATTGTCATCGCACAAAAGCGGCCGGCGACAATAAATAAAACCCCCACACAGTGCAGGGAGAAACGAATCGCTTTCCACACCTTTTGTATTGTATTGTATAACATAAAGAATATATAATAATACATTGGAACGTCTCCTTATTTTTCTCTGTTGCCGCCCAAATTCGTCTCAAAAAAACACTTAATCCATCGAGAAGGATACGGGCGGCTAATTATTTATGCATGTAATAAAAATTATAATCGTCAGAAAACAACAAAAAATAATAAGAATCATACAGAATCATACAAAAAAGTCCTCACATCCTTAGAAAAAATATAGTCGGAAAATTAAATTCGGCAAACATTCTATATGTGCAATAAAATAAATATGCCAGAATAAAACTATGTACAGATATTATGCATATAATAAATACAATAAACCCAACTGGAGTAAAAACTAATCAGCGGCAGCGTTTTCTTTCTTTCTTTTTTTTTTCTTTGTCTTTTTTTTTTTTTTTTTTTTTTTTTTTTTACTCTAGTTGGATTTATTGTATGAATGTCTGTATAATATTTGCATATATATTTTACCGTTGAATATTGGCGTTAGTTATGTGTATGTGTGTCTTAATGTACTAGAAAATTTCAACACATTTTTAACTTGTTATTTTCATTATAATTTAAATATCTCGGTACTATCTATTAAAGTATGAAATGAAAGAAAAATGGTAATTGGCTTTTTTTAGGACTAGATTCATATCAAATTTAAGGATTTAAAATTCAGAATTTTTTAAATATCTACCTCTAAAGTTTTTGTGGTACAATTTAATAACAAATACTTTTTAGTGGTACTAAAAAAAAATATATATTCTTCTCTGCTCAAATTTTCAGACTTTTTATTATCTCTTTTTATCCGATAATTGCATTACATCTTGATTTATAATTGCTTGTTGTCTCATGACGATTTTTTTTATTGTCGAAAATTATTTTTTATTGCCCCGACGGAAACTTCAGGGATTTTGATTCAGAACGTTAATTTTGATAATATTTTCAAAAAGAACGCGTGCTTCTATCGATATATAGAAAATTCTGCGCTTTCATAGTTTTTGAATAAAAACACCTGCTCCTTTCATGTTCTAAGATTAAAAATGATTGCAAGTGGTAAAATAGCTCTTTAGAAATTAAAAATATTGCATAATAATTATGATTTAATAAACGCTATAAAAACTGTTCTGAAATCCGAACTGTACTTTTTTACATGTCATCGAGTTTTTTAGAATGTGATGCAACATTATCTGTTGAAAAAAAAACAAGGACTATCCTTTTTAATTTGCTTGCACAATAAAAAGCTTTTGCTACAATACGATGGCAGAAATCGTGTTTTAAATCGATCAATTTAAGAACGTTACAGTAAAAAGAATATTTGCGTAATAAATTATTTTATTCAAAGATGTAACCCATTTGCGGGAATGCATAAAACATTATTCGTTTAAGGATATTTGAATAATAATGTTTGGAAATTTTCTTCTTATTTTTTTTTTCCAAGAATGAGTTTGCTTAATTATTAGAATATTTCACAACTTTGAGAGGGGAAAAATTGTAAGTTCTTTTTTTTTTTCTGTCTTATTCAAAGTTGTTGATAATCTTTATTTTGCTAGTTGCAGACAAAGTGGATCTATAAAATAGAATTACAATGTCAATGCATGGTTTATATCCAGACATTATCATGAATTTATAAATTATCCGAATTATAACAAAGGCTTTTACAATGGTAAAGTATAAAAATCTTTAACAAAAAAATAGAAGTTCTATTTGAATTTCGTAACTTATGAGTAGAAACTTTTCCATTAAAAAGTAAAATGTTTATAAAACTTTTTTCGCTAAATTTGAAACTTGTCTAAAATAATGCTATTTTTTGTCCTTAAACGATTCCTATTTTAGAGGTTTTATTGTATTGTATAACATAAAGAATATATAATAATACATTGGAACGTCTCATTACATTTTTGTTTTAATTTATAAATATTTTTAGTACAAAAAAATAATAAATTCTAGCATTCTTACTAATTACCAACACTTAGTCTCTGATAAATTAAAAGAGAAATGAAATAATTCAGATTTTATCTCAAATATTTTTGTTTTTCTCTGAATTGACGTGCATTAACAAAATAACTGAAATAATAATCCAGTGTATGAACTTTCTAACTGCAGCTAATTTGCTAGCGACAATGGATTTTGACAGAGCCCTAAAAAGGTTGTGCGGGGCACAAGGCCCAGCATCTTTTCGATGACCCCTCTCAGCGAAAAAGTTGTAATATTTTTAAGAGGAGGGGAGCAAAGCGTAGATATTATGATACAGTTGCATAGATAACCAAACAATATTTTTGTTTTTTGAAAAAATAACGTCTAAAACTGCTATTTTAAAACTTATTTGTCTATATTTTTTGGCTCCGAGCATTACTGGGCCAAGGCCACGGCTTATTTGGCCTGAGCGGTAATCAGACTTTATCGATTGGTCTCCAGCAAACGTCATTTGAGATCTCACTAAAGATTTCGATGACTCATTGTTATGCTACAATAATTTTTTTTTTTTTTTTTTTTTTTTTTTGTAACAAAATTATGAAGTAAGTGGAAAATTTTCAAGGATAGTCTGAAAATGTATCGTAAAATTGCACCTTCCTAAAATTAAAGTTTTCCAAAATGAAAAATATTGTTTCCATTTTCATATGCTTTTGCTATATTTCCAATAAACCTTATATCTGTTCTAAAAAAAGTTTTTTTTCTTCACTTACATAGTCACAAAATCATTTTCATACATAAAAGCATTAAAACTGGAAGCTTAATTGTTGGTGTGATTTGAAATCGAATAGTTTTTTGCACTTTAATAAAGATTTTGGATAAATATGAATAAAAGGAGTATGAAAATGATAGTATGCTCTACGACGTAGGTCTTTCGTGGATTTTGATATCTAAAAAAATCTCCTTAAAAGCCGAATTTGACACCATTTTATAAGATATGTTTGCTTTTATAGGAAAAAAAAAGAAAAAAGAAATAAATAAAAAAACAATATTTGATTTATTAGAATCTAAATTAGCATATTCCAAGTAAGCAAATTCCGCATATTCAAAGATAGAAATATGTTTTAAAAAGTAGTCAGGTAGAATTTTATTACAAATCACAAAATTAAACATTATATTATAAAAGAAGTATGATGCATAAATGCAGTTTTTTTACATCAAAACTGGTCAAAAAATTATTTGTGAAATAACAGAAACCTAAATTCTTTTTAAAAATTGGAAATTATACTAAATGTAGATACCACCGATCTAGACTTTAGATATCTAGATTAAGGCACCATTTTATAAAAGATATTTGCTTTTATAGAATAATAATTAAAAAAAGAAAGGAAAGAAAGAAAGAAAAAAAAATTTGATTTGTCAGCATCTAAATTAACATATTCGAAATAACCAAGTTTCGCACAATCAAAGATAGAAATATGTTTCAAAAAGTAGTCAAGTATAATTTTATTACAAATCTCAAACTATACATTGCACTATGAAAGAAGTATGATGCAGTTTTTTAACATCAAAACTGATAAAAAAAATTATTTGTGAAATAAAAGAAAAATGAATTCTTTTTAAAAACAGGAAATTATACCAAATTAAATATAAATATTTAGCATAATAATAATAATAATAATAATAATAATAATAGTAATTTTATTTATCCGTATTTAAAAAAATCAAATTTTACTTATTTACTTTGCAAAAGAAAATACTCTCAAAGTTTTCTTTTTAAATCAATTCTTCAATGCGAAAGCGCTTAAAATAACCGTCATGGACAATAATCGCTAGGAAATAAAGATGCAATTAATTCATCAATAAAGAAAAAAAACAGTTCACTTGTAATTAGTTGGTTGCTAGTGTAATGTTTTTTCTTTCAAAAATAAGTATGTAAATATGACAACAAAATATTCCGTTGTTGAACTTTATTTTTTTTTTAGGACCGCGCTCAATTTAAATATGCCTGTGATATTAAAAATATTCGCGATCACTATTGAATTTAGATGTTATATTTCCTTGCGGGATTTTGAAAATCGGGTGGGATAGGGCGTGAGGGCAAATTTTTATTGTAAAAAATGTGCAATTTCCATTTTGCTTATTTAACTTTGAATTATTTTAATTTTCTAAATATCTACCATCTGATCCAAATAACACTGCATCGATTTCTTTTTGTTTTCCTCCTTTACCTGACTTTTTTGTCATTTTGAATTAACTGTAATTAAGTAACTTAATAACAGCCCTGATACTTAATAATAAAACAAAAGTACTGATATCATGCTCTTTTGAAATAAAAAGCTTTAGAAGAAAAAATAATAACAACATCCCCTCAATAGAATCCTTTTAACTGCAAAAAGAAGTAAATATAAGCCACATGTGACTATTCCATCACTGTCATCCAAACAAAGTAATCGGCAAAGATATAGAAACACCCCTCAAGATAGGGTGAAACCCATCTCTTTCTTTTCATTCTACCCCTAAATTCTCCGTACCCGCCCGGATTCGGCTGTAATTGTCGTTCAGTGACACGGGCGTATCGGACCGGCTTAGGTTTTAAAGGGTTAAACATAATGAACAAAATAATGATTTCTTCGAATGTATTCGAAGATGAGTTTAAAGAGAACTACTTTGAGAAAATCTTTTCAAAAGTCTTTTTAAATAAATGAATTCTCAGTTAATATAGTAATAATAAAATATATATTTCATGATGTTGACTAATCTGACCACTTTGAAAAAATTCCTTCATATTTTACAAACAAATTATTACTTTTTAGTGTGTACTTGTACATGTTTTCTGAAACGACTTCTGTCAAAAAATCCTTTAGAACATATTTCACAAACAAATGGTTTTTCGTTCGTATGTATTCGTATGTGGTTTTTCAGAGTACTTCTTGAATAAAATCCTTTTAAACATATTTCACAAACAAAAGGTTTTTCTTTGGTATGTATTCGTAAGTGATTTTTCAGAGAACTACTTGAAGAAAATCCTTTTAAACAAATTTCACAAACAAATGGTTTTTCTTTGGTGTGTATTCGTAAGTGATTTTTAAGATAACTGCTTCTAGGAAATCCTTTTAAACATATTTCACAAACAAATGGTTTTTCTTTTGTATGAACTCGAAGATGTACTGTAAGAGCACTACTGTCAGAAAACCCTTTAAAACAAATTTCACAAATAAATGGCTTCTCATTTCTATGTATTCGAAGGTGTTTTTTAACAGAACCTTTTTGAGAAAACCTTTTTAAGCATATTTCACAAGAAAATAGTTTCTCATTTCTGTGTATTCGAAGATGGTCTCTAAGGTAATGGTTTCGAGAAAATGCTTTCGAGCATACCTCACAAACAAATGGTCTGTCATTGGTATGCACTCGAAGATGTGTTTTAAGATTTCCTTTATTAGAAAATCCCTTTGCACATATTTCACAAATAAATGTTTTCTCATTTGTGTGTATTTGGAGATGTCTTTTAAGGTCTCCATCGTTAGAAAATGTTTTTGAACAGCCTTCACAAACAAAAATCCTCTCTTTCTGATCGGCACAAAGATGTAGTTTAGGAGAATAATTTTCAGACAATCCTTTTGAGGACATTTCACAAAAAAGTGAATTTTCATCTGATTCAGACTGAAACTGAGTCGTTGACATTTTGTTCATAAAATGGTGACTCTTGAAATAGAGAAAATTTCCGTTAGTTATCTCTACAGAAAATAACTTTTGCTTCTTTTCCAATAATAATAATAATGATCTTTAACTTTCAATTATGAAAATTATTTTCTTGATTTTGCTTTGAATCTAAAAAAAAAGAAAAAATGGTAAATTAATTCAGTTTTCTTAAAACTGTTTTAAATTTATATTATTTTAAAATCTCTTTTGAAGATTTTATTTATTTTTTATTATTTTCACAGTTTAATGTAGCAGAATTGGTTACTAAGTTTTTTTGAAGCAGATATTTATTATTTTGATAAAAACTGACAAAATTGGAGCAATCTGTACAAAAAACTCACACAAAAAAGATGTTTGCATACGAGATTTTGTGTAGTGGCTAAGAAAATCCACAATGGGCAGTGATATGAACATTTGTATGAAAATAGTCCAAGGTACATACTAATGAACAAGAGTCTCACATTTTCCACGTTTTATGAATTATTTGACAATTTTTGTAGAAAATTAATTACCTATACCTCTGTAATTGAATTTTATTTTTTGATGTTATTGTTCATGAGATACAGAACATGTATGAATATGAACATAACATATGAATACATGTTCAGTAGATTGCAGATTCTCCCAAATCTGCAATCATAAAATACGCAAATTCCTAAAATCTGCACATCACAGGTGTAAACAATGCAAATCTTAGTTTAGATGTTAGGACAAAATTGCAGATTTTTTTAGTTTTATATCATTCCATATTGTAATTTTTAATAATATGACTGAACTTATAGTTTCTGATGCAGAAAGTATAAATTTATTTCTAAAAAAAGATAAAGATATTTCTGATATCACTTTTAAACAATCTTTTTATCAAATATAATCAAGTATTAATCAAACTTTTTTGGATACTAAGATTGGCTAAACCTGAAATAAAACTTCTTTAGATTATGATTTTAATGTGAATTAGTAAGGGACCTTTATCAGGCAAATTTCATTGAATAATTCATGAAAAACGTCTCATCTTTATTTTGCACTTTTAATTATACATTGTAAATTATTTACTTCAAATTTACTTTTAATATTTTAATATTATTTAAAATTATTTTTTATCATTTTAGTTTATTACTTTACTTATTTTAATATTTTACTGTATTTCAAACATTCATTGTAATTTTAGTTGCATTACTACACTCAAATCACTGTTTAAAAATGTAAATAATATAATAAACAGAAATACACAAAATTTTAAAATTTACATACTTTTGGTCTGAAGCTGTGCAGATTTGAGAGAGTTTACTGTATTTACAGAAAAAGGATTTTAAAGTCATCTGTGAACTCTGGTAGCAAAACTGAATTGATAGCAGCTTTTAGTATGTTAAGTTCTTTTCTCAAATTGCTGTTTTTGTGAAAATTTTTTATTGTATTATTATTACTTTAAATTAAAGTTCAAGCATTTAGGGTTTCAAAAATGATTTACTTTTGGTTCAGGGATAATTAAAAGAAAAATATAAATTGGAAATGAACTTTTAGAAACTGGAAGAAACTATTTAAAAACCACTGAAATGTAAATGATACATTTTAATACACAATTATATAAACAACTAGAAATATGGTAGATTTTAAAGTTGTAAATTTTATATGTAATTGTTTGTGTTATATCAAAATCAAAATTTATATTTCTCATGTATACATTAATTGTTTAGTATACATTAGTTGTTTGTATACATTAATTTAAGAGCTATTTTTATTGAGAAATACACATTTAATATTTAATTTTGTATATGTTAGTAAATTAAAGATACATTGAAAACCTTTTGCTCCATAACACAGGAGAGTAGTTTGCTTATATGTTGTTGAAAAAAAAGTGAAGTATATTGAATATATTTCGTTAAAAAAGTTTTGGCAGAAACACAATTCATTGCTAAATTTTGATTAAATGTTGTCTAAATTTGAAAAGATATTTTAAATACCCTTAAAACTTTATATGATATAATGTATTTCTATAAGAAATATTTGTTAGGTTTATTTCGTCTTTTAACTAAAATTATAGTATGCATTAAACAAAAAAAAAAAAAAAAATCATATTTAAAAAAAAAGTGTCCTGAACATTGGAAAATATCACAAACTGCATACCCTAACTAGCACCTGCGTAAAAATTCAGAGTTACAGAGATATCAATATTAATAAATATGTTAATAATAATAATAATGAAGTTTAATATCGAAAATCGTTCTAAAACTCTCGGAAAGGTTTTCTGAATGCTGCACTGAAGAATTAAAGATGAGAGAATTATTCATACAATAGACTCCCTCAAATCTGCAGTCCTAAAATCTGCACATAACTTACGGATGTAAACAATGAAGCATTCTGTTCAGAATTATGGACAAAATTTGACTCTTTTATTTTTATACCCTTTCTATATACATTTTAATGTGTCATTTCTGTTAATATTACTGAATTTATACTTTTCATCAAGGAAGAATAAACGTTTTTCTGAAAAAATTCAAAATATTGCTTACATCACTGATAATCACAATCTTTTTGCCAAATGTATTTATGCATTAGTCCAGCATTTTTTACTATTAAGTATGACTAAACCTGAAATAAAACATCCTTATTTTATGAATTTGATGTAAATTCGGAGTGCATCTTAATGAAACAGATTTCACTGAATAATTTAGAAAAAAATTCATCCCATCATTATAATGAACATTAATTACACATAATTGATTATTTACTTTACCTTTGCTTTTAATATTTTAATCATTTTTTTAAATGTCAAAATTTTTATTATTTTAATTTATAACTTATTTTGATATTTTGTAAGCATTCATTGTAGTTTCTATAGCATTATTAATTGCATTCAAATAACTATTTAAATAATGTAAACAAAGCAATGACCAGAAATCCACAAAATTCTAAAATTTGCACAACCCCTGGTCCCAAGCTGTGTGGATTTGAGGGAGTCTACTGTATTCGTCCTATAGACCATATTCTCCCTTTCAGTTCGAGGCCACAAAAATTTGTCTGCTAGGGAATAACATTCTTAATTGTATCAATGAAAAGCATTGTGATTAAAAAATTTACGCTTACATTTTATTTTTATATGAAGTTTTAGAATTTTAGAGGGACAGGTATGGGTTATAGATCAATTCTTTTCTGTATATTAAAGCAGCTGCATGCATATTTTTCATTTTACTTATAAAGTAAAAATTTTAAATTTTAATTAATAAGTATATACAGTTCTGTATTTTGCTAAGCCAAAATCCAAGTTAAAACATTTAAGAATTCCAACATTTTCAATTAACAGATATAATTATTTTATTCTAGTTTTATAGCATTGTATTTGTACAATATCTTTTCAAAGCAATATTTAACCAATCTCATAGTAATGCTTTTCATTATGAATCAAAATAAATTGAAATAACATAATTAAATCTATATTGTTACTATTTGGCACATCAATCCTAGAAATTTACATGAAGAATTATAATGAGAGGTGTTTTCTGTTCTCTTTAATTTACGACAAGCTTTTTCATCTGCAAATTTTCTCCTTGGCAACTAACCTGAACATGTTTCGGGATAAAAAATTTCGAAGGGAAACACTACAGGGTTTATGAATACAAATGAAACAGATCTTGAAATTATCATAAATTTTATCATCTCACTCAGAGAAAAAAAATGCTTGTACATGATTTTTTTTTCTTTGTATAGTAACAAATTAAATATTTATGGTAGCAACACTCCCACACATTCCCATCCAATTACAGCACTGAGTATATATGGATTTTAATTAGTATGTAAATATTTATCAAAAATAATTGATACAGAATAAATTTGCAGTATTTTACACAAGAATTTATCTGTATTTATGCAGTATCAAATTATGCAGTAATGAAGCAAATGCGCCAGCAGCAACTTGATTGCACCCAAATGATTTCCACTAAGTGACATCAGGAGAATACTGGAAGAAAGTAGCTTATACTGTCTTTCTAAAAATATATCGGCTTTTTGCCTGCACAGTAATAAAAAGTTTTAAAAAAAACAGGCAAAAATGGAAAACAAAATGACGAAGAGTGAAAAAATAAAATTAGAATGCATAGGCATAACGAGCCTTTTGAAGGGGTGGGTGCCCAGAATTCTTAACCTGAGCATGCTGGGTACAAACAATATCTTATTAGTAAAACCTTCTAAAATGGAGCTCTATAAAACAGTTTTAATATCCGTTTTGGCATGTTTTTATCTTAGAGTGTATAATTGTGTGATATTTCTTTTTAAAAGGGTCTAAAAGCAATTATAAAAATAATTGTGAAAGGGTCTGTATAAGCGGGGGGGGGGGGAGGTGCCCAGATACCTCCCCTCTCTGGTTACGCTCATGGAATGGTATTATGTTTAAATTTTCACCCTGTACACTCGCACCTTAATGAGCTTTTTGTTTTGACAGTTTTTAATTTGAAAAGCATTCATAATTTTAATCAAAAATAATAAGTGATATAACCATAAAAACAAAACTACAAATTTACATTTTATTTTATTTAAGTAAAATTAATAAAGAGACAAATTTTTAAATTAAACAGAGCGAAAATAACAGCATTAATCTTTTCTTTCTTTCTTTTTTTTTTTTTTTTTTTTTTTTTCAACACTGTAAAAGCAAAATAAAAGATTTGTGGAATTTTCCAGAAAAAATTTATCCTGATGTCAAATTGAATGGAAAGAAAAAAAAACCTGAAAATGATCTTTTAACAGCACTAGTACTTGTACAACAAATTTGCAAATAAGTAACTAGCTCATAAATTTTTTTTGATACATCACAAACTGATGAAGTACTTTCCCACTACTTGAAAGCTGTAAACTGATTCAAAAACATTAATAATGCTTGGAAAAGGATTTTTTTCTTGTCAATTTTTACAAAAAAAGGTAGTTAGGATATTTTTTTTCAGTCCCTTTCAATTTTTCTTTTTTTGTTCATAATTCAATAATTCCCCCTCTGTATTTTTTAAGTGTAATAAAAAAGCAACTAAAAAATCTGGTAAAGTTGCTTGTTTGAAATGTGTTTTGAGTATGGTAATACAACTAAGCGAAATGGAATTCTATACACCACAAATGACAAGCATCTGCTGGTGTTGAACTATCACTCTAAATAGGATTTATAGACGTAGGGAATATTGAAAAAATCTTACCAGCCAAAGATTTATTTTATTAGTGAGTATATGATGTAATATACAGTTATGGAAAAAAAAAGTAATCTCCCCCTACTAATTTTGCAAAAAATTATTGTAAAAAGTTAATGGTACTAAACGATTGGAAATAAAGTCCAGGTTTGGAGATAAATAAAAAATTATACATTTAAAATTTGCTTAGAGGGCGATATAGATATTAAAACAAACTTTTTTTTCAATAGTAACAGTACCTGATTCTGACAATATAAAAGAACGGTACTTCTAAGTTATCCCGTCGACCAATTTCACCAAATTATACAAATCGCCAAACTAATAGCCAAATTATACATGTTGACATAATTTTTATTTTAAATAACAAAAAAACAAATAATTAGTAGAACATTAATAAAAAGTCGAAATAAAAATCACTTAATGACATTTTAAACATGTGAATCACATTTAATGTCTTTGAATGTGACATTCACGATCATCTATTATTGGCATTTAATCTTATAGTTTGGCGATAATTTTTTGGTCGATGGGATAACCTAGAAGTACCAAAAGAACTCTATCACTTTCAATTAATCTAAAAACAAATTTTCATGCAATTCAAATGAAAGGTTTTCAAGAAACTAATCATTTTAAAATGAGCATGTTTTTGACGTTGTATCCAAATTGAAGTTTGGTTACTTGATTTTTAGCCGAGGGAACCTCCTTGGTCAAGGCAATTCTTAGGGGCCACTCAAGCAGTCATTGAAGAATGCTAAAATACAGGATAACGTAAGAAGTTTTAAAATATTTATCCACTTCCATCATAGATAGCCTTTAAAACCACCATTTTGCCATTTTTTTTAGCATAATTTAAAACCCACACAGAAGCAAAATTTGAAATTTTGGATTTTCATAAAGCAGATCTTCATAAATGTAAATCCATCAAAATAATTGTAGATTGCAATTCATAATTTTTTCAAATATTAATTTCACAATTCGTATCATAAAATTATAAAAATTGTAAATTCAATGTATTTATGTTTGGGTATTTTAATATTATTGCAACATAAAAAATTAGCACATTAGGAGTACAATTTCAGGAGATATTAAAGGAAATTTGAAAATGTAATTTAACATTCGAATTTAACACTAAATTTTAAATGCTTGTAATTCAAAAATTTATCACTCAAATAAATTGAAATTTGGTGTCTAGGCCTGGTTTGTACCAAAGATTTCAAATATCTTGTTAAAAGTGGGTATTGTAATTGAAAAAAAGTTCACCTTTTTTTCAATATGTAATTAGCCAAAAGGCAAATTTTATATACATCATTCAAAAGTAGACTTTATTTCCAATCGTTTTGTGCCAGTAACTTTCTTTTACAGTAATTTGTTGAGAAGTTAGTCAGGGGATGTTTACTTACAGTGACTGGGGTGTGTGACTGTACAGTTAAAAATTATGAGAAAATAAACTTACAAAAATAGTTAGTCACTGTTACTAAGAAATTATTTCTAAGTTGAAAAATATAGACAATTGTTTTAAAAAATGATGTTTTTGCCATACCTTATACAGTCAAAGATTGATAATCTGCACACCCATAATCCGCAATTTTCTATAATCTGTGTCACTTTACAAATGTAAACAGTGTAACAAACACTTTAAAAAATTTACAAAATTTGTGATCCAAAAATGATTTTTTAAAACAAATAATAAAAAATTGAAAAAAAATCATAATAAAACATCTACATTTTTTAAATTTAACTCTTTTATTTTATTAACAGTAAAAAGTAAACTGTATTGCGGAATATATATAATTATTTTTATTGAAATGTACATATATATCAATTTTTTAATAGAATAACTTTAAAAAGATCAAGGAATAATAAAATGACGCATAATCCATAATACTCTATAATCCACAATATTCCATAATCTGCACAACCTTTGGCCCCAACTTGTGTGGATTATAGAACTTTGACTGTACAACTGCAATGTTTCAAAGATTTCCTAAAAATGTACTCCACCTTTTAGGAAATATATACTCGCCATTTGAAAGAAAAGTAATGTATTTTCTCCTCTATCTCTCTAACTGTTTAAAGCATTTGCAATAAAAGATCTTTAACATTACTGTTAAGATTAAGGTCTCTGACAGTAGGACAGTCTGACCTATTGAAATAAATTTCACTAATATGATCATTAATGATTTTAATATAAATGGCTCTGGTTCTTGCTAAAAGTTTCTAAGAAAGTTGATTGTTTTAGCAAGTGCTGCAAACTAAGAATGGTGCAGTATGATCATCGCATTCATTTAGCCGAGCATGAACAGCACAGTGATTCTGAAGATATTTTTATATTTCAATTACAATTTTTGTATTTGTTTGTGGAGTTATATATTCACCTTGATGATTTAACCAATGAGTAGAGCAACTATATATGCTAACACTTTGTCATCATCTCTTGATTTTTGCTAGAGGCAATAATTGTGGCAAAAAGTATTTTTGCTGGCCCAGTTTTTTCCACTTTGGCAAAAATTGGCCAACCCTGTTAATACCCATTAATAAGTAATATCATAAAGCGTTAATAATAAGTTATATCATTAATAAGTAATATCATAAAGCAAAACAATTTAGTTTCATTATCAAAACAAGCTTTCAAATTTGCAAACAAAAAAAATAAATGAAATTCATACTGGTGAAAAACGTTTTGCAGATGAGAAATTGGACAAGAAATTCTCTGAAAAGAATAAGTTAACTAGACACCTCATTTCATACTTGTGACAAATATTTTGTGTGAGATAAAGCAACTTTTAAAAAAAATTGTAATTTATTCTTTTCTGACTAGTTTTTTTAGTAGAAATCGTATCATATTCTTGTATATCTCCAAATTAAGTGTCAACATCAGCTATTGCAAATCAATTTTTATTTATTTTGCTTTATATTCTTTGAAAAGTCTTGTTATTTTCTTTTTATTTTTTGCATAAAATGAATTAAAAAAGTTTATAATGTTTTCTTCTTATTTAGGATATTTCAGTTAAAATAGCCATATTAAACAGCATTTCATACCATGAATTCTTTAACTGTAAAACTGACTTTTTTACAAACTGAAAAACATTTTTCTTCAATGAGTTGCTTCACCTGAAACATACGTAATATCGATAATAAATTGTTAGTAATTAAGAAAAAACTTCATATGTCTTTGATAAACAGACTGTTATTTCATAAAAAATAAAAATTCAATAAAGTTTTAAAATATAAAAAAATTGTGGTAAAATGATTTTTACTAATTTATCCTATTCGGTCTCTTCTTAAAACTTTCTGACTAACTTGAAACATATTTTAAATTTTTATTGAATTTTCTCTCTTATGTCTGTGCCTAACTCTTCAGAATTACTTGAACTGTCATATAAATACTATTCGCTATTTAACATTGCAGATTCATTACTGAAAATCAATTGTGCAATTTTTATAGTTTGTTCAGAAGGTTTAATACTCAACAGGCGTTCATGTTGTCATAAAAAAACAGAGGGTATACTCTCACGGCACAGTGTACCCCACAGTAGACTCCCTCAAATCCGAAACACTCAAATCTGCAATTTTCTAAAATTTCCACATAATTTAAAGTTTTAAACAATGAAGAACTCAATTCAGATATAGGGAAGACTTTTTTAGTTATATATGAGATCCATACATATTTTAAATTTGTAATTTTTGTTAATATTACTGAAACCACGTTTTTTTTATAAAGGAAGAATAAATTTATTTTTGAAAAAACTGTAGATATTGCTGATATCATTGATAATCACAATCTTCTTACCAAATATACTTATATATTAATTGAACATTTTTGTTGTTATGTCTGACTCAACCTGAAATAAAACTTTATTATTTTATGATTTTGATCTGAATTAGTAATGTACCTTTGTGAGGAGAGTTTCATTGAATACTTTAGAAAATATACATTTCATCTTTATACTGAATGTTTAATCATACATTATTGATTATTAACTTGACCTTTACTTTTACAATTTTAATCATTTTAAAAATTACCTAAATTTTTATCATTTTAGCTTATCTCAACAAAATTTTAGAATCCATTAAAACCATTAAGCTCGGGCCGCGAGCTTGTGACGATCATTTATCATACTCTGTTCATAGAATCTGGCACAATATGCTATAATTAAGTAAGCAGTCTACGCACTCTCATCTCAACTCAACTATGCACGTGGACGTAAGTGTTTACATTTTGAAACTTTAAATTAAATTTAACATCTTTATATTGTATCCTGACGACGTTCGTAGAAACGAAAGAAGCATTGATAATTTTTAAGTATGTTTTAAATATATTATTTTTATAAGTTTACCATTTAGTAATGTTTATTTATTTTAGTACATATTTTAACATTCTTATCACTGTTTGAAAAATTTAAACAAAGCAATGACCAAAAATCTACAAAATTCTATATTCCGCACAATTTCTTGGCCGAAGCTTTGCAGATTTGAGGTAGTCTACTGTATTACAACTTTCTTGAGCAATAGAGGGCATACCGTGGTACTTAAAAATCAGGAATATATGCAGTGTATACTAGGGTGGATCGAAAAATCGAAATTCGGATAATCGAATCGGCGCTGTCTTATAATGGTTCCGTTTTCACTTTATAAGCACGGAACCATAAAAAATAACAATAAATCAATTTTCGCCTGTACTCTGTAACTCAGAGAGCCCGGGTTCGATCACCTTATATTACTAAAATCGAATTATTAAACAGGACAAAAAAGGAGACCGTCAAATGATCGCTAATAGCGCCAAGAATGCAATCTTATTAGCTCCCTACCCACTTTTCCCAGTTGGTATCTTCTGAAGAAGAAATCCTTCTCATGGTATTCCCCAACAAAGAAGAAATTGATGGCCAGCAGCAAGATATGTGCTGGCAATGATAGAGAAGTGCTGGCTAATGGTCTACCGCTGCATGACCACTGCTGGACAGCTTCAGTCAACTTTGCTGTTGGAAATATATTACATAAAATTCTGACCAGCCTCCGTTATTTCAAACGCTGGCCCACTACACGATGGAAGTGCACGAACTTTTGCAATATTATTACTGGGAACATTTACACTAGGTGGCGTTGTGAATATCGAAGACACTGAGTATTTCGGAATTCATTATTCTGGGTATTTGTAATTTCATTCTGGAATTTTTAATGTTTTATTAGCGACCCTTACGTATGTTGTGATTGTAATCAAGAACAATAACAACCATTAATAATAAAATAAATCAGTAAAACAATATAAATATATTTTTTATTTTAACGACATTTTTTTTATTCTTCAATCTAATTTTCTAAGTTACAAATGACTTCGTTTTTCATAATTCACACATTTGAGAATCAGCATATAAAATGTATATGATATCTATATGGTTTTAAAGATTAAGAAGGCAAATCGCAATAGAAACAAATTTAAAATATCTAATAAAAAAAGATGAGGTGTGAAAAGCCATAGCATACGCTGAAGGCATCAATGCTCGTCCGATCACAAAATCCAAACAGCATCGAACGCGGTTAGTACTTGGGAGGGTCCACTGCATGTTGGTGAAATTTGAATGTAGAGAAGAGTTGGGAGAATACATTTTAGGTGGTTTCACTTCATACACTTGCTGTCATTGTCAAGAATGGCTACATTCCTCGAATTTTTTAATCGTACTACGTAAAATATGAGCAATCTCGTACGCAATCTGAGTACATTCTGGCGAGTTAGAAATGGAACAGGCGGCAGATAGACAGACTGAATTCATAAACACTTTTGAACTTTGTTGGAAAGTATTAATAAGTTGTAATGTGACAATGAATGTATTTTTTAACAATATTATGCATTTTCAATTTCACTTTAATAATGATAAAACCAAAGGCAAGACTATTACATAACAATGCATGCGCGTTAGTGCCTAACTAAAAGCATAATTACATTTTTAATGAAAAAAAAATAAAAAAATTATTATTTTGTTTACTGAGAACATATATACTGTCCAACAATGGACAGATAAGAAAATTTCAAGGTCATAAATAGAAAAACTTTACATTATTGTAAAAGTAATTGTTTAAGGCAGTATACTTTTAAATGGATAAATACAACAATTGTGCAAGAATGAATATCGTTTTAGTATTAACAATACATATTCTTTAATGAAAGTTAAATGCAAATAAGAGAAACAACCAAAATAAAATAGTGCATCACCACCCAACATAATGGCGATGTTTGAAGATTTCCGAGGTTTCGAGTACTTGTACGATGCTTGCATAAGAACAGAAGACGGCAGTGAGTTTCCAGTTCATCGCGTGCTTTTAGCTATGAGAAGTGAGTATTTCCACAATTTATTCTGCAACTCGTCCGTGGGGCAAACTGACGTGCTCGTTCCAGAGATTCAAGGCTCAACTTTAGAAACCATCTTGAATTACATCTATGCAGGAAAGCTGAATTTTACCAAAAATAACATCAGAGACATTCTTGTAGCAGCTAATTTCTTGGGCATGGAAAAACTTCAAAACACCTGTAAATTTTTAGCCATCAAGAATCTGACAACATCGAATAGCGTTCCTTTGTTTCTTGAAGGAACGAAAGATAGAGATGGTGGCATTTTCAAGGCATCTTCTCGATTCATTCAGGTGAATTTTCAACAAATCTTAAGAGACCGAAATTCAAGATTCGAGGATTTGACGGTGGAATCTTTAATTTGGATGCTGTCTTCCGATTCCTTGAATATTTCGAATGAACGGCAATTATGGAAGGCAGTAGAGCGCTGGGTTTGTGGATTTCAAGACGAAAGAAAGAAATGGCTCGAAAATTTAATTTTATGCATTCGTTTTAATGATGCCGACAATGATTTGCGCTCTGAAATTCTTGATCATCCACTTGTTAAGGAAAATCCTTCCTGCATCAAGTTAATAAAAACTGTATCTGAACAATTAGCAGTTCCAAAACGTCGCATCCCCAAGATGTTACATTTCTTTACCAAGTCCTTCTTCAGCAGATCAGATTATACTGTGGGCATTAGAATTTTCATTACATACGATGAAGACATTGATTTCTGGCGATATGTCACTTCGAAAATGTTTTGTCCTGATGTTGTTTTGCATAGATCAGGACCGTTTGTCATAATGTTTGATATGGCGAAGAATGTGATCTATACTTTTGATATTTTGTCGAAGACATGGTCAACTTTAAATCCGCCAAACATACCCCGTCGGAACTACAATGTGGCAAAATCCGGAAATCACATTTATGCCATGGGAGGAATTTCGCCAGAAATAGAAATTGATGAGATTGTGACAACGTTAGAACGGTATAATTTTGATTCCGAAACATGGGAAATCGCTGCAACTCATCTTGCTTTTGCTGAAAGTGCAGCTGCTACAGTCAACAATGTGATTTACATGGTCGGAATCAGAGATTTTATCACTAAACATCTGTCTGCACAAGTTTATAATCCGTTCACTAATATCTGGCGTACAATAAGTGCTCCAAAAACTTACCGTCGCTTTTTTGCGTTGGCAGCCTATCAAGAGCGACTGTTTATTCTGGGTGGACAGAAACATGACGAGTATTTGAAATCTGTGGAAGTATATGATGCTGACAGGGATACTTGGAAAGACTTTGAAAATTTGCCGTTTGCTTACTTCTTTCCGAAAGCCGTCACAATAAAGGATATATTTTACGTGTTTGATAATAATTCGTGTTATTCACGTGATTTCCGCTGTCCTCCTGTTCTTTGGGATGAAAAAAATCTTAAGTGGCAAGTTTTTGAAGCCTCATCGCCTTTCTTTGATTTAAATATTAGTCAGTTTTGCACCATCGAAGACTCAAGTATCATAATGGAAATGAGAAAAGAAAACAGAGATGCATGTACTAATTGGGTGGAAAGTCCCTTTTTTACTCATCTAAACTCTTAGGACTCGATAAACTGTGTCATCAAAATTGTGCATTTTCCAATAGTTTGTATCGAAAACTAATTTGAATTTATCTTCAATAAATCACTATGAATTGCAATTTCTGTATTTTATTATGCATGAAATATCATTTGAAATTCGTTTATATAATTTTAGAACTAAACAAATATTGATTACATTGATTCTATTGGTAATCAATTGCGCCAATAAAAATTGCGCCAATATTGCAAAGATTCCAATGAAATATCGTTATGCCTAAATATTGTTTTTACATTCGAAATATGTAAAAAAATATCCTAAGTACAGACATATTGGTTTTATATATCAGTACTTAAAATACAAATCCATCATTGCAAATAAATTAACTTAACAATGGAAATTTCGAGAAAAAAATGGCACGTTATTTCTTACCATTATCCATGGAAGCATATGGACACTTATAGTCATGCATTTAATTGTTAGTTCTTGATTTTGACAAGAGTGGTATCGATGGAAATGTATTGTCATGAGCGATGTGAACAAATCTATTTGTGAGGCCAATTTCTTTCGTAATGCCCTGCATAACATATGACAAAAAAAGATTCTAACTAAATTTTGGGTATCGTTGCAGTCATTCTATTGTAATATTTGATTGAACCTCGGTTCTCGTAAGTTATTTAATCGTGTTAATTACCCATGCCAAGAACTTTTCAACGATGCAATTTTCAAGAAAGCAGGTCTTCTTTTTTTTCACTTTTATGTGTTACGTGACAGGGGAAATTAGTCTATATCTGCTAAATGATTGGATTTAGACGAATAATTTCTAAAAGTCCTTTTTCTTTTTTAATCTTCATGGCAAGACTTTTTCCAATTTGATCATCATTTACAAAAATCAAATCTTATTTTTATTTTTCTTCGTATGTGATGTCGCTGATGAAATTGCACCGTATCTTGCGAACAGCAGACAACGGGGGCTTATTTTCTTGTTCGACGCAGAAAAATCTTTTTAACGATATCATTCTTAGTGGAATTCAGAATTAACAGTTAAGCATGTTGAAAAAGTCATGCTTGGAGATGTGCACCAGGAGGGGTCCGATTAATCTCCAAAGATATGGGAAGCAAAATGTCACTTATGTGCCCTCTTTTAATTGATAAGTGTTCAACATAATCGAAACTGACCAATGCTACAAATATTAATCTAAAGAGTGACGCAGTTAAATCAACATATATTTCCTTAAACAACTGTTTTTTCATATTACCCCTTACATAAAAGATAGATAAAATTAAGAAAAATGTGCAAAAAGGATTTTGCATGTTATATGTATGAAGATATTATCGATTAGGTCGACTAAAAAATCGAAATCACCCATCCTTAGTTTATAATAAATTTATACCGATTTACCATCATTTTTCAACATAAGTAAAAGAAATCAAATTTGAGTGTTCAACCCAATATGGTATTTTTTTCTCTTTTCCAAGAACTTTATTTAAAATTTCTATAGCGATTAATAAAAAAATAAAGCGATTATTAAAAATTTGAATAATGTATAATTTTGTGTTATTTTTTATTATTTCTAACGAGAGCTATCAAAAGACATTTTTTGGATTTTGAGTTAAAATTATTCTCTAATTTTAATCCTTTCTCAACATTTTTTAAAACTTTTCATACAATAGTTGTTTAATTAATTCAATTAAATCAATTTTCTCTATTTCATCTTAAATCTGAATATATGCATATAATATATCTATTTCTAATACGAAATGTCTTTTGACACTTTAAAGATTTGATAATTTCTAAGAATTCTTTGATTATTAGTTTAAAACAATTTTACATGTAAATATTGATACCACTTTATAACATCATATCACTTACAATCAGAATGGAGAATACAGATTTCAGCTGACAAGGAAAATACTGCAATTGCTGTGTATTTTCGATATTCGCATGTTTTCCGCCTTGTTGCTTTTTAGTGAAGATTATTGGAATGATTATTTCGAGAAAACTGAATAACGCGATTTGTCATCCGATTTCAGTAGTGAGTTGAAAAAGCATGAATTTTGTTTTTATGAGTGTAAAAACAGTGGGGGTTAAATAACAAGAGAAATTTATTACATTATTATTTTTTTAAGAATCTTTTAGTTTTTACGAGTTTTTATTTTAGTTATTACGGTTGTTTGTGTTGTTTTTACCAAGACTGATTTGTTATACATATATGACCCGCACGAATAAGTAATTAAAAAAAAATTAGATTTTTTTACTAGAAATTTCGCAACGTAGAGGTTGTTTATATTTGAACTTAAGAATATCTTATACTATAATGCGAGCAAAAATTGTGTGTGTGTGTCTGTCTGTGTGTGTAAATTTTATCTCAAAAATGGGTCTAACGATTTTCGCAAAAAATTTGGATTTTACCATTTTCGTGCACGAGAAGACCATTGGGCTAGGTCACATGTTCGAGAAAATTCGATTATTGGGTCATAATGGGTCAGGATCAAGCTATTTATATCTAGAGAACGGCTGGATCGATATTAAGGAAACTTTGTATCCAATCGTTTTTTGGCACGAGAAAACTATTGGACTGGGTCACATGTTCGAAAAAATTCGATTAGTGGGTCATTTTTGGGTCATTATGGGTCAAGCAATTTTTATCTAAAAACGGCTCTAACGATTTTGATCAAATTTTATATTTTATCATTTTGGATTACAAGAAGACCATTGGGTTAGGTAACATGTTCGAAAAAAATCGATTACTGGGTCATTTTTGGGGTCATTGTGGGTCATGCTATTTTTATCTAGAGATTTTCTCACGCAATTTTGACTAAAACTTACATTCTATGGTTTTCGGGCACGAGAAAAACACTGGGCTAGGTTACATTTTCGAGAAAAAATTTTAATGGGTCATATTGGGTCATTAAGGATCTGGGTCAAGCTATTTATATTTAAAGAACGGCGTGATCGATTTTAACGAAATTTTGTATGTAACAATTTTTTGACATGAGAACACTAATGGTCTAAATCACATGTTTGAGAGATTTCGACTATAAGGGTCATTTGTGGATCATGATGGGTCATAATGGATCACGTCAAACTATATCTAAAGAACAGGTGGATCGATTTTAACGAAATTTTGTATACAACATTTTTTGGTACGAGAAAACTATTGGGCTAGGTCTCATGTTCGAGAAATTTCGATTTCTGCGTCATATTTGGTCATAAAAGATCTGGGTCAAGCTATTTATATTTAAAGAACGGCAGGATCGATTTTAATGTAATTTTGTATACAGCATTTTTTTGGCACGATAAAACTATTGGGCTGGATAATATATTCGAGAGATTTCGATTATAAGGATAATTTATAACCATTATGGGTCATGACGGGTCATAATGGGTCATGGTCAAGCTATATCTAAAGAACGGGCAGATCGATTTTTACGAAATTTAGTATACAACATTTTTTTGGCACGAGAAAACTATTGGGCTAGATCTCATGTTCGAGAAATTTCGATTACTGGGTCATAAAGTGTCTGGGTCAAGCTATTTATATTTGAAGAACGGCAAGATCGATTTTAATGAAATTTTCTATACAGCAATTTTTTTGGCACGTAAAACTATTGGGCTGGGTCACATATTCGAGAGATTTCGATTATAAGGCTAATTTATGGGTCATGACGGGTCATAATGGATCATGGTCAAGCTATATCTAAAGAACGAGCGGATCGGTTTTAAGGAAATTTTGTATACAACATTTTTTTGGCTCAAGAAAACTACTGGGCTAGGTCGCATGTTCCAGAAATTTAAGTTAGTGGGTCACTTTTGGGTTAAACCAATTTTATCTAAAAAATGGCTCTAACGACTTTGACCAAGTTTCGTCTCTGTCGTTTTGGATTACAAGAAACGAAGAGGTTGCGTGAACATTGGGTAAAGTGATGTGTTAGACAGAATTCAATTAGTGAGTCGTTGTTGGTCATGCTAATTTTATCTAGACAATGTCTCGCGCAATATTGACTAAATTTTGAATTCTATCATTTTCGGGCACAAGAAAATCATTGAGTTGGGTCAGATGTTTGAGAAAATTCGATTAATGGCTCATTTTGAGACATAATGGGTTAAGGACAAACTAATTATATCTAAAAAGCGACTCAATCGATTTTATCTAAGTTTCGTATCCAAACGTTTTTCGACGCGCAAAAATGAATGAGCTAGGTCACATGTTCGAGAGAGTAAAATTATAAGGGTCATTTGTGGGCCATGATGGGTCATGCTAATTTCATCTAGAAAACGGCTCTCACCATTTTCACTATACTTTGTATTATATGGTTTTACGGCAAAAGAAAACCAATGGGCTAGGTCACATGCTCGCGAAAACTCGGTTTGTGGGTCATTTTCTATTATAATGGGTTGGGGTCATTCTAATTATGTGCAACAACGACATAATCAATTTTATCTAAATTTTGTGAGGAAACTTTTTTTTATGAGAAGACTATTGCGCTGAGTCGCATATTAAAAAAAATTATATTAGTGGGTCTTTTCGGTTTCATTGCCAAATGCTATCAAGCTAATTTTATCTCAGAAATGGCTTAAACGGTTTTGATTCAATTTTATATACTACTGTTTTTGATTACCTGAAGACAATTGAGCTAAGTCACGTTTGATCAAATTTTATTAGTGGGTCATTTTGGGTAATACAGGTCAGGGTCACGATAATATGGCAACAGCCAATAAGTTGGCAACTCTTGACAAAATATTGATGACATTTGGTCGAAAAATCGACTATTATGATTACGGAAGCCAAAACACATATTTGGCGCCAAATGAAAGAATGTCGACAAATTTGGCTATATGTGGAAAAAATATTGTCTTTCAGAATGTGAAGTAATTTTTACACATTCTTAATAGGATTCGAAATGCATGGTTAAACCGATCAGAGTCGAGCTAAAAAAGTGATTTGGATTGATGTCCTTTCGTTGTAAATTTTAAAATAATGTAAAAAAGTGTATACATACATAATTGTCTTATTGATTGTTTTTGTAAATAATACTATTATAAGTAACATGTTTTATAATAATAATACGCAGAGATTGATTAAGTGAAAATACTACATCGAGTTGAACACAAAGTTAATCTTGACCGAGCTAAGCTCGGTCACTCCTGCTAGTTTTACTTTGAATAGAGCAAATAATTTAAAAAGATTCTCGTACTAAATTGTTGTTTTTAGGTGCATTCGTAATTATGTAAATACGTAGCACATATAGTTGTCGTTCAGTCCGTCCGTCCGCATATAACAACGCAAAAAGTACCAAACCGAATCGTTTGAAATTCAAAATACATAATTATTACATAATTTTGTCGCGTCATTTCAAATTTTATAAAAATCGGATGCATAAATCAATTACAGGGACAATCAAAAGTATCCAATTACATTACGGTCAATGGGGGAAAAAGTTTCAAATGCATTTTAATCATTTGAAATTTAAAATACATTATTATTACATAATTTTGTCGAGTTACTTAAATTTTTTGAAAATCGGATGCATAGATCAATTACAGGGGCAGTCAAAAGTATTCCGTTACATTATGGTCAAAGGGGAAAAGTGTTTCGAATGCATTTTAATGGTGTTACACTCAGTCGAACATAATAAAATTGATATGCATCTATAAAGTACATATTATAATATACATTTTGCATAGTCTGTGGTGCAAAGAACTTTTGTTATTGATTTAGAAGGCCACACAAAAGTATTCCACTACATAATGTATAGGGTGAACTTTGTTTGGTGCATATTTTAATTGTAATTTAACTATTTACAATTTTATGAGATTGATACATGGGAGTGACATTTTTAACTCTTTGTTATTGTAAGAACGTACCTCATTTGCTATGCTTCACGTGCAATTTCCAACTTGTTTAAAATTCCTGTGTTTGATTTTCTAATTTTACAAAATGAAGAAGGTAATCTTTTTGAAATTATTGTTCGTGTTGGTCTGAAATATATTTGATTTCTTTTGTGTCTATTTACATTTTGTAGATCGTTGAATTAAGCAAGAATTTATAATATCATTAAATAATATCTAGTAAATTAACATCAATGTGCTAATAAATATATTACTCAAAGTATCTAAATGTAATTGTATATAAAATTAATATCAAAATATCTATATTTAAAATCCTAACAGTTTTGGCAGTTATTTGTATCTAGACTCAAATATATCAAAAGACACCTTTTGATACAAATAGGTGTACACAAAATCGTGGAAGAAACAGGGTCATTCCATGTCAAGTGTCCTAAATTTTGGCATGGTTCCCGCTCGACCCCCTTCAATTTTTTATAATTGATAAAGAATATGCATGTAGGTAAAGTATGAACTTTTGGAACCTGTATAGTACAAGAAGCAGTATAGATGGGGCGCCAGGGGTCGATTTGTACCAATCACTATTTCATGGTCGTAGAAAAAACGGCCAAATCGTCAAGTTTGGCATCATATTGATCATGATAGATGAGACCTTGCTTAATGAAAATAAGTGATCTATTACAATTTTTTATGCTAAAAAATGTAATTGCAGTATTAAAAATTAAAAATCAAAACTATCGTTATTACTAGGCCTCAAAGTATGCCGTACGGCCATTCTGGATGAATTTTACCCTTACTTTAACATGCTGTAACTACTGTAAATATTTTTTAAAAAATTTATCGCTTCAAAAATTAATTACCTATGAGCGTGTAATATTTCCGCTAAAGTTGTTTTTAAATTGCTTAAATATTCATTAAGTTATTCATGTTCAAAATCAAATAAAAACTTAAAACCGTCGATTTTGCAACATTTTCAGCAGCGTATATCTCAAAAGGGACACTTCTGATTTCGTTACAATCAGCACCAATAGAAAGAACATATCTTAATTTATAAAAAAAAACTTTCATTTTGGGCCTTTTAGATAAAGAAGGAAAATGATAAAATTCAAAAACCTGTTGTACGATATAATCAAGATACATACGAGAAAGGTATATTTCACGACAGGGTTTTTCAACATATTTTGACCCATTCTTTTTTATTCCAACGATTAATGCATAGATAATTATCACTTTTTTTGGTCACAGTTATTTCCCCTTTACCATAATGAATGATTTGTAACCGCATTGCCAATGAGTTATATCGAAGAACCAGACAAAACTAGGTTCTGGTTGGGTATTACATGTTTCAAATTATGAATGTGGGTACCTAACAAGATCAATAAATTATTATAGACTAAAAGTTTTGAGTATTTCAAGCTCCCATTATTTTGATTCATGATTCCCCAAGCTATAAAAAACATTACTCTTTGGTTCAGTTTGTCAAATTTCTTATTGATTGCGATTGCAACAGCTTTCGGTAAATTGTATTGCTGTTTGTAACTTTTGTTTTTATTGGAACCGGAACAGTAATTATTAAAGGCTCTTCTGGAATCCAACTAAGGTCATGTCTAGTGGGCCTATATAATGTTTTCGAAGGTCCATGAGGGTGCATAAAATATATTAAGACATCGTTCTGTTCAACTGTTATTTCATGTACCTTTCCAATCCACCAATTTTTATCGTAGATACAAACAATAAACTGTCCAAACCTAGTATATCTGATAAGGATATATTTCGAAATGCAGTCTTAGCACTCTTATCAACATGTGTTATAATGGATGTTGCATCATTTGATATTCTACTGACAGGAATTTGTTTTCATTTACTGATACAAAATCATTATGTTCTGCTGTTCCAGGAACTGTACATCCGATTTTGAAATGCTCTTCTAGCTCAGTTTTTCACAGCTTCAATTTCTTTTTTTGAAAAAAAAATGAATTGAATTTCCTTTATATTCTTTTTACAGAATTTGTATAGATTTTTGAATAGATAGAAATTTTTTTGGAAAGTATTTTCGAAGATAATGATCCAGAAGGCACCATTGAATTTAAACAGTGGGTGCACACAGATCTTGACACGTTAGAGATGAAGCAGATGACAACAACTGGAGATTTTATTGAAGAATTGGTATTGAAAATCTCAGAACTTTTTTACATATCATTACCTTTCAAAGCATCGAAGTAAATGTCTGAGAATGACCAGAAATATTCTTAAGCCAGATGAACTGATCATATTCATGGACTTTGCAGAAAATTACAGCTTTGTAATCCAGGATGCTATTCAAGGTTTCCATTGGGAAAACAGCCATGCGACATTGCACCCATTTGTTATCTATTTTAAAGATAATTCGAAAACTAAAAGTGCGAGTTACAGCATGATTAGTGATTGTCTCAAACATGAATCAGTTGCTGTATATACACCATTAATAAAACTAATGAAGCATCTGAAAAAAAGCTTTGACGAAATTACGCATATACATTATTTTAGCGATGGATCTTCTGATGCAATACAAGAACTTAAAATTTTTTCTAAATCTTCGTTATCACCAAACTGATTTTGGAATTTCTGCAGAGTGGAACATTTTAGCACAAGTTATGGGAAATCATCCTGTGAAGAAATACGAGAAACTGAAAAGCGGTTAGCTGCAAAGGCAAGTCTTCAAAGGCCATTTAAAGACAAAATTTTAACTCCGACGGATCTATATGAATTCTGTGAAAATAATATAAAGGAAATTATATCCATTTTTGTATCAAAATAAGAAATTTAAGCAGTAAAAAATTGAGCAAGAACAGCGTTTCAAAATTGGAACAAAAGAACATCATGATATTGTAGCAGTAAATGAAAATCAAATTCGTGTCAATAGAATATCAAATGATGCAACATTCTTTATAACACATGTTGGTAAGAGTGCTAAGACTGCATTTCACATTGTATCCTTTTCAGATATACTAAGTTTAGACAGTATATTGTTTGTATCTACGATAAAAATTGGAGGATTGGAAATGTACATGAAATCTCCCTTGAAGAGAACGATGCCTTAATAAATTTTATAAACCCTCATGGACCTTCAAAAACATATTATTGGCCCACTAGACAAGACCTCTGTTGGATTCCAGAAAAGCCTATAATAATTACTGTTCCAGTTCCATTAAAAACAAAAATTATTCAGCAATGCAATTTACCGAAAGCTGTTGCAATCGCAATCAATAAAAAATTTTACAAACTGAACCAATGAGTAATGCTTTTTATAGCTTGGGGAATCATGAATCAACATAATGGGAGCTTGAAATACTCAAAACGTTTAGTCTATAATAATTTATTGATCTTGTTAGGTACCCACGTTCAGAATTTGAAACATGTAATACCCAACCAGAACCTAGTTTTGTCTGGTTCTTCGATATAACTCATTGGCAATGCGGTTACAAATCATTCATTATGGTAAAGGGGAAATAACTGTGACCAGAAAAAGTGATAATTATCTATGCCTTAATCGTTGTAATAAAAAAGAATGGTTTCAAAGTATGTTGAAAAACCCCATTGTAAAATATACCTTTCTCGTATGTATCTCGATTATATCGTACAATAGGTTTTTGAATTTTATTATTTTCCTTCTATACCTAAAACGCCCCAAAAAAAAGAAAGTTTTTTTATACATTAAAATATGCTCTTTCCAGTGGTGCTAATTGTAACCAAATCAGAAATGTCCCTTTTCAGATATGCGCTGCTGAAAATGGGGCAAAATTGACGATTTTAATTTTTTATTAGATTTTGAACATGAATAATCTAATGAATATTTAAACAATTTAAAACAACTTCATCGGCTTTATGACATACTCATAGGTAATTAATTTGTGAAGCGACAAATTTTTAAAATAATATTTACAGTAGTTACAACATGTTAAAATAAGGGTAAAATTTCACTAGATTCGCCGTACGGCCTACTTTGAGGCCTAGTAATGACAATAGTTTTGATTTTTGATTTTTAATGCTGCAATCACATTTTTTAGCACAAAAAGTTGTACTGGATCACTTATTTTCATTAAGAAGGTTTCATATATAATGAGCAATATGATGCCAAACTTGACGATTTGGCCGTTTTTTCTACTACTATGAAATAGTGATTCGTACAAATGGACCCCTGGCGCCCCATCTATACTACTTCTTGCACTAAACAGTTTCCAAATGTTCATCATATACCTATATGCATATTCTGTATCAATTATAAAAAAATTGAAGGGGTTCGAGTGGGAGCCTCTAGGCCAGTTGACATGGGTTAATCCCCAACTTTTTGAGCAGTTTAAACTGAGCAAATCAAAAACATGAAAAAAATTTTCTTTAATAAAACTCTAAACAAATAACTGCTACTTAAATTAGATAGTTTATTTTAAGTGTTTTTTTAAATACATGTTGTTTAATATCAGTTTTACTTTTAATATTTCAGCTTTGAAAACAGAACTTGGAAAAGATTTTTTAACACTTAATATCAGTTTCATCAGCTGAAAATAAAAAGTAATTCATTTAATCAAACTTAAGTAGAATAAGAAATGAAATAGCTGAAAACAAACATTTGCAAACGATGATCAGTTGTATGGCCAATTCCATATCTGAATCTGGCAAACCAATCGAAATAACTCTCAGGCATGACAGAACAGAAGTCCATAGGAAATATGAATGTCGCAAAAGTATTATAATTACTATTTTGAAATATAAAAATGCAGAATGAAAATAGTATTAAATTACAATAATTTTTTTTAAATATACTAGGTAAAACCGGTCGAATTTCGAAGAAGGAAAATGTTTAAAAAGGAACTGTTTCATTGATTTATAATAAATCTACTGAATTAATCACAATAAAAAATGCACCTTATATTCTTAAGTCTAACTCTTAAACAAGTGATATTTAACTTAAAGTTAACAAAATACTTTCCTTTAAAAATCTGTTGTAGAACTTATTAAAATTAAATTTTAAACGATACGTAGACAATAAAATATAATAAAGATCTTTTATTATTATAAAGTTATCAATTAAGGGTCTTGTGTATTCTAAAATGAAAAATAGCAAAATGTACTCAATCATGGAACTTTTTCCCCATAAAATCTAAACCCGACATTATTTTTGCCATCTCCAAACTTAGATATTACCTCCCTTATCCGTGTTAAAAATCATTTTAATTCAAAATTGGTAATCTCGATTGATATTAGTTGTAAACATAATGTAAAATAATCCTGTGACGTCAGAGTGTAAAAAAAAGGGTTGTATCGTATTTAAAGAAAGTTTTTGTTGAACTAAAAATCCCTAATTGATAAATAACAAGTAAGAAGAATCATGCGTTAAGCATAGATTATGAAGCACTTTCCAACACTTCATGAAATCTTTAACAAATCTTCGTTATTTAGGGAAACAAGAGGAGCCAAACATGTATTCCAATACTTTTGAACAGCCTTGTATTTGATTTGTCAATTGATACACATACTATAAAATGGTAAAATTTAGTTTAGTAAGAAAATGCCTAGTAGCTTCAAATTTATTTTTCAGCAGTTTATACTAATAGACGAAAACATACTTGAATACTTTTGTTCAGCCTGTAGTTTACTTTATAACTTTAATACATTTCAGCATTAAGCTATAATTTATTTTTAACTAAAAAACTCTTTAAACAACGGAAATCACATTCTCATAAATTATCATTCTTAGGCGTCCATGTACCCAATTCTTTGCGTGGCCCTGTATATCATTTTATATATATATATTCTACAAACATTTCTTAGTAAACTGAATGCAGCTCAGCGTAAAAATGCATAACTTATTTAAAAATCACCTTTAAGTAATTTACGCGCATATTCAGTGACGTTGGCGGACTCTTTTGTGTACCTCTGTATATAAACTACAGCATTTATAAACATCATATAATGTGCATAGTTTTAGTGAAATTTAAACGCTCATATCATATTAAAATGCATTTCATCCATCCTTTAACATATCGGTTACATATACAGCACGTCGGAAAAAATATACTTTCAAAATTTTTTGTGTAAATGCTATGTCCTTCATGTTATGCAACACAGTATCGTATAATTAATATAATTTATATTAATTCTCAGTGACGCACATCAATTTTATTATACATGAAACAGTTTAATATATTGAAAATATGTCGCAAGCTACTCCCCCCCCCCCCCTTTGCCATTATGTAATGGAATCCTTTTGTGTGGCCCTGTAAATGAATAACAGCTATATTTTTACCACATACTTTATAGAATGCATATCTTAGTGCACCTCGTAGATGCATATACATTTTAATGTGTTTTGCAGGGTGTAACATCTTTAAAATTCCTTTGAAATGATTTTTCCCCCATAGGCCGTAATGTAATGGAAAACTTTTGACTTTCCCTGTAAATAAACTAATCATGGTAGAAACTTCATTTTCAATAGGGTTCGTGCTAAGGTAAATGTCAATAGCGTCTCAAAATTTCAGGAAAATCGGAGTGTATTTATAAGAGTTAGAGCGCGGACAGACGGTCAGACGGCTAGACGAATAGACGGCCAGGCGAACAGATGGCCAAACAAACCGAATGCATAAGCATTTTTCAACTTTGTTCGAAAGTGCTAATAAAAACGACCTAAAATCAAAATTCACAGAATTTTACAATTATATCAAGAATGAAAAAACTTCACATAGCACGTATTCACTTTTTATGAAAAAATTGCAATAAAAAGATACAATAATTTGCTTTTATCCATTTAATTTTGATAGAAATGGAGTACGTCTGTTGCCACAATTTACAAACGGTATAAAAAAACTACAAAAAATTAGTAATTCAAAAACAAATAAAGATATAGCTCTGAAACTAACTGCGTTTAAAAGTATTTACTTTCCCTATACGATGAAGTAAAAATTGAAAATGTACAATGCTTACATATTTATAGATAAAAAATTGCAAAACTAAACTTTTTTTTCAAAGTGTTGCCATTAACAAATTGACGTATGCCTTACGCACAGCTACGTTTGGCTTTTATAATATAGATACAAATCTGCAACTTAAACAAGATTCCATATTCCATGTAAAAATAGTATTTGACCTAGAGATTGATAATTGAGATACTTAAACATAATTTGTAATTCATGTTTTAGTATAAAAATGCATGAAACAATAGTGAAGGTCTTCAATAGCTTTTATGTACATATAATTTTTATAAACATAAATTAATTATTGTCTTGGGAAGAAAACTGAATATGTAAATGAAGAATGAATGGTTAGTACTACCTATTATACAGAAATATTATTCTAGCGAGCTTAAAAATTCCAAACTTAATTTATTTTATTAAATAAATAATTGAAATAGCGTAAAATATGCCACACCGACTTTGTTCCACAGTAAATAAAGTAGTAGAATATAAAATAGAATATAATTACTTTGAATGTCCCTATGAGTGTACTATAAACAATAATGAATTGATTTTCAGTAATTAATGTGCAAGTGAACCTGAGTGAGATATAAAAAATACGTGGATGTTCAAATAATTAATTAGAGTTAGAGCACAAATGGGAGATAATTCAATCAAAATATTAAATATTTTTCAAGTATGTCAGAAAGATTTATAAGGAGATTGAAGTGGCTGAAAAAGCAAAATTTTCAAACACATTATACCAGATTTATTTATATATTAAAACCTTATTGAAATACCATTCCTTTATAAAATAACAATCAGTGTATGAAAGACATAAGCAGATTTTCGATAGTTAAATGTATTTTATTTTTAATATTTCAGACATTTTGGGAGTAGCAACATTTTACAGAAAAAGGTTTTTTAATTTATAAGAAAGCCATTTTATTAGACAAAGAATTCATTGTGTAATATACTTGTGTAACACAAATATCTTAGCTAACACATCTTCAATCATGAGAGAATAATACAAACACTTAAATCTATATTATGCAATAGATACAAAAGGAACTGTAAGACTTTGGAGAAAATATAGAACAAGATTTTAATAAAAATGTGTTTCCCACAGCTGATGTTGATACAGTCTGCAGATTTATTACATTATATTTCAAATACTTCCATTGGTAAGTTTTTAATTCAGATGACGGTAATATTTTACATAAAGTGCCACTTTTATAATATTATAATATACCAAGACTCTTATTAGAAGTAGTTAATAACAAAAAACAATTAACATTTAGATTACAATTTTCAAAAACTCTCCTCTAGTTTATTTTGCACAACAGCTTTCTCACTAGTACTTCGAATTAATAGACACTTGTTTAAATTACTGTTTCAACAGTATTTCTTGCTGCATCTTTCAAATACAAAAGATTCTTACCTAGTATGGGTTAACAGATATTCGCTTAAATAGTTCTGATCTGATAATTTCTTCCTGCATATCTCACACACAAAAAGATTCTCACTCAGATGAGTAACAGATTCTTGCTTAGATCACTCTTTCAAGATAAATTGTTGTTACATACCAAACTCCCAAAATACCTTCCAGAACATGACTTAAAAGATAACGGCTTATCTCACTCTTTTGAAAGAATTTCTTGTTGCATGTTTCACATACAAAAGATTTCCTTCCAGTTAATTCACTGATACAGGCTTAAACAGCGCTTCTTAGCGAATTTTTTGTTGCAAATCTTACATACAAAATATTTCTCCCCAGTTAACTTTTACACCCAGTTAACAAACCAGTCAACCCAGTTAGCAACTTATGCAGGTTTAAAGAGGGCTTACTTAAGAATTTCTTGTTGCACATAAAAAGGTCTTTTGTAAAGACCTTTAATATGAATTAACAACGGGCATTTAAGTCAGTCGTTTGTGAGAATATTTTGTTACATATCTCAGATGCAAAAGATTTCTTACCAGCATGAAAGAACAGATGCTTAGCTAAAGTACTGTTATAAGAAAATTTCTTGTTGTCTTGTTACTGCATATCTCACACAGTTCTTGTTGTATATGTCACACGAATTGGTCATTTACCTGTATGAAGCAGCAAATGCTTACTTAAATAGCTCTTAGATGAGAATTTCTTGTTGCATGTCTCACACACAAAAGATTTCTCACCGCTATGAATTAAAAGATGTGTTCTTAATGAACTGTTTTGAGAGAATTTCTTGCTGCATATCTCACACACAAATGATTTTTTATGAGTATGAATTAACAGATGTTGGTTTAAAATACCCTTATGAGAAAATTTCTTGTTGCATATTTCACAGACAAATGGTTTCTCACCAGTATGAATCAATAGATGATTCTTTAAACCCCTTTTTTCAGAAAATTTCTTATTGCATATGCTACATACAAAAGGTTTTTCACCGGTATGTATTAATAAGTGTGTACTTAAGAGACGCTTATAAGAGAATTTCTTGTTGCATATGTCACACACAAAAGGCTTCTCACCAGTATGAGTTATCAGATGGTTGATTAAACTGCCCTTATGAGAGAATTGCTTGTTGCATATTTCACACACAAAAGATTTATCACCGGTATGAATCAGTAGATGAGTCCTTAAATCACGGTTTCGATAAAATTTCTTGCTGCATATCTCACACTGAAAAGTTTTCTCACCAGTATGAATTAACAAATGCTGCTTTAAATCAAACTTTCTAGTGAAAATTTTGTTGCATACCTCACATACAAAAGTTTTTTCACCAGTATGAGTTAATAAATGATTGGTTAAATCGTTGTTTTTAAAAAATTTCTTATTGCACATCTCACACATAAAAGTTTTCTCACCAGTGTGAGTTAACAGATGTCTGTTTAAATTGCCCTTTTCAGCGAATTTTTTGCTGCATATTTCACATACAAAAAACTTCTCACCAGTATGACTTAACAGATGTCTGCTTAAATGTCCCTTTTCAGAGAACTTCTTGCTGCATGTATCACAAGCAAACGGTTTCTCACCAGTATGACTTAGGAGATGCCTGGCTAAATGGCCCTTTTGAGAGAATTTCTTGTTGCATATCTCACATACAAAAGGTTTCTCGCCACTATGAATTAACAGATGGTTGCTCAAATTGCCCTTTTGAGAGAATTTCTTGTTGCATATCTCACATACAAAAGGTTTCTCGCCACTATGAATTAACAGATGGTTGCTCAAATTGCCCTTTTGAGAGAATTTCTTGTTGCATACCTCACATACAAAAGATTTCTCCCCAGTATGACTTAACAGATGGCTGCTTAAATGACTCTCATGAGAGAATTCTTTTTTGCAGACCTCACACAAAAAAGACTGTTTTGGGTGAAATTCTTGCATAACTCACAAATAAAAGATTTTCATGGCTGTAAATTAGAAGCTCCTTTTTCAGAAAACTCTGATATAAAAATATTTTACTGCATTTGTTTCACATATTGAAGATATTATGCGTGAAGTGATGTGTCAGATTAATGGTTATATGCATCTGCAATAAAATAAAATTATTTAATATCAGTTTATACATTTTATTAAAAAAAATTATCGCGAAAATTTAAAATCAATGTAGAAGATGAATTGTGATAAAATTTCTACCCTAGTATTAAAAACTGCAGTAGACTCCCAATAATCTGAAATTAACAGAATCAAAGGTGCGTCAGATGTCCCCAACAGTATAAATATTAAATTATGAATAAAATAAATAGCGACAAAATAAATAACTTATAATTAAAAAATAAAGTAAACTTAAGGAGAAAATTCTGTAACTTAATATCATCTAAAGAAACGATGATGCATTACAAGGAATATAGAGAAAATGAATTATTCTTATGGTGATGCAATTTTAATATACAAATGCAATTAGTAAGAAATTCTCCGGATTTAATTTTTTTTTATTAAATGTTAATGCTGATTGCTAAAACATTCCGTATCATTTAATATAATTTACACAGCAATTAAATAATGCAACCAGTGGCATAGCCAAGTGGAGATCGCGGACACTCTAACTCCAAACGAATGTATGGATTTCTGAATGATGCATTCAACAACACTTAAAACTACTAACACGTAATCACAAAGAACACATAAAAAATTCTATTTTAGACAGGTGTTAAATGGTATAATCTTAAATGGCATACTTTAAAGTTATGTGTTACCGAATGCTATAAACTTTTCTGTTTTAGGTAAATTTTAAACATAAACATGTTCCGTTTTAACAATATCCTCTAAAACTATTATAACGTATTTACTCTGAAGTGCACCTGTAAAGAGTATAAATATATTACAATGACATCTCTGAAGTTGACCTACCGATAGGTAAAGAAAATCAGGATTACACGATAACAACATTATATATGTATACTTCCTAAAACTTGAAACCTATCTAAAATTGAACATTTATCAATTATGTTTCCTTCTTGGCAAGTTTCTGATGAACACGGAATCAAAACGTAAATAGAAACGATTGACAGTCCCAAAGAATAAGTATACACATACACCTGCTAAGATGAAAATGGATTTAGATGGGAATAACTATTGCTGAGTTAAGAAAAAAGACCAGTTTATACAAATGCAATAATGGCACACTAATTGAGTTTCGAGATCCGTATCTTTGTTTATTTTATAATCTTATATCATACAATATAATAACATAATGTACTGTCTGCAATTTATAAAAGTAACTCTATTTTATACTTGGTAATTTGTGAATATTGTCACTTTTAGAATACCTTAAAAAGTCGGAAAATGATTTTTCTTCTGTTCTAAAGCATGCTGATGATGTATTTTCAGCTCTGAAAGAGTTTTTGCCAATCAATAAGCAAGAAATAAGAATAAGGAATAAATAAGAGTCTCGTTAATATTTAGGTAAAGAGCAGAGTGATATTGGAAGGTTTTGACGTTCTCCTGGGTTTTTACAAAATAATTACAATTTTTGACATTGAATTTTACTCTACGGAGTCCTTTTCAATAAATTAATGAATTTTGAAAGGACAAATTTTTTATGTATTTATTTGGTATTGTAATTTTATTTTCAGCCATGAGCGGTCATTTTCACCACTCATGGTGAGGTGGCATTATGACCAGGGTTCGTAAATATCATGATATTTTCGAAAATATCGAAAATATCCGATATTTTGATATATATCTGATATTTTTGATATATATCCGATATTTTCAAAATTTTCAGCTTATTGATTACAAATATTTTTTGATTTAATATAAATTAAAATTTTAATCATATTACAGTTAACATGAAAACATAAACCAATATTCTAAATCTTTTTTTTTCCTTTGTAAATTTGATGATTAAATAAATGAAGACAAACAATTTTTTGTGATGTTCAACAAATTACCTTTTCACTCATCAAAACACAAAATACAGAATTCAGTTTCAAGTTTTAAAAAAATTTATTTTTAAAGAACAAGTTTCAAGATACAAAATAATAATAATAATAATAATAATAATAATAAATAAAAAATAAATTATTTTTTTCTATTGAAGAATTTAAACATGAATGTAAGCTTGTCAGCTTTTTCATTCCCTAACCTATTCCGGAGTTTAGACTGAACTAAACCGAAACTGGAAAAGATTCTTTCTAATCCAGCTGTTGAAGGAGAAGCTGTAAACAACTGATTAGTTAAGTTGGACATTTTTTCTTTTATGGGCTGCTCCAATTTAATATTGTCCCACCAAATTATTGGTTCAACCTTTATATATTCAGTTTCAAACATAAAACTTGGAAAAGGAGATTTCTTTGCTAAAAATGTCATTGCCAGGGGCAAAAGTTCTTTGCCTACTGAACGCAAGAAATTAAAAGCACTATGCTTTTGATCTTCAGTTAATTTTTTCCCACAGCATCTGTGGTCCAACATATTAGCAGCTAAATGTGCTGGTGACAATGCCATTTCTTCTCTTGCTAATAATTTTTTCTTGATATCCTTTCCAGATGTTTCCAATTGTTCCTTTAATTTGCACCAAATTTCTACACATTGTGCAATCTTAGTGTCATTTTTTTGCATTTCATCTAATGCATCTGCAATAGGTGTTAAAATATTTATGTAATCTGTGCAATTAACCATTAAGTTGACATCATTCACTAAATTGAAAATTTCTTTATCAATTTCAAGTTTGTGATCCTGACAGACTTGCACCAGTTTTCCTCTGTTATCTAAAAAAGACTTCAGTGTATCGAACATTGTGTTCCACCTTACAGCTTGAGGTATTACTAGCAGTTTTCCACCATTTTTCTTATACCAAGCAGTTGGCAAATGAGTATATTTAAAATATTTAATTATCTTGATGACATTTTTACTCATATTTGGAAATTCTATGTCTTTGGCAAGAAGATTTAATATGTGAGCAGAACAACCATAGTAAATAATATCAAAATCTTCAGACTTAGCAAGCTCTTCTCTCATTTTTTTAACATTTCCAGTATTATCTGTAACAAAACTGCGAACATCTACAGCAAATTTTTCTTTACAATCCAAGATAGATTGTTTTGCCACATCACATAAATATTCTGCAGTATGTGAATGTTCTGATGAATCTATAGTCGAAGTTAGGAAAGTATCACCAGATGTTGTGATCACTGAGGTGCAAATAAGTGACTCGTTGTGGATATTACTCCAGCCATCAAGACTCATAGTTACAGTTCCTCCAGAGAGAATTTCCTTTGATTCTTCAACTACTTTTTTGTGTAAATCATCCAAAAGTTCCCCAGCTAATCTTCTTTCCGAAGGAGGCGTATAGCCAGGTCGAAGCAAACTACAAAGTTTTATAAATTCAGGATGAATAACATGATTAAATGGTGTATTTGTAGCAAAAAAGTAACGTGCAATTTGTTCATCAATAGCTTGAGCATATACTGTTGAAGTGCAAACCACATCAGAATCTTTAGACAATGAAACTGTTGTTGTTTTGTATCTTGTTGCTGCAGAAGCTTTTTTCTGTTTCTTGCATGGTTGTTCTGATAAGATACAATTATCTAAATCAACACTTCTTTTAGGATCATCATCATCTGTAATAAGAAAAAAAAATGCATCAGAATGAACTGTGGAATGAAATATTTAATATTTAAGAAATATAAAATTCAGGACTGCCAATAAGTTCTAATCTATAATTTCAAAGTAGCATATGTAAGTGTAATTACTAAAAACATATGAAAACATTCTAAACAAATTAATAAATCTCTTGTGAATATTAAAACTTTTTAACGCAGCAAAGTCTTTTTGAAAATAGAATAAATATTAAAATTTTACTAAGCACAAAAAGAAATTTTACAAATAAAAATATATTTAGTTATTTTAATATTATCTTGTTTATGAAAAAGCATTTGAAGTTTAAAATTGAATTGAAGAATTGTGTGCATTTTTTATTCAACATTATCACATTACAAGATAAAAGTTTGGTCAAAATATCAATTAGATATACAGTAGACTCCCTTAAATCCACACTCCTAAAATCCGCAACTCTCTAAAATCCGCACATATTTTACGGATGTAAACAATGAAACATTCAATTCAGATGTAGGTGCAAAATTTGACTTTTTTAGATTTTTATCAATTCTATATATTTTTTAATTTGTAATTTTTTTAAGGTTATTGAATTCATGTTTTTTCATAAAGAAAGAATAATTTATTTCTGAAAAAATAAATATATTGCTGATATCATTTCTAATCACAATATTACCAAATATATTTATGTATTAATCAAGCTTTTTTAGTTGTTAAGTCTGACTAAACCTGAAATAAAACTTCATAATTTTATGATCTTGATGTAAATTAGTAATGTACATTTATGAGGCAAGTTTTTATTGAATAATTTAGGAAAAACACGTTTCATCTTTATAATGAATATTTAATTGTACATTACTCCTCATTAATTTGACCTTTGCTTTTAGTACTTTTATCATTTCAAAAACTATCTAAATTTTTATTATTTTAGTTTATTACTTATTTTAGTATTTTAGCATATAGTAAGCATTCATTATACTTTTGATTTCATTATTAATTACATTCAAATTACTTTTTAAACTAGTTGGATGTGCCAATCCCAAAACTTTCTTCTATCTCATACGTACATTTTAATATTAAAAAAAAATAATTACTCATTTTAATGCTTTAATAATTTTAATTCAATACCATACCAACTTTGATTTTCATCTTAAATTTCTGCTTCAATCAATTAATCGGAGTAAAAACGAATTTACGTCTGCACGAGCCGATGGACAATAGAATGATAGGCAGATTTTTTTTTTCAAATTCAGGGAGGACCTTCTTGCCTTACCAAGAAATAATTATATACAAAAAATTTACTTCAGTTCTAGAACTAACTTCATACACTTTTATGTGGTGCAATATTGAAAATGGCATAAAATTCGCTATTGCAGCGCCTCCTTCCGGCGGATTTTTTTCAGATTCAGGGCGATCCAACTAGCCCTAAACATACACTTACACAAAAAATTTCGTTCAATTCGATGCATAACTTCATGTACTTTTGGTCGGTACAATATTGAAAATGGCACAAAAAACGCGATTGTAGCGCCCCCTTCCGACGGATTTTTTTTCAAATTCAGGGAAGACCAACTAGCCATAGTCATACACTTACACAAAAAAGTTGGTTAAATTCGGTGTATAACTTCATATACTTTTGATCGGTACAATATTGAAAATGGCACAAAATTCGCGATTGCAGCGCCTCCTTCTTTCCGGATTATTTTCAAATTCAGGGGAGACCAACTAGCCATAGTCATACACATACACAAAAAATCTCGTTCAATTCGATGCATAACTTCATATACTTTTGCTCGGTACAATATTGAAAATGGCACAAAAATCGTGATTGCAGCGCCCCCTTCCGGCGAAATATTTCAAAAGTGAAGGAGGACCTGCTTGCCACAGCCAAAAACATTTACAAAAAATTTGGTTCAATTCTATCCATAACTTCATACACTTTTTGATGGTAGAATGGCGACATACACACAGACATACACATACACACACACACACACACACATAGGTTGGTCTACCCTGTAAAGTGAGGAACCGTGTTTACACAATACGTTCTGAGTAACCTTAGAAATTGTGGTCAAAACCCTAAAAATGCCATTTACTGATACGTATTCACATTAATAAAAGCTATAACTATATTAAAAATTATATTTTTCTTGTAACATTATTTTTTATTAAATAAAACAACAGGAGATGTTTTGCATGTATATCGAGTAACTGGTTCAGCTTACACACATGGCGTTGTGAGTAACATAACCTCGAACTAAGATAATAAAAATTGTTACTCAGAAGAACGGTAATTTTTACCTGCTGTGTTTAATGTTGATTGCTATAATGGACTAAGATAATTATCTTCCTCGTCACTATAAAATTTAAGACAAAAAAAAAAAAAAAAAAAAAAAACAAAAAAAAAAAAAAAAAAAATGTTTGCATTTAGCGAGTGTTGAGGAAATATTCCTCTTCTGTTGTTCTAGATCTTTGCTCAACAATGCGATTCATATATAATAGATCGGTTTGATCTCAATTGTTATAAATTCCGAATCAGAGATTTTGTGTTTAATTTAGAGAAATATACAAATCATAACGAATCAACATTACATTCATAAACCGGTTGAAAAACAAATAAAATAAAACGTAACAAACATAATTATGTATAGAAAATAGAATTTTTTAAACTAAGAATAGCCATTTACTTCAATACTGATATATAGTGTCAAAATATTTCAGTTACTTCAAGAAATCACTTTTATAGGAAATTATAAAAATATGATTTTATGTTGCAATGGAAACACAAATTTGATTTGAAATAGTATAGTGAATAATGAAGTTATATATTATTTAATCTGAAAATGGTGCACTAATCTGAATAATTAATATTTTTTAAAATCTTTAAACATTTTAAATGAATCTTTTGTATTTTACAAGCACATATATACTCTATCAATGATTTGTAAATGCACAGGGGGTGGAAATGACGCCTTATAAAAGACAAGTTGCCAAAAACTTTCGCAATCTATCCGAAGTTGTCATACTTGGTCAGTGTAATTTGTATTACTACTTTATATGAAAAATCCTCGGAATTATTATTATAGATATTATTTTTCACAAAAGCGTACATATAAGTATATTTAAATGCATATAGAATGCACTAAATATTTTGAATCTATGCAGTATTTGGCCTTTACGACCAAGTTACGTAATATTGGGGAGTTTGAATGTTTTTAGAATGGTGTTAAGAGAATTAATATTGTACTATTTTAAGTTCAAATTAGATTCAGATATAGAAAAAAGAGCTTTTAGTTTAAATTTTTAAAACGTACACTGAAAATATTGTAATTTATATCTTTGCAAATTAACAATACACGTAACTTTCAAGCAAAAAATTAATAAAAATTTTGTCTGTTACTTATTTTTCCTCTTATTGAAATAGGATAAAAATGACTTCTATTTCATTTTTCATTGAGTCATATCTTTTTGAGCGCAGTACAATAACAATTTCCATAATGCAATTTTTTTTTTTTTTTTTTTTTGTTCACTTTATAATTTTACTGTTGTCAAAAAATTATTGATACTATTTAGAAAAAAAAAAAAAAAAAAAAAAAAATGAAAAGACATTATTTACTTTTCGCCTATTTTAGAAAGCAAATTTAGATAAATATACAGCATATCTGAACTCCTTTATACTTCATTTTTACTATTTCACTAATAAATCTATAAACAAATTCAAATTATTATTATTATTATTTGGTCATTGAAAATTTAAAAATGAATAATAAAGAGTACAATAATTTTCAGTAGACGCTCATACTGTGTCCCCCCCCCCTCTTTTCTTTTTCGCGTCCCAAATTTATTTGTGTATTCTTCGTATGTTATAAAAATTGTATTTAACTTTTCATTAGATATAATTTGTGTTTTACCAACGTAATTCAAAGTATATTCAAAACTTTAAAACTTTTTATTTAATAACAGCTCTGATTTATTTAAGAACTTTAAAGTTATTAAAATGATATAATCATGTTCTAGTTATTATAATAATATATGTGAATATGTATTGATGTGCGATAATAAAGCGAAGATGTAAAATAAACGGAAGTAAATAATTTTTGCCATAAAATGATTAACCATCAGTGGAAAATAAATTAAACTTTATGAACATGAATATATTGAAAAAACAAAGATTTTTAAAAATATATATCAATGCAGAAATATACAAAACTAATTATTTCACATTATGTTATTATGTTTCTCTTTCTAATTAATTAAATAACTAATCAGTATTTTCAATTGAATATTTCTTGCTTAGTATGCAGTTTCATGAACTTTCTGTATAATGACTTAATGTATCCTTTATTTTCCATTAACAAAAACCAAATGAAAAAGAAAATTTTTTTGAAATACAGAGAATTTAGTTGTAAAATTCCAGCAATTCGCCTTCTTATTGTGTTGTCCGGATTGTTAATCCCATCCATCAAAGAACCACACCTCCTGTCTCCGAACCCCAACTTACGGGGAACGGAAAACTTTCCACTATCTCGGCTTTTACGGGACTCGGGGCATTGGGAGATTTCGGCTATTATGGGATTCAAAGAGTTAAAACTGATTTCTGAAATTGAAAGAAAAAAAAATCATCGTGAATGTAAAATGATTCGTGATGAGGTTGAATTCAAACATTTCTCTCTCATGTAATTTTGCAGCTCCGAGGATGGACAATATGGAATTCTACGGAGAGAGAGAGAGAGAGGGGGGGGGGATTGCACTTTTTAACACCGATCTAAAAAATTAAATTTAAGATCTTTATTTTAATATTTCGATGCTCCAATGGTATGTGAGGGAGTCTCATGGGCGTAATCTGGCGGGGGCATATTCCCCCCTAGTTTTCCAGGAGCAGGGACAAGACTTACCTTTTGCCCCTCCAGTTTTTTGTATTATTCTGTGCTTAAGGGCAAATTTTAGATTTCGATTTTAGCTTCTTTTTTATTTAATCAAGTATGTGCTATATTTTGGGTGCAAACTAGAATAAATATAGGATGACTCCAAATACCCAGCAGTAACATCTTTATGTTCATGTCAGTAATTTTTGACATGCATCTTAGCAAACTTTTTAATGCTACAGTGTATGTTCAATAATAAAAAAAAATTCCCCTGCTCCTTTTTTTCCCTTTCATAAATGCTAAACCTATGACCTTTTTAGCTTTTAGGTGCGTTCGTAATTCTGTAAATATGAAGCACACATAGTTGTCATTCAATCCGTCCGCCCGTCCTCATATATCAATGAAAAAACTTCCCATCCGAATACTTTGAAAATTTAAATATATAATTATTGAAAAATTTTGTCGAGTCATTTCAAATTTTATGAAAATCGGGTGTATACTTTAATTACAGGGACGGTCAAAAATTTTCCGTTGCATTACAGCCAATGGTAAAAAAAATTTCAAGTGTATTTTAATGGTGTTACAGCCTTTCAAATAGAATAAAATCAATATGCATTTACTGAAGTGTACTAAAGTATTTTGTTACGATATGCGGGGCAAAAATGTTTATCATTCATTTTCAGGGTCACGCAAAAGAATTCCGTTACATAAGGTATAGGTTGAAACTTTGTTTTCGGCGTATTTTAATCATGTTGAATTATTTCCCATTTAATAAAATTGACATATGTTGCTGAGGTTTACTATGAGTTACATCCTGTATCTTAGAAAATGCTACAGTATTTACTGGGGCATACAAAAAATTTCAGATACTACTGCACCCGAATTGCTGTACATAAGAAAGGATATCTAGAAGTGCATTTTTACTTGTGATATGAGTTTTTAAGTTTAACAAATTTGTTGCAGATAGTGGAAAAACATGAATTTCCTCAAAAAATCGCTAAAATAACGCAAATTATGGTTGAATACTGTAAAATAACGTAAAATCGTTTTTGTCAAAAGATCGGGCAGAAAATACAAATTTTGTCAAAATAACCGAGAGAAAAACGCAAATTTTGTCAAAAAGTCGCGAAAAAGCGTAAATTTCGGGACAGGATCCCGAAAAAACGTAATTTTTTTTTTTAATATCGCGAACCAACCTGAATTTCGTCAAAGGATCGCAGAAAAACACGAATTATGTGAAAGGATCAAGGAAAAAACGTGAATTTTGTCAAATGATCTCGAAAATTACTCGAATTTATCAAAGGTTCCCAAAGGATCACGGGAAAAGTGCGGTTTTGTCAAAGGATCGAGAGAAAAATACAAATTTCGGATAAAAGATCGTGCAAAACCGCAAATTTCTTTCAAAAGATCCCGGTAGAAAAAGTGAATTTTGTTCCAGGATTGTGAAAAAACACGAAATTTTGATAATAGATCGCGGAAAAAACACAAATTTTGTCGACGGATAGCAGAACAAAAAAAAATTATTTTCGAAAAAAAGTCGCGGAAAAAACGCATAATTAGGATTGGCAAAAGAATTTTCTCCTTATCTCTCTATTGTAACCTTAAAAAAAAATTGCTGTGAATTTCAGATTTATTTATTTTTCTTTTTTTACTCAAAATTATCCTTTCAAATTTCTTCAATTTGTCATGGGAGAAAGTACTTTCCAGGGTCTTACGAGTCAGGGAAATTCGAAAATTCAACAATAAGTTCGGGAAAAATTCAAGGAATTTTTGATGCACTACTTTGCATCATAATATTGATTATCATAGTAAATGAGATAAATTTTGAATTAATTATTTATCAAATCTAAAATTTTTACATAAAATTTAAGCTAATTATATGACAATAAATAAATATATAGACAAATATTAACAATATTGAAAACTGGAAATTCATACAGCGCATTCTTTTTTATCACTCATCTACTAGATTAAAAGTTGTTCATTGTGGAGGGTTTTACGAGAATATATAAGCTGAAGTTTGAGAAAAATAAGAGGAAATCTAAAATCAAGGAATTTTTACTATGGAGTAGGAACCTCGCTTTTGTCAGTCTGTTTCGAAAAATAATCCGCAGTTATTTTCTCTGCACATGTATTTTTTTTTTTCGAAATGTGCTGTTTTTGCAGTTTGTCCCCTCCCATATGGCATTGCATCCCTAGGGCGCAATTTTCGTGGTGCGGGTTAACAAATAAAATACATATGTAAAGCTGATATCTTTTCTTAGAAGATGGAATCCGTTTTTAAAAATACCATTCTTAACCATTTCGAAAAAATCCGCGACCGCAAATTACTTTCAGCTTTGCGGAGACGATCGTTTTTTGGTGCGTTCGTAATTATGTAAATACCTAGCACTTATAGTCGTCGTTCAGTCAGTCCATCTGCCCGCATGTAGAGCTAAAACTACCCAACCGAATCTTTTTAAATTTAAAATATATAATTGTCGCGTGATTTTGTCGAGTCATTTCAAAATTTATGAAAATCGGATGCATAGTCCAATTACAGAGGCAATCAAAAGTATTTTGTTACTTTTTATTAAGATTTATTATAAGTTACTTTACATATAACGGAAAGCAGATATATAGTTTTTACAGGGATGCACATATGATTTCAGCCACTATATGATTCAGCTACTAAGTACTGCATACCATTACATCAGAATCTAAATATTTTTAAAACTTCGGTATAGTACGAAGTACCTCATTTGCTACGCCTGACATGTAATTTCCTACTTGTTTCTACTGTAAAATTGCCTAAAAATTGCATTTTGATGTAATCTTTTTAGAGCATCTCTACACACTAAATTTAAATCACCTACTAAAATTTCGAAACGTTCCAACAAATGGGGGGCATTTTTTACAAAATAAATTATGCGAAAATTTCGACGTAAAAGGAATCGTATTGACGTCCATGAAAATATTTCCTGAAGATGCATTTTACGCGCTTTTCAGCTTAACCAAATATCACTGAATTTTTCAAGTATTGATACATTCTCAACTGTATTAAATATTAATTCCGTAGAAAAATCTTTTGAATTGTTTTACGAGTTTTTCAGCTGATTTAAATTTTAGTTCAGTTTTACTTATGTGGTATACTTATAGCTCTATAGATCATATACGGAGTTGCAAAAAATAATTCACATACATTATTTGCTAGGGACAGAAATTCTTGAAAATAGATTTATAACTGTGTTTCGTGTTTTTAAAATTTTTATTTAGATAGACTTAACTGTATGAAAGAGTGAATTTTCATAACAGCATTTTAATAATGTGGTAAAATATTTCATAATCAATAACCGATGCTCTAGTCTTTGTTCTTGTTTTTCTTCACTTGAAACAATGTGAAGTAATGCAATTAATGTTTTTTTTAATTTCGAAGCAATATTAATTTTTACATTATTAATCTAAAATTATTCCGCGTATCTTATAAGGAAGTAACGGTAAGTTTCTGATTCATCCATTCAGAACGCTAGCTAAATTAATTTTTTTTTTTTTTTTTTTTTTGTGTGTGTGTTATTTGTTGCCGTTTTAAAATGAAGGGTTTAAACATATTTTTCTCAACCTTCTCTCTCTCCATAATCAAATAAAACCTTCGAAAGCATAAAGCCGGGATTTACCTGAGTCCCGTACACGGCATTCGCGGGCCAGACCGTCCAATATTCCATCGAAAATTTTCCATCATTTCCATGAAAATTTTCCATCGAGTTTTCCATTAAAAAAATCGAAAAGGCCAACCGGATAGGGCTAGGCTGAAAAAAAAAATCAGGGCATAAAATTTCAGCTACTTTTATTGAATAAGACTTTAGCGAGATTAAGTACAAATGTGCGTCACGAGCCGATAGTAGTTCGACAACATCAATAACATGTTCGAAAATATAACATGTCCACCGTAGAGACCGGCATCAGATATGATGTTTGAGACAGTTCATTTTATTTTATTTATTTATTTATATCTTCAGCAGACTTATGCCGTGGTGACATCAGGCTCGCTTGTTTTCCCTACACAGTCGAGTCGTGCCGGAGCTGAACTTAATTATTCTTAGGAAGTATAGAGCAAGCAACATGTTTTGTTAAAATTATAATAGCGATAATGGATTTCTATTAACATAATCTTGGGAAATATACCTTAAGGTGGTTTCCAAATTCACTGCTGCATAACGCGAAGCTTTGACACATTTTCTGACTAATTTCTAACTGTAAAGGTTTGAAATTGAGAAGCTTGACTATTGAAGGGATTTTGGATCAATTAGCTTTTTTCATTTTTGATAAATAAAATACTTATCGATGATTAATAGACTCTGGTTACGGCTTCAGGTTTTTACAGTTTCTTGTGATGTCGCTTTTGGAAATTCGATTCAAAACGCAGTTTTTATCAGTATTATCTCAAAGATATGTTGTCTTTATCGGAAAATTTATAACGCCATTACATAGTTTCTGAATAAGAAAACTTGTAAATCTCATGCGTTTCCGAAAAGAAATGAATTCAGAAATGCGTCAGAAAGTAGCTCTTTTGGATTTGAGAATAGCCTTAACAAATTAAATATTTTCACAAATCAGAGAAATATTTCCACAAATCTACTTTTATTATATAGCTGCAAAAATTACGGTATTTTTTACTCTCCTTTTGTTCCTTTATTCTAAACTATTTTTTTTAATCTATCTTTATTTAAATGGACTCCACCAGTGGCTGAGAGGTTCTACTCTCTAAGCTGGAGGACAAGATGGGCTGGGTTCGAACCCAATCGCGCTCGCCGACCAAACCGTTTGGAGTTTTTGTGGCTTCCTTTGAACGTTGTGTAAATACGGGTTAGGTTTCGTTAGAAAGACCCTGACGAAGGGCACTGCACTTAAGGCCTATATCCCTCGTGCAGATAATCGGCCGTTATACATAACACCACAAACACACCTTAGTTATATGTTGAAACGTCTAAGAATTTAAGTAATTTTTATTGTTGCTATTGTGGATTGTCTATCTTGCACATAATAATTTTAAAATATACTGTCAATTTATCCCATAAATGTGTATGCAGTATTCTTTAATAGAATCTTTATTGTATTTTAAGTAAAATCTATTTTTTTCTTTTTTTTTTTTTTTGTAGAAATTGAGCCGGGTCTTTCCGGGCTCGGGTCGAACTTTTGATTTTTACACCGGACCCGGCCATAATAACTTTCATTCAGGCCGGCTCGTGGCAAGAGTTTTCGACCCGTGCAGATCTTTAGAAGGCTTTGACAATTTTTTTTTAAATTGTCTGAACTTTTTTTTCCCCCGGTTGAACAGTGTATCAAACGTAGGAGATACAACGGTTGTGCATTCAATATTTGAGAATAAGACATGAAATTTAAGACAGAAAATGACTAATTTCGGATTTTTCCTTTTTATCGCATATGTTTAAACATTTAATTTTTTTAATATTAAAATTTTTAAATAATAAAAGTGTATATGTGTGCACGCGATGACTGCAAAGAGGGAGGGGGGTGTAATTTTCTAGAAAAGTACTTCGAAACATTTGCCCCCTCGTTTTAGAGCCCAAGTTACGCCTATGGGGAGTCTCCACAAGTCGCTTTCTAAATTCATCCTTTTTCGTAACTGCAGCATGTGTATATTTATTCACCCCGTTTTCTTCTTTATATGTAATTTAGTTTCATTATTAGTGTTATTGTAAATATCATAATATTATTTCAATTAATTCACTAGCTTCAGATATTGCTGGAGTGTTTAAATTTTTTTTTCTACACTGTTAAAAATCACTGTTTTCTGAATCGAAGGAAAATATGATCACGAACAAAAATATACAATAACCTCTTCCAAGTCACCCATGGCTCCAAAAAATATTTCTTTATCTTTAGAATCCCCAGAAATGAATAGAGTTTCGTGATTTAAGGAAGAATTTATAAAAACAAAATTTCTTTTGGCGCCCGTAAGTTTCGTAATGTTTCCTAGTAGATTTTTTAGAGAAAGAGGGACAGAAGGCAGTTTCCTTTTGAATGCTGTGAAAGGATTTTTTGCTTTTCCAAATCTTACACAGAAAAACTTTTTCTCAAAAGGTTGTTTGCTCAAGTAGAAATATTTATGCGAAGACAAAGAAAACCAATAATTATAAAGGATTTTTAACAGTTTAATTTTTTTTTATCGTTTTTTTAAAATAAATTTTAATTTAGTATTTGATATTCGCTTCATATTATGAATTTCCATCACGTTTTTTAAGAGTAGTAGAATTTCCTTTAGTATACATAGCACGAAATATGAATAGATTAAATAAAATTTTTTAAAGCATCTTAGTTTTTCTAAAAATTATTTTTATCGTTTTTAATAAGAAGAAGTAAGTAAATAAATGCAAATAATGAAATTATTTTGTAATCTGTATTTGGAGCGGCAAGAGGTGCAGAAACTCTTTTTATCCCTTGAAGATGAATTATATCTTTAAATTAAAAACATAATTTTGCTAATAAAGTTACAACATTTTAAATGGTATGTCAATAATTTGATATTGTTTGTGGTTTTACTCTTTTTTATATCATATTCTGTGCGTTTTTCACAACTTAAATTTTAAATTAATTTATGCAGTAAAGGTAGAATTCAATCAAATCTTCATTAATATAAATACTTTTATAATAAGTTAAGCTATGCTTTCTGATAGTAGGAAATAAATATAAACAAATACAATTATATTTCTGTTGTAGTGGAAATTGGTATTTACTGAAAATCATTTGACATACTTATTTTGAATATTTTGTTGTAGACTTAGTGTATGCACCACAATAACTCACCAATGACTTAAAAATAATGACATTTAAGAAAGTTCTACAGAAATATATGTTTTAAAAGATTTAGTTATTGAATTTGTTACTAAATAAAAATACAATAATAGTCCAAATTAATTAACATTCAATCTGTTAATAATAAAGAAAATAGTACACAACATTAAGTAAACTAATAAATTAATGTTTTTATTAATTCGTTCGTAAAAAAAAAAAAAAAAAAAAAAAAAAAAAAAAAAAAAAAATCTAGCAATTTAGATATGTTTACAGTGTTAATGCAACAAAATATTGCTTTTTTTCTACAAAAAAGAAAAAGATAAAAATAGATCTGTTATAAAAAAAAAGAAAAAAAAGAAAGAAAGAAAGAAAAAAGAAAGAAAAATTTGTCACGAAAAGATCATGTACTCTCATGACAAATAAATTTTATTAATCGAAAAAAAATAACATGCTTTTAATTGATAGCAATTTCTTACACTGCTATGCTAGTTTCTTTGAGAGTATTAATTGTTTTACGTGTTTCAGATTGCTTGATTTTTTTTTAAAGTTTTTTTTCATTTTCTTTGCAACTAAATATCATTTGCATTTAATGAATTAGTGCATATTTTGTTATAACCTTTAGCTCATTTCATACCAGTGGCCGAGAGGTTCAGCCTTCGAAACTGGTAGAGACGGAAGGTGCTGGTTTCGAACCCAGTCACGCCCGTCTTCCTAATCGTTCGGAGTTTTTCGTGGTTTTCTTCAAACTTTAAATTTCCATGCGTAAATAGAGGTTAAATTCTCTTTGGAGGGTGCTCCCTCTCTTCCTCGAGTTGAAAACTGATCGTCATAATTAGTAAATACAACGAACCTTTTGCTAAATAAGCCAAAAAAGACCTTTATGAAACAATTTTCGGCAATTAATATTATCAATTTTTACTTTATATTCCACATTCTACGGAAAGAAGACATGTAATGATATGAGCAAATTTCCTTGTTATTGGATCAACCAGTAAACTTCCAGTGTCTTGGTGCTTTAAAATTATTATTCCCTTCAATCCATTTCTAAAGCTCAGAACAGAAATAATTATTTTGAGGCTATTGTTATTTTGAGTTCTAAATTTTTGTATCCTCGTGAGCTATCTTCAGCAATGCCCGATTGATGCAGGGGCATGCGAGGCAAAGTTGCGGGGTGCCTGCTGTTTAACCCCTCATGAGTGTAATCAGAATTCTCTTTAAAAGCTATAAATGATTATAATTAGTTAATAGTGACCAAATTTGCGATATTTTCAAACAGGAAAAGAGTATGGTCCCCTTTCCATTCTCTGTTTCCAGTATCTCCCATTTACGCATGCAAAAGTCAAGCTATATCATTTAAAAACTAACGAGTTAATTAAAATTTTATTATAAAAACATAGTTATATTGTTTTTAAAAGAAATTCTTTATTAACGTTTTCCTCGTTAAATAGCAAGTTAAAACCACTAATTATGACCAATTTAGGACATTTTCTTTTAAACATCTTATAACGTACGTAGATAAGCAAAGTAAAAGTTTGCAATGAAATACTCGTATCAACCAATATATCACTTTTTCTACTATTATCCTACTAGAATTTTTTCTTAAAGTTGTGACCATTTTTTGTGAATATCTGCATCTAGATGTGAGCAGTACTGGGTACAAAATGTATACATAGATACAATATGCATTAAATTTGATATTATTCACTTCCACATTACTCATAAAAAATTTCTGTTGGTTGACTCAAGGGTGGAGGCGGAAAGATACTTGCACCGAAACCCCCCCCCCCACCCCGAATGGCCTAAGTCGGACCCTGAGCTTGATTACATTAATATATAACTTTCATGCATGACGCTAAAATATTTTCATGATTTTTTCCAACAAATAATTGATTATTTTCCCCTGTAAATATAAACCTTTTAAATTATCAATTTATTCAAATTTTAAAGATTTTTTTAAATTGCAGATTTTAAATTTTAACGATTCTTTAAGTTTCTAAAATTACCGCTGCATAAAACCTAAAACTTTCTGCTATTTATTTTTTTAATAAATCTCTAAATTTCCAGGATTTCTAAAATCCCTATTGCAGTAACTAATAGTTGGACAGTTTGTTTTCTTTTCATAAAATTAGGACACATGTTTAATTATAATTGTTTTCTGCATATGATATCCTCTGTTGAACTGTCTCCCAGAACTTTTAAAAACGGAAACTGACATCATTTTTTAAAAATATATTTGATTTTGTAAGAAATATGAAACGCTATTCGACCTTTAGATAATATTAAAAAAAGGGTTACAAAAAATATATACATTAGCGATTGAAAGTAACTTGTGGAAATTCAAACTTTGTATTTTGTACAGGATAAAATCTTGCATAAAATGCAGAATATAAGTGAAATTACAATTTCATTTAGTAGTTATAATTAATAGATAGTCCTGTATTCGAATTCTTTATGCAATAAAAAACGTTATTAATTTTATAGCCTAATATTGACAAGTAGGGTGCCAGTTTAAATCCGAAAAATTAATGTTAAAAAAAAAGTAAAATTAGCAAATAATTTACCGTTAAGCACTATTATATTATGTAACTTATTTACATTGCGGTATATTACTACTTATTTTCTATAAATGAACGATAAAACTATTCACACCATATTCTATTGTAAGAATAGTAGTTTTAGTAATCTAGTAGTGCATGTCAGTAATTTAAATCAATTCCAATATGTTTGAAGCTGTGTAACATCGTTCAAGTACACCATAAACGACCCCCCCCCCCCTACACATAAGCAGCAATGTAACGAATTATTGTTTGTGCCATTATTGTTATTGTTGTTATTAATTATTGTTAGTATGTAAATGAACCATAAATACTATAAATCCAATTTTCAGTATCGAAAGTGCTAAAATGAAGATTATTAATATAAATCAATTACATGGAAATCTGAGTATTTTTAAGCTAGCTAGAGTACGGCCAGTCAAACAGCAAACAGAGAGACAACCCAATTTATGAACTCTTTTGAACTTTGCTAGAAAGAGTTGAAAAATGTTATGGAGCACATAAGAAGACAAGATGAGGTGTTGAAGTCAATCCGATTAGCTCCATCAAATAAAAATGCTCATTTTAAAGATTTAAAGTTATTTATTTATAAAAATAACTACTATTTTTTCACCATATTTCGATTGTACTCGTTCAGTTGTATCATAATCAAGGTTAATTCACAAGCAGTGTATAGATAAATAGAAACATTTCAGCCAAATCTTAACATTACCTGATTTTTTTTTTTTTTTTTTTTTTTTTTAATGGAATTAGTCGGATTGACTTCTGAACGCCTCATATATTGTGTAGAACGTAGAAGCTGAAACCGGATTACACAAATACACACACACATACAGATATATAATACCATTATTCTACTCGCGTTACCACCCCCTCCCCCCTCCCGCGAAAAAAAAAACATCGCTGCTCAAAAAGAAATATTTTCATAGACTCATTCAAAAAACCATGTATGTAAGCAAATCTATCAAATCTCCTGCAAAATTATTTTGAATCGAATAGCACTTATATATATATATATATATATATATATATATATAATAGTCGATTTGAGTCTTGTTTTCTGAAACTTTTCATGCAAATCCCCCCCCCCTTCCAAAGGAAAAAAAAAGTATATTTGTGAGAAAGGGAAACGCCATTCGATTTCCTATTAAAATTATTCTAGGGCTACTTTGCTGGGAGTAACCTTGCACCATTTTATACGGCGTTTAATGTTTCCATACAATTTTCTTTATGCCAGACAAATGAGATGAGGCTAAGTAAATGCGTTACTCATATATATTCGTCATTTTTATAATCTTTTCCTTTCTTTCTCTCGTTTTTTTTTTTTTTTTTTTTTTTTTTTAATACAAATCTGAATTGCAAACTTTTTCCGAATTATTAAAAAAAAAAAAAAAGGTTGCTGCCCTGTTAAAAATGAATTAACTAGAATGTAAATGTCATTTTATGAAATTATATATATATATATATATAACTTAACTGTACTATGTACGTCCAATAGAGGAAGCAAATATTTAACAGAAACAAACATAATATTCATTTAAAAACGAATGTTTTTGCAGCTGATACTTGTAACTCATAGCCTGATTACCGCCAGATAACAATAAATCCCTAGATCTGTCATAAGTACTTTATTATATCAGGTGAAAGTTATTATTCGTAAATGCTGGCGACGGTATGACCCTACGATAATCTGCATCTGATGCACTATTACATTATAAAATAAAAACATGGCCACTTGAGCGGAACCTTAAAGGCATTTTAAATATCGCAAAATCTGTGGATTAAATTTCTGCTTTGCAAATTATGCCAAGAACTTTAAAAACTTTGAAAATTTAGCTTCTGCATTTTTTTAAAATTTTAGACATTGCACATGTTGAAGTTTTACATCGTCATAAGGGGACAAACAAGTACTTTCAAGTATGATTTGTCTGAAAACTGTATTGCAGTTTACTCATTTAATGTGGTTTTAAAATAATTTCCAAGCATGATTTAAAAAAAAAAATTATTCTTCATTAAGGAGGCAAAATAAGTCATTTTCCCCATAAAATCAAAATACAGATGTCCCCGCTTAAACAAATAATGACGGTTCTAGAAATAAGATTCGATTAAGTGAACAATTTGATTAACGGGAAAATACATAAATGTAGTATTTAATGTGTAATAAAATGGCAAAATTATTAAATAACGTATTTAATTTGGAGAGTAAGGAAATTTGTAAAAAATTTTAATAATATAATACAAACTTAAATAAAAACGAAATAATGTAAAATAAATACATAATATTTTAATGTCATCAGCCACAAGCATTTGGTTTATATTACATTTAATGAGCTCGTTTAAACTGAGTCCAAATTTGGTCATGCTTTTTAGAATTTTATTTAAATTATTTATAAAGACCTTAAAAAATTGATTAAAGTGGCTTATGTGAAATTTTAGAGGAAAAAATGATGAGTTATTTTTCAAATGGTATCATATTTATTATGATGAGCCTCTGGCGGCGCATTATCATTAAAGGGCTATTTAGTCACGCGAATCGATTCGCTAATGTTAATCCTATAAAAGAAATTTATAAAATATCTCCGTCCCATTTCAATGCTTAATATTATATATATATTGCATCGGATAGCGGAGATCGATCTGTATTAAGACCGTTTTTTTTACTTTTTTAGATTTTGGTTGCTGATATTTTAAATGAGGATGCTTTGACTTTCGGAACCGGTTTCGAAAATGAAAGTGTTCCCATTAAAAATACCTGTAAACAAAATTGAAATAACGTAAAAAAATGTCCTTTGACAAACGAAGACAAATAAAATACAAAATTGAATGAACTGTGTAATTTATTTCTCATTTTTTTAAATTTATCTCCCCCCCTCCAAAAAAAAAGGGGGGGGGGAGGGAACTCACATGACCTGTCCATTGTACATATGCCGGAAAAATCCATCCAGGAAACTCTAGAAATTTATTTTCCAAGTAAAAACTAACAATGACAAAAGGTGGGGGGAAATGAGTTTTTTATTCTCGTTTTCCAAAGTCTCGCACAGTTATTATTTGATTAAGCGGAGACATTTTGTAAAAAGTATTTGATTGAGCGGGTTAAAATAATATTATCCCAAAGGAATAAATTTGAATAAGCAGTTTATTCGATTATCCATAACCCAATTAAGTGGGGAGGACTGTAAAAAGTACAGGATTAGACTCTGGCTAACTTTCCATATAGCCAAATTAAAACTTTATAAATAAAATATAAATAAATAAATAAAAATAAATAAAATAAAACACAAAATTAACGTATGATAAGCGAACATTTTCAATTAGCCATTTCGAGTAAACGATTGAGAATATATTTTTAACATTTTGAAACTGTATTAGGTCAAGCAATTTAAATATAGTAAAAATACTGAGCAATGTAATCGCAATTTTCTAAAATATGTAAAAAAAAAGTGCGTAACTTAAAAATTAATAATTTTTAAATAAACGGTTTTGTTTGCCCATTACTGTCTTAAATACGAAAACATAGTTTTAAAAAAATTACAATGTAATAATAACAATATTTAAATTCAAATATAAATGCAATCAAATGTTTCATTTTAAATGTTTTTACAAAAACTGTACTGATTTTTCCAATTTATTTCAGTTGCGAAAATTTTAAATTTAAGTTTGTTTTGAACACGACAAAATTCTTTTTTTTCTTTAATTTATAGCACAGTTATAGAGCTGGACAATAAGTTTCATCTTTTGCAATAACCATATCCCTGCTGAAAATAAACAAACTGGTACTTAGAACTTTTACCTATTGTATATTAAACCTTTAATGCATTTGGTACATTAATCCTTAGGCAAAGTGACAAGCACGCAACGCCTCTTTACCGCCTCTATTGTAAGCACATCTTGTAGAAGGGGGGGAGAGACCCGCAGAATAGCCCGGCAGGTCCCGTTTTAAAGCTTCTTTCAGAAGGCGGAATAACCTAGAGGTCTGCACGGGCCCGGCTAATTTTTTTCAACGGGCCGGGCCGGCAAAAAAATTGAACGGGCCAGACGGGCCGATAAAAAAAAATTCTGAAGATTTAAGCAGGAACGATAAAATATGAGCTATTTTCAACGAAAATGCTTTTAACGAGAATAAGTATAAATGTGGCCATACTAATTTGACAGCATCAATATAAAAATGCACAGTGTATCGGCATCGGAGAATTACGTTATGTGTAACCCGTTTTAATATTTTTTTAGCTGACTCATGCCGGTCCGAGATCATGCTTGCATTATTTTTCTACATATAGACTGGCCGGACCGGTACTAGACTTAATTATTGGCAGAAAACATGATTTGTAAAATTGTTAACTGCCAGTGCTGTAGTTGGAAAAAAATATTTGTGGGAACTCAACATTCCACAAATTATGATGCTACCGGATTGTTGCTAACCCAAAAGCCAATTTGAAACATTTATTCAAAAGCCGACTTTTTTAAAAAATTAACAGTTATAATTATTATATTGAAATCTGTAAAGTAATGTAATTTTCTTTCATTCAGTAATAATCGGGCAATTAACATCCATAGAGAACCTCCGCCCCCCTGAATAACAGACCTCAGCGTTGACAAGAAGCTAGCGGCTTTATTGTATTATTTTTATTTATTTATTTATTTATTTTTTCCAGCGTGTGTACGGTTTCTTCAGTTCTGGTACCAATATATTTTTTTTTTAGTTTTTTTGCTTTTTTCTGAGATTAAAAAAGTTTAAGAAATATTTTATAAAGTACTGGAGGCAAAACTTATAGGATCGTGCACACTTTTAAAAAATTCGTCTTCGGCAGCACCATTTTTATGTCAACGCTCAAGCCTAATATTCAAGGGGTGATGGTAGCACGACGGCTTCCTTCAAAGCATCTGATTAATAGAAATATCTCTTTTCTTGATAAGTGGAAACGGATTTCCTTAAAACTTGCACAAGTGAAAGTATTGCTTTAAAAAAAATTGCCCTCGTACGCATTTTTTTTTTTTTTTTTTTTTTTTTTTTTTTTTTTACAGTAACAAACCAAATATTTCTGGGAACGGCGCTCCCACGCGTTCCCGCTCAATTACAGCACTGTTAACTGCGATAAAGAACTTATGTTAGCTTAGACTTCGGATATATACTTCTTGATGATTTTTAAATTAATTTCTCAATAATGCGAAAGTTTGACACATTTTCTGATTAATTTTAAATTGTAAAAGTATAAAAGTGATAAGCCTAAGTATTGAAGCGATTTTGAATCGAATAGCGTTTTTCATTTTTGATAAATAAAATACTTGTATAGCCTTGTTGAGTTTTATAGTTTCGCAAATGATTGCAGCTTTTTTTCCCTTCCCTTGCTATTGCTTCCGGAAATTCTATTCAAAACGCTAATTATGACAGTATTTCATTTATTTGCAGTATTCTTAAATTGCTTGTATCAAAAAATGGATAACGCCATTCGATTATATAGTTTCTGAATAAAGATATCTGCTAATCTTATGCGTTTGTGAGGGGAAAAAAATGAATTTAGAAATGTATCAGAAAGGAGCTTCTTTGAATTTAAGAATGAATTTGGATTTGAAATCTATAATAAAATGATATAGAAATATATTTATAAATCTTCTTTTATTAAACAACTTCAAAATTAACGATGTTTTTAGCTTTCTTTCTTTTTTCTTTTATTCTAAGCCATATTAAATTTTTAATGAATCTTTATTCGAATGTTGAAAGCCTAAGAATCTAAGTAATCATTAATTATGTTAATGTGTATTTCCTGTAACATATACTGTAAAATCATTCCATAGATATGCATGCAGTATTCTTTAAAGGAATTTTAGTTATATGATAAAAATCTGAATTTTTTAGAAATCATAGAAATTGTAACGGGCCAAAACGAGCCGGGCCTGTTTTTGCTGATTTTTGTACGGGCCGGGCCGGGCCTAAAATATAAAAATTTAAACGGGCCAGGCCGGGCCCGGGCCGAACTTTTGAGTTTTACAACGGGCCGGGCCGAAATAACCTTCCTACGGGCCGGTACGGGCCCGGGCCTGGAAATTCCGGCCCGTGCAGACCTCTAGAATAACCCGGTAGCGCCATTTTTAAAGCGCATAAGTCTTGTTGGAATGACACGGCACCGCCCGTTTTCAAGCTTCTTAAAGAAGACGGACTAACCCGGTTAAGTCGCGAAAGGGTTATTATTATTATTATTATTATTTTGTTAATTTAAACACAGCACTGACATGAATACCGTCCACTGGTCAGCAAGTATTTAGACATCTGTGGGTGCTCTGCTTGAAGAAAAGGAAAAACATTGATTTAAATAGTTCCATGCTTAATAAATTAATTTAAATGGTTCAGAAATAGTTCCAGTCTCATTTTGCAATATGAAAATAAAAGCAAACGTGGCCGTCTTCTAGAGTGAAATTGGTTACAGGATCACTTCACAAAAAGCGCATTTGGACATGGCAAAATTGCCTGTAATAAATATGAAAAAAAGAAATAAAAAGGTTAGAAGTAAACCGAATGAAAAGACAGGTAAAAAAAGCAGAAAATGAATTATAAAAAGTGAAATGGTGCAATTTCTGTTTTCTATGAGAGTGCTTTTTCTTCGGACAAATGTGGTGGTGGAAATTCTTGCTTCAATTTTAAAAATAAAATATGTAACTAGAACGACTGCATCGAACATAAACATGATTATTATGCTTGTTTTTTTTTTCAAATAAAACCTGTGTCATTTCATGCAGTAACCTTATTTTTTCCCGTTAAAAACAATTCAAGAAACATAATATAGAAAAAAAAAAAAAAAAAAAACTTTTGTAAGGGTGAACTTAAAAATACATTTTTTTTTAAATTTTAGGTCTATATTTTCAGAGATATAGACGAAAACTAAGTGCGGAAATATGTCCCCCCCTTTTTTTTTAAATTAGCTGAAACTAAAATAATGAAAAAATTAGAGGTTCTAGACTCTAATTTATGTGTTCCAGGAAAACGATAGCGATTACCCTAGAATACATAGATTTTGAGTAAAGCGCGTTTTTTCGTTATACACAAATTTCGATTTGCAATCATTCAGCAAAATTTTTCAGGAGCGCTGGTATAATCTGGTATAAAATTGAAAGTGTGTGATGTTTAGAAACTTAAAAATTTGAAATAGCAAAAACTGCAAAACCGAAATTCCATTTCAAATTTCAAAGTGTTGTCATTCATAAAATGATGTATGCGTTACGCCCATAAACGTTGGCTTTTATAATATAGATTGTAAGAGTTTTCCTCGAAATTTATAAACTTACAAATACAAAACGCCAAAGCATGTTATTTACAGATATGATATTTAATTGGCTTAAATTTTAGTAACTTTTCAATCATTTTTATACATTGAATTACATGCTGAGTTATAAGCGCTTGTTGTTTGATGAAAATTTATAGCATTATAACATCTGAAAATTCAGTTTAGAGCACTTTATAGAAATTTAGTTCAAATTCTAAATGCTTTTAAACAGCATTTTGTGAAAGATTGCTTTTAATGAAAATTGGAAATATCCTTCGATTTCATACTTTCTAAATATCAGTATATGTCATTCTCATGCAATAGACATGCAAGTACAAACAAATATGAATTCTGGAGAGTAACAAGTTTGGGTTTGAAGTCAATCTTAAGGCTGCTCTCAAATTTAAAGAAGCTTCTTTCTAACACATTTCTGAATTCAATTTTGCTCGAAAACACATTAAATTAGAAGGTGTTCTAATTCAGAATTCAATCGAATGTTGTTTCATTTCATGGTAAACGCATATAAAAAATGTTATTTTTATAAAGTTATAGAAATTATTATTATGATTATTATTTATTTATTTATTTATTTATTTATTTACGACATTTAAGCACTAATGAAACTTTCTCCGTGTCCTAATAAGTAAAACAATAAAAGTTTCATTTTTGTACAAATAAAACTTACCGAGTTATGAGAATTTGAATTTCAAGAATTTTCAACATTTTTTGTCTATAAAAACAGAAAAACGCTTTTTATCTATGAGTTACAAAATAAATAAATAAATAAATAAATAAATAAAATAAAATAACAATGGTGTGTGTTAGTCCATGGAATACCTTGAAAGAGTTAAGAAAATTTGGGACATCGGTTCCATTTAAAATGGAAATCCTCTGCAAAAATTGTAATCCACTACTTGAGAAATTATGATTAATTTTATTTATTTATTTATTTTGTATGTATATACTGAGTATCTTATAAGATGTAGTACGAATGCAGACCAGATGTTTATACTATAGGTACTGTGACTATTGTCGCCAAGAGTTACCATGCTTCTATTTGCACACAGAAGAGTTTGTGGGTAAAAAATCATTAAGGTATTTTTCAATGTAATTATATATTGCTGTACTACCCCTCGAGCACAGATCATAGAGATATGGTCGAACTGTAAGCGCAGTTTATGATCTCCCCCTCCCGCAGGCGCACTTTTTGTACACCCGTACATCAAGCAACTATCGTTTACCCCGTAATTTTTTCAATAATGGGGTAGCTGCGACATGTATCAGGAGAATCTGAACCATCTAAAATCCAGTTACTCCCAAAATTATAAATAATTTTTATGAGTTTCTCTTACTACGGAAATTAATTAATTTCTTTTTTTTTTCTTCAAATTATGAAAATGATATAATGCCGTTAAAAATCACATAATAAATTAAAAAAAAAAAAAAAAAAAAAAAAAAAAAAAAACATGTTGGGGATAGCAAACCAAATTTCTGGACTCATATTGCGAAAGTTTGAAATTTTACGATACAGATGAAGAGACATACATAAAACAAAGTGATATTATTAGTAAATTATCGAAACCAGTGAAAAATTGTTCTGTTTGATATTAAAAAACAGTAACATTTTTCAAATATTTATTGAAAAATCGTGTTTCTTTTTCTATAGAATATCCATTTAACTTTTATACTGAGTACCTAAAGAAAAGTACATAAGTACTTATTTAATTATTAAGTTCAATGTATAAATAAATCAAATAATGTCATGTCATGTGCTTACTGACATTTTTTATATGAAAATATCATATGGTCTATCATGAATGCTCTCATTTTACATTTAAGAGAAATTAATGTTATTAATACAATTATTTTCTTAAAGTACCACCAAAAAATATAATCCATAATACGATATCAGTTATAAATTTATCTACAATTGTTCCTTTAATTCACATTTATTCTTATAATTTTGATTTTAAAAAATATTCAAGTTAGTGGCTGCAGACCACGCTGCGATTTTACACAATACTCAATTCTTGTAAGTGATCCCCCCCCCCCCTTTCAGCTTTTACCATAATAGCTCTGTGTTTTTATTATTAGATAAAATATTGTATGATCTAGTAACTTAGCTTGTAGTGTCTACAGATGGAAAGAAGACCGCATTATCGAGTAACTGAGATAGTTGAGTGTAGAAATTGGTGAAATACATTATCATTGAGTAACTATATTGTTGTGCATACAGGCAGAAGATAGCATAATCGAGTAACTGATATAATTGGGTTGTAGGAACTGGTGAAATACATTACCATTGAGTTTTCTATATTGCTGTGCATTCAGGCTGATGATTGCATTATCGAGTAACTTAGAAAACTGTGTAAAGAGTTAAAAAAAATACATCGAGTCTTCGAGTAACTCTACTCAGTAATCAAAGAAAGAAAACATTTTTAATTGCTATTTATGTGTAGATGATCAAAGTGATATTTTTTTAGAGTCAAGTATGTCATGCATTATTTTTTATGCTTTCATTTCACAGTAAAGGAGTTATGAAATGGTAATTTGAGTTTATTTCAAAATTGATCTAAAAGGCGATTCTTTTAATATATTAATTAAAGGCTTCTTTCAATTGGAAATATTTTGACACCGAATTTTTACCCATACGGAATGCAATACAATATCGCGAGATCTTGTATATTTTGTAAATACGCCCGGTGCAATTATCCATGTAAATTAAATAGTTTATTGACTTTTTTCCATGGTAATACTTTCGTCACTTTACTGTTTTTGAAAATGCTAATTTTATTTATTTTTTATTTATTTATTTATTTATTTATTTTTGTATTTGAGATAGAGATTTAAAAATTTCTAATAAATCTGCGCATGGGATAAGCCCTCGGGCTTTTTATTAAGTATATAAAGATGCGTTAGATTTCATAGTTTTTTACTTTATAATTCAGTAAAAAATGTTATATGAAACGTAATATTATATGAATCTAAAAACCGACGAGCAGTCTCGTGTAATACATACATATTTTAAAAGCTCAAATGGAAAAAAAAAACAAAATTTTAGTGTTTAAAAGTGTAGTAGGAATTTTTTAAAAATGCAATTTTTTAAAACATTTTCACAATTTTAATTAATAATGTAGCTTTTTTTTGTTTATTTTATTAATTCACTGTTAACTGAACATTAAAAGTAGTCAGTTCACCGTTTAATCTATATTTTCAAAAATAAACAAAATTATTGAAAAGATACACTGTCCTCTGAAGAGATATTAATCTTATCAATAATTACTTTTATTTTCTTAATTACACTACCAACAAATATCAATATATATTTCCCATTATCCCCCAGGTTTTAAATTTTGATAAAATTATTCATCGTAAAAAGTAACAGACAATCCAACAATTTGATAAAATGCTTGTCGAAATTCTTGTAAATAAGCCAGCCTTCCCGACATCTTTTTACGGTAATACCTTTGTATTTTTATAACTAGGTCAATTATTGTATAATCGAGTAATTAAACTTCATATGTGTGATGAACATAGCTTTATCGAGTTACGGCCATATTTGTGTGTAGGAATTGACAAAATACCGCATCACCGAGTAACTTATATTTCCTTATACATACGGATAGAATATTGCACAATCGAGTAACCAATAATGCTGTGTATACATACGGGCTAAAATTCGCACGATCGAGTAACTTATATTGTTGTGTATATATGGTAGAAGATTGCATGATCGAGTAACTGAAGTGGCTGTGTAAAATATGACAAAATACCGCATCTTCGAGTAACCTTAGCTTACTTGGTAGAAAGCCATTGCATCTGTAAAAGTTTTGGGGTTCGAGGTTATCAAAATACACTCCATAAGATGGCGCTGAAACCAGTGGCAAATAAAATGTTACACACGGTGTGTATTCATGACGGCAATAAATCGCTTCTCCGAGTAACCTCAAAAAACTGCAGATTTAGCATCCTGGTTATTGAAAACGCGTAATTCAGGTCTCAGACACTCCGAGTAACCTCGAAAAGTTACTCGAAGCGTCTGAGGTTACTCACTCTGTTGGTGTTTAAACCGACGAAGTTACTCATTTTACAGGGTAGACCAACGCACAGACACACGGACAGACAGACATTTTGTAAAAACATGTTTTTTGGAATCTCTGACCCCTAAAACGTGTAAATCAGTCGAAAACCGGAAGTCGAAAAAAATTTCGATTACAATACTTTCTTCTATTGAAGATAGAAGAAAGTAAAAATGTAAACAAAGCAATGACCAGAAATCCGCAAAATTCTAAAATCCGCAAAACCTCTGGTCCCAAGCTGTGCGGATTTGAGGGAGTCTACTGTATATATTTTTTTAATATTTCATGATACTAAACCATTTTAAGTCATAATAAAACTTAATAGAAATCTTATGTATTTAAAAAAAAAAAAAAAAAGTCTTAACTTTTAGAGTATTTAAATTGTGATATAAGAATTCAAAAATATAATCTAAAATTGGTAATGAGAGTAATGTGTAATAAAATCTTATTCGTATTTTTAATGTAGAGATGTAAAGTTAACTCTAAAATGTGTAACTGTTGGCAGCCTTAAAGATTGAATAACCATATTTTAAAGAAAATATTAAAATATAAAACAGAAAAATGTGTAATTACCTGTATTATCAATCTGAGCAGAAGAACACAATTCATAATGCTTCTCCATCCTTTTTGGAATTCCTTGCATTTCTTTATCACGCATCTTACATATGGCCCATTTGCCACTATTTCCTTCTTTAATTTTACATGTGAAATGATTCCATATAGGATCTTTTATTCTTGGCATAGTGATTGCAATAAAAACTTTAATAAAATTTTTAAGCTTTATATCATTTAAATATAATATCAACAAGAACAAAATAATGACAGCACAGCAAAGACTTGCAACATATGTAAAATTTTGTTCTTAAAACATGTCTATTCTATACCTACACATTACACTGCCTGATTGACTATTGAGCAATTCAGATTAGCCAATCATCACCCCTTTTTCCAATTCTAGCAGGTGCAATCTAAAAATAGTTTTTGGAGGTGGGGGATATTTTGTAAGCATGTTTTTAATATTTTAGTTATTTACAGATGGGTTAATTTTTAATAACAATTGAAGAAGACTTTTGTTGACTAAAAATATTTTGAAAATAAAAATTAAATATATGAAAATATCAAGAATCATGATATTTTGAAAATAAATATCAAATATGAAAATATCGAAAATATCAAAAAGCTTGATATTTTGAAAATAAATATCGGATATATATCATGATATATATCATGATATATATCCATTGATATATATCACCGAACCCTGATTATGACCACCATATGAATGTACCCCCGTTCGTTTAACCCCAAAATTCCATTATAAATAAGTTTAAAATATACAAAGAAGTAAAACATAAAATAGAAAAATTAAACAATTGAAAAAAAAAAATCTTGTGTAAATTATTTTTGTAAAAGGTAACAAAAATTTCCGACTTTTCTAGTGTTAATGCAGTTACACATATATGGGAAAATTCATATTTTTTGTACGAATTTAAAATGATACGAAAAACATCGGAAACGGTTTTTATACTGATTACACTACAGCATCAAATTTAGATGGTGCCTCTCTCGAAGTACAGTATGGGACTCATTATCCGGAAACCATGTATCCAGAAAGTTCCAAAAAACAGAATGCAAAATGAAAACAGGAAAATAATTTGTTTCACTTCAAAAACATAAAAATTAAAGATATATTTTACATCAAACATGGAATATAGTAAACAGATACACACATCCAAAGGTGATACAATTTGTGATATTTTTTGATGGTATGAATGAAGATGAAGTGGAACACTTTAAAATTTCTAAGAAGGAAATTATTACAGATCTGCTGAACAAAGCTAAGGGACATTTATGTTTAGATTATCATATGTTAGAACAATAATCAGTGGAAAATTGTCCTCGCTAATGATAATACTTCTGTAAGTACATCTGATGACTGGAATTGAAATGTGTGACATAATGACAAATATGTTTAATGAAAGTAATGATGATGATCAGCAGAATGGGGTAAGTAAAAAAATTTCAGATGAGCTGCTGATATTTTTCAACTGAATAACCAATTTTTGGAATGCAACAAAAAAGTTACTTCCATTAACAAGAAATCATGTCATAATGCAGGATACAGGAGCAATCATTACAAGAGATACACTATAAGCAACCAATCTTAATGAAAATTTTCTAAAAACCCAAATCAAAAAATTCTGCTCTACTTGTAATTTATAGTTATTATTTATTTTGTGGAAATAAGCTATTAACAAATCTGTAATTACATACTTACATATATTATTCACATTTTATGCATTTCATACTGTTATTTTGTACTATTCTTAAACTTATAGTAAAGTGTTCCGAATTACGGAAAAACCCTTTTTCCGGAATATCCGCGATCCCAAGCATTCTGGATAACAGATCCTATACTGTACCGAAATGTCTTCGGAGAGCTTTTAGGATTTTATGCCTATTAATCGTTTAGCAGTGTTAACCCTCTCCAGAATTTCAAAGTGCTTTTTCCAGAATAGCAAAAACCCCTCCTGCAAAAAAATCTCAGTCATCTGAAATGACCAGTATTATGACTTTTGAATGCAATTTTAATATTGCTTAAAGAAAATTCATTGATGGAAGAAGAACTGTATATTGAGAAGGTCCTTATGAGGTTCTGTTTTTAACAATATGAAGTCTAAAGCTTCAATTGAAACTAATTCCCATACTAAACTCCAAGAACTTACTGCTAAACTTTGAGAACCTTCTAAAACATTTTCGAACCATCTAAAATTGTTTTTGAAGTAAAATAACAGAAACCAAACTTATTTTTTACACAACCCAATATTATTAAAAAGTGTTAATCAATCACAAATAAAACTGTTTTAAAAAAAAAAAAAATAGCATCCTTGAAGTTCACGACCAGGTATCGAAAGAAACTACTGAGGCCAAAATGGTATCAAAAATGGTGAAATATGAAACAGCGAAACCCAGAAGAATTATGGCTGCTTTAAACAATTCTAACTAGACTATTTTTTCCAACATGAACTATAATTTTTGTGCATGGTCATATATCACTAATCATATCACTAATTTCTTTAGCTCTATCACTTATACCACTAATTTCTTTAGCTAAAATAGAATGTCTTTTTCTTAAATATTAACCAGATAAAAATTACATATAAACCAGAAATTTCTTTAAAATAAATAATTTTGTAAACTAGCCAAAAATAAGTTAAATAGTTTTGAATAAATATTCTGATGTAGAATATTTTATTAAAACTTGAATAACATTTTCAGTAGTTCTAGGGTTAAACTTAAGCATTTGAACTTAATTTTAATGTAAGAAAAAGTTTCTATTGTATGAAACTTGACTAAAATGCATTTAATTTTTCAGTATGTGCAAAGTTTTTAAGATCATAGTGTTTGTAAAATCTTTGTTATATCATAATGTAACTTCGTTGTATTACTAGTTACAATTATGGAGACAAATCTAACTTTTATTTAAGCATACTTTTTTTTCTTAAATTAAGAAATGAAATAAAGGTATACTTAAATTCTTAAAGTTACTCGAAATACATCTATTATCTATACACGCAGTCAATCTTGTCAAGATGTATTGCAAGGAAATGAAAAAAGAAAAACCTTTTTAGATTTCCATTAAAAGAAATGTAACGAATCATATTTTTACTATCCTCCTCAGTCCTGAGACAAATCTTACGTGGCACTACAAAAACCAGTTTAGAATTATTATAAACCATTTCCAAACATGCATTAGTTTGTATATCGATGCTTCTAACATGTACACATCTAATAAAAAAGTCTAGATGTAATTTTAACAATTCTAGAAGAAATTAAACTAAATCAAACGGTGATTTTTAGTGTCGTCTACAGGCGACATCAGGACTGAGGAGGTTATACTCTGTCTGAATAACATCTTTTGTTCGTTTCATCGGTATTCAGAAACTCTTCCATTTAAGAAAGAATAACATTGTAAAAATATTCCACTTTTACAGGTTTCACTGTGTTTATAAGTACCTGTTAAAACCTTTTACGATGGAACCACTCATAAGTGATGAAAAATCACTTTCAGACAGGTTTTCAACAAATTTAATTGTATTGCAATCTATATCAGGACCAGGTAATTCTTCTGTTTAAGGCAGGTTTTTTTTCTTTTAAAGATAATTCCTATTTTGACAGGCTTTACTATAGGAGAGACTGGCATACAGTGGACCATTTTAACAGTTCACGTTCTTTGTCTTTAATGGAAAGTCCATTCTGCCTAAAAATATTGTTGAACATACCATAACCAATTTTTCAAGCCAAAAAATATTTTTAGAACTCAGTTTCAACTACCTTTTTTTTTTAAAAAAAATACCATTTTGAACATTCATTAAAAGAAGTGTAATCAATTATATTTTAAGATATTCTGTCTAAATAAGATCTTTTGTTCATTTTGTCTGTATTTTGAAACTCTCCCATTCGAGATAGGATTACATTAGATTCTACTTTTACAGGTTTCATTGTGTTTTATAAGTACCTGATAAAATGTTTTACGATGGAACCGCTAATAAATGATGAAAAATCACTTTCCGACAGGTTTTTAGCAAATGTAATTGTATGGAAATCCATATCAGGACCATGTAATACAGTAGACTATCTCAAATCCGCCCAGCTTGGGACCAGAGGTTTTGCAGATTTCTGGTCATTGCTTTGTTTACATTTAAAAAAAAATAATTTGAATGTAATTAATAATGAAATCAAAAGTATAATGAATGCATACAATATACTAAAATATTAAAAAAAGTAATAAACTAAAAAAATAAAAATTTAAATATTTTTTAAATGATTAAAATACTAAAAGGGAAGGTAAAGTTAATAATCAATAATGTACCATTAAATATTCATTATAAAAGAGGCAATGTGTTTTTCCTAAATAATTCAATGAAATTTGCCTCATAAAGGTACATTACGAATTCACATTAGGATCATAAAATAATGAAACTTTATTTCAGGTTTAGCCAGACTAAATAACTAAAAAAACTTGATTAATACATAAATATGTTTGGTAAGATTGTGGTTACCAATGATAATAGCAATATCTTTATTTTTTCAGAAATAAATTATTCTTTCTTCATGAGAAAACATGAATTCAATAACCTTAACAAAAATTATAAATTAAAAAATGTATGGAAGTGATATAAAACTGAAAAAATCATTTTTTGCACCTACATCTGAACTGATCGTTTCATAGTTTACATCCGTAAAATATGTGCGGATTTTAGAGAGTTGCAGATTTTAGGAGTGCGGATTTGATGGAGTCCACTGAACTTCTGTTTAAGGCAAGTTTTTGTTAAAGATAATTACCATTTTGACAGTGTTCGCTATAGAGAAGACTGGTACACAGTAAACCAATTTTACAGTTTGCATTTTTTTCTCTTTTATGGAAAGTCCATTCTGTCTAAAAATATCCTTGAATATTCTTTAAGCAATTTTACATGCCCCAGAATTGTTTCAGAACATAATTTTAAATAATTAAAAAAAATATTAGTATATGTTCACAATGTGAACCCGAGTGTGCCCCAGAAGTTTGTTAAAGTAGTCCTCCCACTGGGGCACATGATCCTCTAATAAGCATCATTGAAATACAATAAAAATTTATTTTTTATTAATTTCAATTTTCTTTATTTCTCCCTCTATCTCCAAAATAACATAATAATGCAAATTTTTCAAGTAAAATTTTCAAACAAAACAGAAAAATTATCAAAAGGAGTATTTTATTTTTTAAATAACAATAGATTAATATGGGGGAAATTGAAAATAAGGTGAAGTTATTAAATAAAGTACAGATATCATCATAAAAATTTGAAAATGAAAGTAGTATTTATGAACCTAAAATTTTCCAGAAATAATTTTGGATCTCAGGATGATTTTATGATAACACTGATACAAACAACAGATTAGTAACCATAAATTTTTTATTCCAAATTTTTTTTTATGTTACATCTAAAGTGACTTTTTGAATTTCAGAAACTGCTACAAATTGTTTTTATAATAAAGAGTTTCAGTCAATAGGATACTTGTTCTGTTTTAAAAGCAGTAAATAAAAACCAAAATATTTTTTACATAACCAAAGTGATATATAGTCATTTTTCTTTGATTATTTTATTTTACAGTTAAATAATATCTTTAAAACAGTATTTATTTGTAGAGAATAAACAAATATTAAATATTTTGAAAATTCTGTATTACAGTAACAGAGTAGATTATGGTACACTATACTTCTGCAGTAAATGGCCCACTGTGCCCTATGTTGAAGTTCAACACATTTTCATAAAATTATTATTGAAAGCTTTCTTTTTTGCCTAATAATTTTAATATTAAATAGAGACAAGCAACTCACTTTTATATATAAAAAAAACGTGTTTAGTTATTTATCTATATCATTTAATAATAAAGAAAATTATGATGATTAAAACTTTTATTTTTTCATATTGTAATAGCCCATTAATTAGACTTCAAATGTAATATTTCTTTTATGTATTTTGTAATTTTATTATTACAATTTAATGAAAAAAAATGAATAAATACATTGTTAAGAAAGCAGTTTCTTTCATTAAAATGAATAATTTTTCATCAGAGCTCAAACTGTAATTTCCAAATACATCTTGAATGAATAATATAAATAAGCAAAATATTATAACAATAAAATGTAACTTACTTTAATCTATATGGAAGAATGTTATGATACATAACACTGAAAAAAGAGAAAAAGAAAATATTAAATTTAGTGTTAAACAATTTCAAATTTCAAAATTCTGTCACTACTGAAACATTTTTTAAGAATTCTGATTCTTTGTTTACATTCTTAATTTCTTCAAGGATAAGCAACTCTCTATTGTATATGTAATTTTTTTTTTTATAGATATCATCAATATTTGGTTGAGGCATGACATAACTATGTACATTGGCACTGGATTTCCAGTTCTATGATTTTTTTTCATTGCAGCCCTAGTTAAACTAAACCATAGTCATTTAGACTTCCTATACAGTTGAACCTCGAAAATCCGGACCTCCAAATTCCGGAAATCTCTCAAATCCGGACATTTTTCCGATTTCCGTTTTATTAATTTTTAAAATAAGACATAGCTGTAATTTTCATCAACTGCAGTTAAATTCTGACATTTATACTAAAAATATATACATAGATATATTCTGGTTAATATTGTAGTGACTTGCCATCAATTAAAGACTTTATTATTACAAAAATTAAAAAGTTAAAAAGCATTCAACAAAATTTACAGTAATGAATCATGATGAAATGAATGAATCGTTGAAATAATCATGAATTTTGATACTTGAAAAAATTTGGGTTTAAAAAAAAAACGTAAATTCTGTCGAAAAAATGCAGAAAAAACGGAGAAATTTGTAAAAAAAAAAAAAAAAAAAGCCAAAACAAGCATGAAATCAATTAAAAAATCTTGAAAAAACGCACATTTCATCAAAGATTCATGATTCATTCATTTCATAATGATTCGTCTCACTCTGAATCGCCTTTGAGAATCGGGAGGGAGGCGCTTTCTCGGGATTTTTTGAAAATTTCAAATTCTTTATAAAGTGGGGAGGAGGCGTTTGATCGGGAAGAGCGGATTAATGGGATTTTACGGTATTATATAGCCATAAAAAAAGATTTTTTAATAAACCTCCAAAATCCGGAATCGCCACGGTCCCGGATTTCTGAGGTTCAACTGTAATCAGGCTAGCCTCTGTGTAGTAAGATAATCCCTTTATGCAATTTTTTTTTTCGATCATTCATTATGTGGGTTTATTGTAGTATACTTACAGTTGAAGTTCTATAATCCACACACGCTGTGGCCAAAGGTTGTGCGGATTATGGAATATTGTGGATTATAGAGTATTATGAATTATCTGTCATTTTATTATTCCTAGACAGCATTTTAATCCTTTAATCAGTATTATATGAAAAGATAAATATGAAATCTAATAATTAATTTAATATGCTATCAGAGAAAATTAGTTTTTAAAGCTACTTTATTAAAAAAATTATATTTAAATGTGCTTAAATAAAAATAATTACATGTGTTTTGTAATGCTGTAATCCGTTTTTCACTCTTAATAAAATAAAAGAATTATATTAACAAAAAATGAATGTTTTATTATGAGTTTTTTTTCAATTTTTTTATTATTTGTTTTAAAAATTCTTTTTGGATCACAAATTTGTAAATTTTTTTAACTGTTTTTTTCATTGTTTACATTCATAAAGTAACGTGAATTACAGTCAAAGATCTATAATCCGCACAAGTTAGGGCCAAAGGTTGCACGGATTATGGAATATTGTGGATTATAGAGAATAATGGATTATACGTCATTTTATTATTCTTAGACAGCATTTTAATTCTATAATCAGTATAATATGGAAAGATAAATATGAAATCTAGTAATTAATTTTAAAAAATGCATTTTTAAAGTTATTTAAAAAATTATATATATATATACTTCTATCTACATGTCGTTTTCACATTTACACTTTATACTGCACATTTCTTAATAATTTGAAGCTAAAATTTAGACCGCTTCAGTCAAACATATACTTCGTTTTAACTCTCCACGAACTTTAAAGTTTGTACTAATTAAAGCCGATTTTACATTAAAAGACTTATTACAAAAACACAAGCAACAAATTTACACGAGGCAAACTCAAGCAGAAGCCGGCAGTGGTAAACGCGCTCACGTGGGATTATTAACAAGCATTAGCAGTGAAAAAAGCGCCACCTTTCTGTCATTACAAACGCAAATTTTTAGGCTTTCTGTTATTCATTTTGCACCTTGCATATGCATTAGAGTAAAAAGTAAAATCAAGACACATGAAGAAAGTCAATGTGTGAGCCGTAAATTCATAAACATCAACTCATCAACTGTGCTTGTTGCTTAATTAAGAACATAAATAGAATGAAAAAAAAGAGCTTCCCAGCTAAAGCTTAATTTTTCGAAAGATCGGATCTTGAGAAATCAATCAGAGTTTGCCTGTAGTTGAAGGTTCCCGTTTGCCTATCCTGATGTTGGCGAAATGTCTGTAATCAATCATTATGATTGGTTACATTCATTCGACTTTCCTAACCCCTAATATCTAGTTCTAACGTGGTGCTGTGTTACTGCTAGGAAGAGCGACAAGCACACAAAATAGTACGTTTTCATTGGTTATTTACTTTCCTGAACTTAGTCGGCATTTCGAATGTTCATTAAGCTTAGGTGCGTTCCGTCATACAGTTTAATTTTTTACTGTTAATAAAATAAAAGAGCAAATTAAAAAAATACATTTTTTTATGATTTTTATTAATTTTTTTATTATTTGTTTAAAAAAATCATTTTTGGATCACGGATTTTTAAATTTACTTAATTGTTTATTTCATTGTTTACATTCATAAAGTAACGCAGATTATAGAAAATTGCAGATTATGGGTGCACAGATTATAGATCCTTGACTGTATAGAAAATTGCAGATTATCGATCTTTTACTGTATATGTTTTAGTATGTAAATAATTTTTGGTAGCAGAAAAATCGTCTTCATATTTGCAAAGGGCCTTAAACCCAGGGCCATAGCTAGAAGTGAACAATAGGGGGCGGGGGGCTCATAATTTTTTTTTTTTTTTTTTTTTTTTTTGTCTCTCTCTAATACAGAAAGATAAATTAGTGCATATTCACATTGTAGGTACTATGTTTCTTATTAAACTGTTGTATAAACTTTATTTTATGCTAAGAAAACTATATGATATAATTTTGAATGTATAACAGGTGCAAAATTAAACATCATGTACAAATTCATATGTACAAATAGGATGAGGGAGGTGTTGAAGCACTTATTTTAGATACAATTTAGTAATTTTGCAAAACTCTGAAAGAGCCTCAAAACTAAATTAATTTTTGAACAGAATTTCATTTGAATTTTCGGAACAGAAAATCCATTGAGTGACCTTGGAATATTTTTCAGGAGGGCTCAAAATATTTTAGGGGGGGGGGGCTAAACCGCCTATAGCACCCCCATCGCTACGGCCCTGCATAAACCTTTCATCTTTAAGTGAAATTAATGGCTTTTCTTTATTTAGTTTGTAAGAATTTTGGCTAACTCAGATTATTTTGGATCAAATTCGATGTAGAAGGGCTTAATATGCTTTTTTGTACTAGAACTACCTTCTACAAGGTTAAATGGATCTGATCCAAAATCGTCATTTTAGAATTATCATCACCTAAATTTACTTCATTTTCCAGATTAGAGTATTTACTTTTATGAGCAATAATTAAATTTTCTTCACTACAATGCCTTTTGTGGCCTTTAACAAGCTTAAATTTTGAGCTGTTTTCAGTTGATTCTACTTCTTTAAGGAGAAGGCTTAAGGATTTTTTGTACATTTGAAAAGCAAAAAATGAAAATAAAGTAGAATCAAGTATATAATTTAAATTAGCAGGATGCCTAATAATATTAAGTGCCTCGTGACAAGCATTGCTTACCTCTGCCTTGTGTACATCAATGGTGTCATAACCATCCATTTGGTGTAATCCTTTAACATATTCATCGCAGAATTAAATAAGTTTTACAACAAATTCTTTGGGCTGTCCATCTAATGATGTTGTGGATAAGAACTTTTCACAAAATAATGGAGCAATTTTACAGCAATAGCGGGCAGCTGCTAGCAATGGTTGACAACAGCGTATCACACAATAAAAAATATCTTCAATCGATACATCACATCACGAAACTACTGCGAGAATGAATCACAGATTTTTTGAACGCTTCTCAGTGAAAGTGATTCATTCATTCATTTGGAAACGACGAACTCCTTTCAATGTAGTTAACTAATTACTTATTTATTTATACAACTGCTGCAAAGGGAATATCACTAGTATTATTTTTTTTCCATTCGTTGTTGTAATACTGGCTAACAAAAAGACATTAATCAAATCAAGCTTTACCAAAGAATCTAAGTTTAATTTTTGCGAGTTATTCAAATAGTGTCAAATTTTATACCCGAGAAAATATTTAAGTGTTAAATTAGCGAATTTAACTAAATGCTTTCTACTCCATTTTTTTAAAATAAATAAATGTTATTTTTTATGAACTGAAATTATTTATGGATTGTTTCATTATTTAAGAATAAATTCGAACGCTGTGATTCATTCATTTTGTTGGCGTCTGTACTTTTGTAATCATTGCACTCTAACCAATTTACTGATCCATCTTCTTTACTAAAATAAATTAATAAGGTATATATTTTTAGTTATTCTTTTAAAGAAAATCTATAACTTATTATTTGATCGTATGATGGTACAAAATTTTATGCGTCGAAACTTTTATTCTCGCTTGCATTTATTTATTTAAATTATTTGGTACATAGGCAAAATTAAACCAAATAATTGCAATTAAGCCGAATGCTTTAATGTTTTGTAATATAAAGGAAAAGTGTTAAAATTTAAATGTTACACAATATTTAAAACTGATACTTTCCTTTTGATTTTTTTTTTTTTTTTTTTTTTTTTTTTTTTTTTGTGGAGGGGGGAGGAAGCTAATGTATGTACTAGTATACTTTACAATATGAAAACTGTGTTCTGAGTTATCATTTAAGAAAACTCTTTTAATTCATACATTTTTAAATTTCAGGCTTGTGAATATATTTTTCTCATATTTTAATGTTAAAGTGAAATTTTGGAAGAATCGGATTTTGAAAAAAACATTTTACAGTCATACCATCTCTCTCTCTCTCTCTCTCTTTTTTTTTTTTTTTTTTGTTCTTTTAGGGTGTTACTTTGACCTATCACATAAAAATGTACTTATTCTTTGTAGTGAACAAACAGTACAAGATAATTTAAAATTTTTGCCCTTGAATTTTCTTTCTTCTTTTTTTACCCTACTATAATGTATTTGAATAGTTTGATGTTAATATCATTTTTTTTAGTGCTGGCAACACTGGATGTGTTTATAAATAATTGTTTTTATGTGTGGATTTTATACCTCCAAACTTTCTATGATCAAACAACCTGGATTAGGACTACAATAAAGTAAGAGTAAAAATATTACAATTAAGTGTTGGAATACAATCGAAATACATCAGTCGATATTTATTAATCATAATTGTTTAAGATGTGTGTGCATCCTGGCTATTCCTGTCCAGATTCTGTAGTATATTCTCAGTCAATGTTTTGATTCTGTTTTGTAATATAGTGTTTTTGTGCTGTCCTTGAGTTTGTTATGATAAACTTTATGCATAGTAAAACCTGCTGTGTAGTTACTGATTAAGTAATCTTTAAAGCTCATTTTGTTACAATTAGTAACCTGTAACCCATCTGTGATTATAGCTTTTCTTTTCTTTTTTTTATTTTGACAAGAAATGTTTGCATCTTAATAAAGCTAACTTGGAAACTATAGTTTTTTTTTGGACTACCTTTTGCCAGGTCTGGTTTCTACAAAAATAGCCACAGTTATTTAGATAAGTCTTTTATACAATTAAATCTAATAAAAAATGCTTTAAGTAATATATTTTTTAAATATCACTGTAGCAAAATGTTAAATTTATTCTTCTGTCACAGTTGCTGGGGATAACAGGACAAAAACTGTTTCTTTATATACAATATATAAAACATATCTTTATATTTACAATCAAATTATTGTGTTTAAACGAATAAAAAATTGTTTATCAAATTTACAGTGCTAATTCATCAGTAGTTCCTCTTGCTAGGGGGGTTTCAAGAGTGCAACTTATGAAATGTATTCAATTTACATGAAACTAAGTGAATAGACCAAAGAAGCCTTTATCAGGGGCTACTTTGCTCCAAAACTTCAAAGATATTGTCAACTGGGGCTACTTTGGTCCTTGTGTGTGTTAGTGTTTGGAGAGCGGGGGGGGGGGGGGGGGAGTTACTTTAGTCGATCACATGAAAAAGTTTTTATTCTTTGTATTGAACAATCAATAGAAAATAATTTGGAGGTTTTGTTCTTGAAAAATATTTTGAACCCTACTATAGATTATTTGAATAATTTGGGGTAATTTACATTTTTTTTTAGTGCAACACTGAAATGTGTTTGTAAACAACTGTTTTAGTGTGTTGATTTTAACACTCCAAAATTTCTATAGTGAAACAATCTCAATAAGAGCTACATGAAAGTGAGTGTTAAAGTATTACTTTTAGTAACCTGTAATCCATATGTGATCATAGTTTTTCCTTTAAATTTACATTTTGACAGGAAATATTTACATTTTCGTAAACCTAGCATGAAAACTAATTTGTGCCAGACATGATTTGGTCCAAAGTAGTCCCAATTACTTAGAAATGCCTTTTATACAACTAAGTTTCTTAAAAAATGCTTTAAGTAACATTATTTTCAAATGTTACAATAATTATTTTTGGCCCAGTTGCTGAGATGATGAAATGATTGATTAAAAATGATTGCCATGATGAAAACTGTTTCTAATTTCGTTAATACTTACAATTGATCTTCTGTAATTAAATGCTTAAAAAAGTCATTTGTTTATTGAATTTGTAGTGTTGCTTCATTAACAGATCCTATTGCAAGGAGGGCTTAATAGTTCAACATACAAAATGTATTTAATTTATGTGAAACTAAGTGAATGAAACTAAGAAATGCTCACTAAAAGCTGATTTGTCCCCAAACTTTGAACATAGTTAAAAAAATGCTCTTTTAAAACTATACAGTTTGCTTCATTATTTCATGTTTATTGTTTACAACTCAATTTCAACATTGAAAAATCATATACAGTACAGAACCATTTATCTGGAATGGTTGGGGGTCAGATATATTCCGGATAACTGTTTTTTTTTTTTTTTTTTTTTTTTTTTTTGATTGGTTGGGCATTAAAGCAGAATCCATTTGATAAGTTTTATGCAATGTATGTGGTTGTGATATTACTTCTAATTTTAAATTAATTGTTAGATTATTTAAACTACGAATTAGATGCAAGTAAGATCAAATATTAGAGTTTAAAAGAAGAAATTTATGGGAATTCCTTGGGAACATTTTTTTTCCTCTGCATTAAAATGAAAACATGTATAATTTAACTATATATGCTTCTATTTCAAAGAACAGATGCTGTTATCAAACTATACAATTGTTTCAAGCAGTCTACATGTCAAACTGGCAGTGTATGACACTTTTTTCTACAAAAATTCTAACATTAGTCTATTAGAAATATCATTTCGGATAAATAGTTCCATACTGTACAATATTTTTTAATAGTGGAAGTGTTAGTGTAACTATGAAAAATAGGCTCAAAACACCACCAGTTGACCAGTATATAAAAGTAATTCATTTAAATAATTTTTGTAAAACTTTCATTAAAATGTTTGAAAATTTAGCCGGGTCGACATGGTGCCCAGAGACGCATACACACCTACTTTTATCCCCCCCCCCCCGAAAAAAAAGTGTCCTCATGGTGGTCAGGAAAACATAATAGCTTTATCTGGAGTTAAAATATCAAAATTTTTCTATTGGTAGAGAAGTATAGATCTTGATTGATCAAAGGATTTAACCCTTAAATGCTGTGTGTTGTCACTCGGCAATATACCAAATTTATGCTTCTAAAATACTTTTTGAATAATACTGCAGCTATAATGCCTAATGTTGTGAACAAAATAGATATTGAACATATTATTAAATCAATTTTGAACATGCAGATCGCAACACTTGTGTTGTTTAAGAATAAGTATGGATTTATTTTCTCTATTGCTGCTTTTTTTTTTTTTGGTTAGGAAGCTTGCAAAATACCCTACTTTGTTCTTCTGTAAGCAAGTAAAATTAATTTTTTTTATCATAGTTCTTTCAGTTCATGTGTGTTTGATATTAGAGAATTTTATATCAAAGAACATTTTTTTTATCTATTAAATTCCAATATTTCTGAATAGTAATCATTTTTTTAGCCTTAAACCATACTGAAAACAAAATATGGCTTTTAAAAATATTTTTCTCATAATTATTTATGAAATGAAAGCCAAAAAAAATTTTTTAATTTATTTTTGAAATATCAGGCATTAAAAGGTCAAATATAGATTTAAATTTGAATTTTTGGCAGAATTGTATGCATAACCAAACAATTAGTGCATTTACACTACAAATAGCCTTGTAAAATTCTGGTTGTATAATCAAAAAAACAAAATATTCGTCATTCAATCGCTAGTTAATTCTATTTTAACATGTGTGCAAAAATTCATTAAGATCTGTATATTAGTATTCCAGAAATTGTGCCCACCGACTTAAAAAAATAATGTGTTTTAGAAAAAAAACAATCACACTTGTATTTCTCCTGGCTAGTCTATTCTAATGAGGCAAATTTCCAAAGGCTTTTTCTCCTGAAATTTTTCTCTAACTGAAATAAATCTTTGTAAAAGATATTCAAATTTGGAATTTTTGAAATTTTCTAACTCATCTGACGAACTTTTGAGGAATATAAATTATATTTTTGCCTTTTTGTTAATGAAATTACAGTTACCGTATTTTCGGGTGTATAGTCCGCGGCTTATACAAGGGAAAAAACCTTCGAAAAAGCTGCTGCGGCTTATACACGGTGCGGGTTATACAATGATTTAAAAAAAAATGGAAATCATGATATTTTTTCTACAATTTTTAAACCTCAAAAAATTTGAAAAAAAAACGTCGAAATTTGTAATTTTTTTTCGCTATACTGCGAAATATAGAAAGTTCTCATATTTGTAAAGGCTTTTTTTTTTTTTTTTTTTTTTTGCTTCTTAAATACAGTTTTTTCTGGGTTTGGAAGAACGGTCGCAACTATCGCCAAGTATTGCACTAACCGGCAGAGAGAAATAATGACGCTCAAACGCAGTTTGCTCTAGATTTGAGTGGGTAAAAACAATTGTATAACACATTACATATTTTAAATTTACTTTTTGCTGAATAAGTCGTTTTAACGTTAACTGTAATCAGTTTTTTAGTAGAGATGTGTCATCTGTTGAGGAACGATTCAAAAGGAGCGAGTCCGGCAGTGGAACTAAAGGACGATTCCGAAAAGGAATGAAATCACGGAATCGCTCCTTTTTTGGAAAGGTTCCTTAAAGGTGCGTTGCTTTGAATGAATCGTAAATTCTAATGAATGATTAACGAACCATTCTGATGATTGATTCATTAGAAAATCCTTGATTCATTCCATGTTCAATCAATATTTTGGCGTGTTGTTTATTCCTCAGATAATAGTATGGGATAGTCTTTTAAACAGAAATTTATTAAACCTATCTTCTATACATAAAAAAATTATTGGTAAAGTTCGGTTATTCTTCATTAACGATTCAGAATTTTATCTATTACGTGCGATATTCTATTTTTTATCATTTTCGTATTTGCAGATGTTTTGCTATCATTTAAAACTTTATTAAAATGTTTCTCGTAGCAGGTAATTTCATTTATTTATTTATTTGCAAATAGTTTATTATTTATTATTCATATTTTAGGCTAGAAGTAGGAAATTGCTTTGAATTTTAATAAATTATTTAATTTTAAAACTTTGTATTGCCATGGTCAGAAAGCAAATACAGGAAACACTGCCTTACTTTGTTTTTAAATCTGCTGTAATTTTTCAAGATATAAGACTTTTTTCATATATTAATGAATTTCATTTTTTACAATTTTCTTTCTCTTTTAAAATTTCCGTGAAAATGTAGTTTTTATGCCTTAATTTTCAATATTTTCCTGCACTTACTAATGCGCAATATTCATTCATTTTAATTTGAAAGTTTTCTTCAATTTATGATATTAACATGTCAATAAATTTTTCACTTTTAAGAAATTTTATTCTTTACGTTAGTTTAATAGTTGGTAACTATTTAAAATAAATTTGTTTTCTAAAATACATAAAAATAACTCACAAATTGCAGAAAATTTGAATTTAAAATGAAAAAAAAACTTTATAAAATTAGTTAAATTAAAAAAATAAATGCAGTCTGTACACCGTGTACTTATAATGTATGTAGTGATATAAAAATGATCAAATTCCTATGTATAGTTTTTGCTCCTACTGTTTTAATAAACAATTTTATTTTATTTAACAGGTGTAACGAAAAAATAAAAACAAATATTGTCATGTTTCGATTCCATCTTATAAGAACCATAATCATCATAAAATAAAAATACAAATCATTTCATGGTCAATACAATAATATTTTTATTTTATGATGTTATGATTTTTATTTTATGATATTTTATGATTATGGTTCTTATAAGATGGAATCAATACATGTCAGTATTTGTTTTTAATTTTTCGTTACACCTATTAAGTAAAATAAAATTGTTTATTAAAATGTTTATATATAGAAGGTGTATTTTTTAACATCTTGTGACTTAAAAATGTAAAAGATTTAATAACTTTTTATCTTTTTTAATAAAACAATTTTAACCAACTTTAACATTAAATATATCTTTAAATTATTTTACAATTTAAAAATTGTGTGCACCAGTGTGTTTGCATAACGTTTCTCAATAATACCATGAATTTTCATATTTTTGTATGCAACAGCTCTTTTAACATTGAATGAATAAGCAAGAAAGACCTTCTGTCCCAAAAAATTCATTGTCATTGATAACCAGGGTTGGCAAGTTTCTTCCGCAGTGGAAAAAACCGTGGAAAAAACCATGGAAAAAACCAGCCGGAAGAAATAGGTTTCTTCCAAGTGGAAGAAATGGAAGAAACTATTTTTCTTTAAGAATTTACCATATATTTTCAATTTTTGTAAGATATAATAAATATCTTCTTCCTATAATCTAATATAAATTAATTTCACTGGACCAAAACAAATTTAACTAAGCATATATGCTAAATTAATAATTGCATCAGTTTTTTAGCAAAGATCACACACAGCACTTATCAAGAGATCTTCAACCATTGGCTAAATGCAAAGAAATTTTTTCAAAAATACACAAAATCAGTTAAATGTTATCCATTTCAATTTAACCAACAAATTTTTTTATTATTTAAACTTTTAAACTAGTAGTAAATAGTGGAAATTCTTTACTAACGGTAGAATGAAAGCCATTTAAATAAAAGCTTTTAATTTACATCAATTTTATTGATGTAAATAATGTATAATAGTTACTATATTAAATAGAGATCAATCAAAAATATGATTTTGTTTTTGGCCCAAAATCTGAGTTTTGCCAATAACGAGGGCGAAAATTCGGCCAGATCGAAACATTTAGTATTCCAAAAATCTTGTTTCTTCCTTCGGAAATTTACAATTTTAGTTATTGATTTGAATTGTATCAGCTCAAATGAATGTATTGCAATGAACTTCATTGTTTATAATTATCAATCATGATTTATCAATGATCTCATAGAAATTTTTTAGTTTAAACTGCATTAAATTTCAAATATTCTTTGAGAAAGTTCTAGAATAACAAATGATCATTTACAAAAATCATTATAGAAGAAAAATCAAGATGTATATACCTAAAAGTAAAATATTTTTTAATTAAATGAAATTCATATAATTAGAAAATCTTTCTGTGTCATGGATGAATTAATTACGCATTATTGTATATGAAAATAAAGTTTTTGGATTATTAACAGTTTTACATAATTAATAAATACTATACATATAATTAATTTCAATTATGTATATTTATGTATGTATTAATTACTTTAAAAGGTACAATTCAATTAACATTTTTTTGGATGTTACCATTTTCGGCCAAAAAGTAGGAAGGAAACCTAAATTCAGTTTTGGCTTTAAAAACCTGTTTCAATTTATCCTCAGTATTAAAAAAGTCATTAAAATCTTTGTTTTTCTTAGTATAATGCAACATAGTATAGCAAAAAATATTTTTAGCAGTAGGATGCTGCAATCAATTTCTCAATTTAAATTGGATAAAAGCAAAAAATGATTTTTTTCTTTTTTTCCCAAGTCCTACACTTCAGGATAGTTTAAAAGCATTTTGACATACCCATAGATGTTTTTAGAACACTAATCTTTTAAAATCAGCATTGAAATATTCATTCTGGATGAAAAATATAAAAAATTACAAACTTTTTATTTACTGTGTTGCACTGTTTAAAATAATGCACATTTATATGAAAATAATATATTTTTATATGAAAAATAAATAATTGTAGGTAGTTTCATTTTATTTCTTTCTTTCCTTTTTTTTCTTTTCTTTTCTTTTTTTTTTTTTTCTTTTTTTTTTTTTTTTTTAATGGAACAATTAATAAAAAACCCCATTCCATAATAAAAAATCCCAACCTCTACAGTAGTAAAAATCCATCAACTGAAAATGTCTGCTGAACCTGAAGCTTGTTATTAAAAAAATTACTTATCTTTGCAAAAATAATATTTTTAATAATAATTAAATTTTCCAATTTAGATTTCATGTAATTATACTTTAATTCTTTTACATAAACATAGTTAATGTACTTTAACTTTGAGCTTTTGTTTTGGTTTCTGTTGGTTTCTTCCATTTCTTCCAGTTTTTTCCATTTCTTCCAGTTTTTTCCATTTCTTCCAGTTTTTTCCATTTCTTCCAGTTTCTTCTGGTTTTTTCCAGTTTCTTCCACTGTCCTGGAAGGAATAGGTTCCTTCCAGAAGAAACCCAACCCTGTTGATAACATTAATTACTTTTTTTAGAATATAGAGATACTTGATGTTTCTATTTCTCTTTGAAACAATCCCCAAAAGTTATTTTTCTAAATACAAATCGGCAAAACATTATTTCAATGTTACATAATCAAAATTATATTCAAACTAAAAGAAGTAACAAATATTTAGCAACGTAAGAGGCTCTGCCCTTTACGAGCTTATCTCGTCAACACCTGTTGTGACACTACAAATTATAAAATCTGCTAATTTGATTAGTTTTTAAAAAATAACAAAACATTGAACTATATGCATGTGTATTTTAAGGGTACTACTAGGTTATCCCGTCGACCAACAAATTATCGCCAAACTATGAGATTAAATGCCAATAATGGACAATCGTGAATGTCACATTCAATGACATTAAATACAATTCACGTGTTTAAAATGTCATTAAGTGATTTTTATTTCGACTTTTTATTAATATTCTATTATTATTATTTTTTTTTTTGTTATTTAAAATAAAAATTATGTCAATATGTATAATTTTGCTATTAGTTTGGTGATTTGTATATTTTGGCGAAATTGGTCAATGGGATAACAGAGTAGTACCAATTTTAGTAACGATCTCCCTGTAAATAAGCTTCTGTTCATTTCCTGTATATTAGGGGAATTTTAAGATTTAATTAGCTACTGTTAAACATTTGCCGGCTATTTATATGTTTGAGTAAATAAGATCAGTTAAGCAGTAAAATATACTGAGTCGTTGCCTCCTGGTATTTTTTAAACTATGTTAGAAGAAAAAGTTTTAAGTATTTTTTAAATCTTATATAATTTTCACTGTTTTTTTTCTCTTTTTAATATTCACATGAAAATACTAAAGTTGTTTGAATTGAAATATTACTTGTGCCATCTTAGAGTGCTTTTACGTGAGGGTGTTAAAGTCACTTTAAATTCCAAGCATCTTCATGTTATCCTATCGCTCCATGGGAGTCTCTTCGAAAGCAAGCAACTATCTTCTTTTGGCACATCTTTGACACCTGAAACAAAGCAAGTCACCAGTAACAGGCAATTAAATACTTAAAAATCTGACAATGAAAATGTCTTTTCTTGAATACCCAATGAACTGCAGGGAAACTGACAAGTGGCAGGAACCTTTTGTTGCTTGACTTTTTTACATGTGATTGCACTTTTAGAATTCACAACAATAGTTAAAAAGATCATATCAAAATAGGAAATGTCATCTAATTTTTAAATTTTCGCTCATCTGTCGACACCCTATTCATATCTGTCCTCTGTCTGCCTATCTTGTTATCCTTATAATCAAGGATGATTGATAGTAGATATATACAAGCAGAACTAATATGCATAAGATGCTTCTGTGGTGTAAAAGTTTGCCAAAAGATTTGAGAAAAATAATCAAACAGATTTATAAATAAATAAAATGTTTTATTAATCTAATTTAAATAAAAACTAAAAGTGAAATTAAAATCATAAATTGAAAACTAGATTTTATAGTCATTCAATATGTATTATCCTTCTGTATCATTTCAATAACAAAATCACTTATTTAATACATCTGACATTATTAATGTTTACTGAAAGAAATGAACCGGAATTTCAAAATGCAAACTATTACAAAATATGAAAAAAAAAATAGAATTGTATGTAAAACTTTATATTAATAAATCCATTTAGTTAACTTTCAATTAACTTTAAATAACATTTAAGTTTAAATATAAATGTCCATTATTTCTCAAACCTATTTTTAATCCAACTTATATTAAACTTTCAATTAAAATTATTAAATAGAAAAAGGCCTATTGTATTTGTTTTTTTTCCTCATAAAAGATTTGCATATTCAGTCAAGCCAAACATAATTATCAAAAGATATTTCTCTAAAGCACTTCTATACTGCCAACAGGAATGCTTTCCAAAATACCCCCACTGCCACTAGAGATGTACTCCAAATTATCCCCTCCTGCCACCTGAGACACTACTTGGAGGGTGAGAAATACCTATACAATAGTTAATCCTAACAGAAACCCATAGTGAAAATCCATCTATAAGGTTTCAAAGATATAGCCAGGATCACGATGTTACTGATCCATAACAACTCTTAGTATGGTTATATCCAGAAAGCTCAGGTCTAGGACCACTATTGCCATAGGCAAGTTGTAGCATCAGAACAGGAAAAATATCTTCTGGTTCTTTTGGATCCAGCCTGGAATCTTACAGTATGAAATCCAAAAAGAGACAAGTTGGCTAGTTTTAATTCAGCTTCAACCAGATTAATTATCTGGGACGCTGGAAAAACTCACCTCTAAAAGAGTAGAGATAATCTATATATTTAAAAGACCAGGCTGTTTTTTTAGTCACCAGGCTTAAGCTTTCTACTGCACCAATTAAAAAAATTATTGTTTAAAATGAAAAACTGATAATCTGCAGATGTGCCTATACTAGCTATTTTTTATTTTATTTCCATTTTTATATGACTTACCCATCATACATAGTATAGGGTAAGTCTTGCAATCGTTTTGAAAATCGAAAAAAAATTTTTGTCGGATTTACACGTTTTAGATACTGGAGATTCCGAAAAACATATTTTTATGAAATTTTTTTTTTGCCATCCGTCTGTCTGTGAGTGTGTCTGTCTGTAAACCATCTATCTCCCGAACAAATTGAGATAGAGACTTGAAATTTTATATGTACTTAGTATGTAAGAATGGAACAAAGCCTATTTAATATCAGTAACCTCGATAATCCGGGACTATTTTTTCCGGACTCTAGAAAAATTCATTCTGATGAAAGGTATATAAAAATTTTCGATTTTTTTTATTTCAAAGAGTGGATGTAAAAGGCAATAAAATAACACAAATTTTGCATAAAGAACAAGTCGATCGAATTATTAGTTGCCGAGATATGTGTAATCCTGTTTTCCGCATTCTTTGATTTTTCATGACCCTGTATTTCAATCAAATTTCAATTCAAAGATATATTTTAGTTGGAAATGAGACGCTTCATCCGATTCAGTAAATTGTTAGTTAATATGATTATTATTTTTAGAGTTATAAGGATGTTTCTTTTACGTAATCCGGTATTACTTGAGTATTTTGGCGTTTTATATAATTTGTCGAATTTGGCTCATCAGCAATTCATTAATAAAGCATGACTAAGTATATTAAAACTATTTAAATTTGCGTTTAAATTTTATTTTGGAATTACAGTGCATTTTATAAATATTTTACACATGTTTTATTTTCATATTTTGTATTATGCATATCCATGATGGGTAAGTATTACGGTGGCACTTTAACGACTAGTTTTAATTTCAAAGGCCTTTTTTATGAAATTTCTTCAAAACAGTCATAATTTGGTTAATCTTAGAAAAAGTAATGCGAAATAAATAAGAAAAATCAAAATTAAACAAAAAGACCACATGTGCTTTAAGCTGCAAATGGAGAGTTTTGATGTTCTGTGTGGGCTCCAGATGCGTACTAGATTACAGTACCAGTCACTTCTGTGTTGGTGCAAAGGATCTATAATATTTAGGATAAACTGGATATAGGTTTTGTCAAATATCAGATATCCACAGCTTCTTTGTCTGCCAAATGCAGTTTGGCCCGATATATGCTTTTAGCTATTGTGTATGCTCATTTATTTTTTCATCCAATGCAGTCCCAAAACAATAAGTTACAACCATATTTCATTCATCATTAAAAGATTTAAATATATTGAAATTTAGTTTACAAAAAACTATATTTACTTGAATGTCAGGTTTTGAAATTAAAATTTTCCTCAGAGGGGACATTCTTTCAAATAGTTTTAAGTGGGAAGGAGTTGAACTGTTTAAAAGGTAAATTATGTTTAAACCTGCTATTTTTAGCTCTGTAGCTGTCATAATGATGAGGTGAGTACAATCGAGTTTGTATTACCGAGGAATATAAGGGGAAACTTTCCTTAGTGTGTTTCTTTTAGTTAGTACCAAATATTACTGATAGATAGCACTGCACCATGTCATGCTATAATACCATATTCCTCTGCATTATCATGCATGCCGGAAAAACCAAGGTACACCAGCATGCCTGAAAGTATGAGGTTTCGCTACTGCAGGATGGGCAGCTGACTTATTTTGTTAAAATTTCTCCATTATTGAAGTTATGAATAATTATTCAGTTTTGACTTTTTTCGCATCCAGTATATATTTGATTGAATTATTGCAATATTGATGGCGAGGTTGGAAAAAAATCATGATTAAAAAAAATAATAAAAAAATCAGATTTATTTGATTTAAATCAGATTTTTTTATTTAAATCAGATTTATTTGATTTTTTTAAAAATTTTATTGCGTTTTTATATTTTTATAATACATGGAGCAGTTTTTTATAATATGTAACTAAAAAAGAATAAATAATATTTATAATTTTTAAAAAATAATGTAAGAAATAATTTCATTGTTCAGAAAATACTATATTCTAGTTACTGATTTTTACTAAAAATTAAACATCTAGGCTTTAATCTATAGCCATTCTATTTTATTTTGTTATTGAATTGTGCGCATGAATAAGAAATAAACTTAAATATGTTGTAAATGAATAGAAAATGGTTCAATTTTATCCACTCCTAATTTATTACGAAGGCTTGAATGAACTAGTCCAAAAGAAGAAAATTGTCTTTCTACTCTAACAAATGAAGCCACGGCTGTTAATATTTGGTAAATAAATTTAATTTCAATTTCGCTGATCCTCTCTTTACCTACCATTACTTAAGAGGACTTCCACTTATCATAATATGTCATAATATCTGAAATTTTTTTCTCAAGCAATGGTCATTTTTGGAATGGGCCATTTTTTGCTTGAAAATGTGCTACAGTGGTGAGAAGATTTGGACAATTTTCTTTAATGAATGCCAAACCTTCATTATTTTCCTCTACACTAAGTGAAACTTCATTTTGATTTAAAACAGAGGAATTTAATAAAGCTCCAGCAAAATGACAGCCATTAAAAGCTTGTTCATGTATTTCTTTAAATTTTGTAATTCTATCTTTATCTCTAATGTCTTAATTAAAAAAATTATAGCATATTATTAATAATAAGATGAAAGTTAAAATTAATTTGTAAAACATTATATAAAAAGTAAATGTTTTAAGTTTTAAATTAAAACAACAACAATGTATTACTATGCACACGTCATTCGTCTGCGATTTGTAACTGCAATTGGTTTCAGAATGCCTTTTAAAACTTCATAGGCTTTGATTGAAATTTGACAGTGTAATATGGCAAGTTTTAAAACTTGTTCCTTGCATGTAGTATCCGATTTTTTGGTGAACATTAATGAATTTGTTTAATTATTAACACGTGAAACAAAAAAAGATTCAAATCATTTAGTTGCCAATATTGGCAAACAAAATATGATTTATAATTAAGTGTTTCTGTGTTTTGTCTCATTGTGTAAAGTTTTTTACAAGAGAACAAAGAATTAAAGGAATAGGAGGGGGACACCTGGATTTAACCTGCACCTGCATCCCCATTCTTTCTCATAGCAATCCTGGAAATACCAGAAAAATACCTACTACTTATTTACATCTACTTCTTATTTCTCTGCTGACTAATTTCCAACATATAAAAAAATAAAAATTGACTTAGGGGAAGGTGGTGTACCTTGGAGGGATGTGTACCTTGGAGGCACATTGGTTGTGCAGCCACCTTGAGTGATAAATTTAAACTAAAATATTATTTGCATGTATTTGTTACTAGAGGCTCATGGGAAGTTCTTTTACTATTAATCAACACACTTGTTGCTGCTGTAAAAAACTAAGTTTATTTTCTGTACCAAAAAGTTACTTTTCAAGGACATATTCTTTTTCTTCCATAACTGTAAGCGTCAACTTTTGTTTTAAACTGATTATCACAAGTTGAAAGGCATGTTTTCAGCTACATTTATGCATGCTTGAAAATGGCTAAATCTAAAATATGAAGATGTGGAAACTATTTTTGTAAAACACTTGCTTGTAGTGTACCTTGGAGGTAGCTAATGTTGTTTACCTTGGAGGTACCTCCAAGGTACACACCTGCTAAATTTATTAATAATTAAGAGTAAAATTTGTTAGAAAGTATTTCTTTACTTTAATAACCAAAGTACTGGGCTGGGCAAATGGGCCTAAGTTTAAATGTTAGGCTATTAAATTGATGAAGCCTAAGTAAAAATTCAAAATCAAAGTTATCTAAGCCTAGTATTAAACAATGAATAAATATTTTAATAAATATATAAATAATTATTTATATATATATATTTATTAAAATATTATTATAAATAATTATTTATATATTATTAATATTTTATACATGATTACACATGGTTTTCAAGTGAGTGGTCTTCATCCACTAAATGAAGACATTTTCCAAGACTTTGAGTTCCTGCAATCCATTGTAACAGATCGACTTATGAGTACGCCAACAGATGAAGATCAACCTGAAAACCAAACTATGCTTATGGAAGATTATTCAAACAGGCCTGGACCCTCAACTGATACTAGGGTGACAAATCACAGTCCTCCTTCTTTTGCAAACCAGATGAATATTAACATTGTGTCTCCTGAAGATATTCGTCCTTATCCGAGCGCTCAACCAAGAAAATAAACTAGAAAAGGTCGCCCCAAGAAAAAATCATGCATTCTAACTGCCACACCCCCGAAACTTCAAATCGAGAAAGAGAAAACTGAGAAGAAAAATAAGAATCCCAAGAAAGAAAAGAAAACTTATAAGAAAGTACCCGTAGTAAAGAAAAAATTAACTCTGACTTGGAGTCAGAATCTGAAGAAAATATAGATGAACCCTCTTACGAAGAGTCTAGTCAATCAGAAGAAGAATTTGATGATTTGGAAGATCCAGATTTTGAAAACATTACAGCTGGAGTTTTTATTTTGATACAACTTAGGGGTAAAACTACTGTGAAACACTTTGTAGCAGAGGTATTGGAAGTCGGTGACTTATTTTTAAAAATTCAGTATTAAAAAAAAGGACACAAACTCATAAAAATTCAAAAGGGAAGATAAAAATGTTTACGAGTTGGATAAATCGGATGTTGTCTTTAAGATGCCACATCCCATTGCCACAGGAGGTTCCGTAAGACAGCTTGAAAAATTATCATTTGGTATAAATTTAGATCACCTGAATGTGGAATAGAACTAAAAATGTTAGATATAAAGAGGGAGTGTTAAACAGTGGTTATTTATATTTGACTAAACTTTATTTTATGGCTTTACTGTTCAAACTTTATTATTTCAGTTATATGAACGATTTTGTGTTCTTAAAATTGTAAATTTAAACTAATTAGACTTATATTAGCCTAAAGTTGTCTTATATTAAATCATATTACTGTAAACAAATAATAAATCAGTTTTCTTTCATGCTGTGTAGTACTTAATCTGTTAAAAACAAATACCTCCAAGGTACACCATACCTACCTCCAAGGTACACCACCGGTGGTGTACCTTGGCTATATTGTAAGCTATTTTAAAAAAAATAAAAAAGTAGTGAAGAAATATATTTGGACATTTCAGAAAAATTTACGTAACAGCTAAGATCCTTAAATTTTTGAAAAAAAATGTTTTACAGATATTTTCCAAACACTTTTTTTGTAAAAAATCAAAGTTTGAAATTACCTCCGAGGTACACCACATTCCCCTAAATCAAATGATTTTTTTTAATCAGCTGATTTAAATCAGTCGATTTAAATCATGCCAACCCTGATTCTTGGAATAAATAGATTGGGATATTTGTTTAAAAAAGTTTGTCTTCACCATATTATCCCTATCAAAAGTTTGTTGTAAGCTTTTAAGAAAATCCTGAATGTTTACAATCTCTGAAAAGATTGCTTATTCCAGATCAAGACATCGATGTAGGACTCTTAAAAAAAAAAATTCTTTGCTAAATCGAAAAAAGTAGAAAAGTTATTTCTATTGAATAGCCACCGTTTTATTAACTTTAGTTTCTTCATTACAAACAGTAATAAAAGAAACTTACATTTTAACAAACAAGAGCTTTTTACAAATAAATGCTATATTGAGAAAAATCTGCCTGACTTAATCAAAAAGGGCAATTCAGAGAATATAAAATTTTTCGTCCCATTTTCTCGTTATTCCTCTTTGATTTTTAAATGTTTCTTTGAATTCGTATAAGAGACCATGAGATTTTAAATTACACTACTTAAGTAAATCTCATAATTGTCCTTCTTAAATAACTCAAGGCAGATTTTTTTCAATATTAAGTTTACTTATAAAAATTTCTTGTTTATCAAAATATAAGTTTATATTAAATATTATATAAAATTGTTTTATAAAGTAACATTTTAATACCTTTAAACTTTGAAATATAACAAGTATTTGGACTGCTGAATATTTGGTATTCGGTATGTCGGCCCAACAGTTATGATATTCAGTTGACCTGTTGGCCGAATAATCAACAAAAATCATCTTTATATTAAATTTTATATGCTAAAAGAAAGCTTTAAAAATATTTTCATGAGAATGCATAGAATTTCAACATGGTGCACAGTAAGCACAATCTGTTATTGCAATGTAGAATTTTTAAAATATTTAATAATTACTTATTCACTATAAATCAGTACTGTTTTAAAGTAATTATTTAATTCTAAAATAAAGTAAACACAAAAACTTTCTATGTATCATAGTAAGAAATATTTTGGTTTGTTTTTACTGCTTTTAAAACAGTACAAGTATATCCGTAACAGTACTAATCCTTTATAACTAAAACAATTTCTTGCAGGTTCTGAAATTTTATTAATTATTTTAGATGTGGCATAAAACAATTTCGGAATCAAAACTTTATTATTACTAATCTGTTGTTTTTATCAGTGTTATTGTAAAATCAACCACAGATACAAAATTATTTCAGGAAAATTTCAGGCTCATAAGTATTTTGGAGTTTCATTTTCAAATATTCGTGATGATGACTTTATTTTATGTAATTACTTCTTATTATTTTCTATTGCTCCTGTATCTGTCTGTTGTTATTTAAAAAATATAATACACTTTTTGATCATTTTTCTGTTTTGTTTGAAAATTTTACTTCAAAAAATTTGCGTTATTATGTTATTTTGGCGATATAAGGAGAAATAAAGAGGATTTAAATTAATAAAAAATAAATTTATATTTTATTTCAAATAATGCTTAACAGAGGACCATGTGTCCCAGTGGGTGGACCAGTGTATCCTGCTTCTGGGGCACACTGATCCTCTTCATGAGCGTATATAAATATTTTTTAAGGTATTTGAAACTATGTTCTGAAAAGATTCTAAGGCATGTAAAAATGCTTAAGGAACATCCATGAATATTTTTAGGCAGAAGGGACTTTCCATTAAAGAGATAAAAAATGTGTACTGTAAAAGTGGTCCACTGTGTACCATTCTTCGCTATAGTAAAACCCGTCAAAATGGTTGTTATCTTTAATAGAAAGCCTTAAATAGAATCATCACAGGTCCTGAATATGGATTGTCATACAATTAAGTTTGCGAAAAACCTCTCTGAAAATGATTTTTCATCACTTATTAGAGGCTTTATCGTAAAAGGTTTTTAGAGGCTCTTATAAACACAAACACAATAAAACCTGTAAAAACGAAATCTTTCTACAACGTAATCCTGTCTCAACTGGAAGAGTTTCAGAATAAGGAAGAAACGAGCAAAAGATCTTATTTAGACAGAGTATCTTAGAAATATAATTGATTACACTTCTTTAAACGGAAGTCTGAAGTGGTGTTTTTTCCCTTTTCCTTCCAATCACATCTTGACAAGATTGACTGTGTATGTATGGGTAATAGAAGTATTTCGTGAAACTTTAAGAATTTAAATATATCTATTTCACGTTTTAATTTAAAATAATAGCATATGTAAAATTAAGTTAGATTTAACTCCATAATTGTATCTAGTAATACAATGAAGTTACATTATGATTTATCAAAAATTTTACAAACACTATGATCTAAGAAATGGAGCCCATACTCAAAAACTAAATGTATTGTAGTCAATTTTCGTACAACATAAATATTTGCTTATATTAAAATTAATATTAAATCGTTAGGTGTAATCAAGAAACAATGTTCAACTGGAGTTTTAAGGCACAAATTCGATTTTCTCAGCGTCTATCAAACATAGAAAAATGAAAAAATAAAATCTAAATTAATTTTTATCATGACGATAAAAATAAGACAAAAATGAAGTTAATCCATCAATGGGATCCATAGCTACAGTTTGTTGAATTTTTCGACTTCATTTTTTTTCGTTAAAAGTTTAATAAAAAAAACTACAGTAACTACGATATTTTTTTTTTTTTTGTATGCTATCATTTTATTTGTCTCATCGAGTTCTGTCTTTTAACAAAAAATCACTGTCATAGGTCAACTGGTTTGTCAGAAATTTCAAAAAGACGTTTGCATTTTTCATTTCTTAAACATATTATACTAAATGCTACCGCGTTTGCAATGATTTATTCATTAAGTAATATAAAGAGTTAATGAATCCTTAAGTATTTATTCATTAAGTTAAAATAAAGAGTTATAAATATTAAACAATACGTGTTTGTTATTAGATGACACTAAGAAGTTGGAAGAAATTTCAAGGGGAATTATTTAGATGATAATTTATTTATTTTAAAGTATTTTCTAACGAATTCAAAATAAATGTTTTAAAATTTTGTTTGCTAAAAAATGGAGGATTTCAGGGGGCGAATTCATATGATTCTTTTTTAGGTGCGCTCGTAATTATAAAAATAATTAGCAGCAATAGTCGTCGTTCAGATATAACAGAGCAAAAACTTCTCAAGAGAATCATTTGAAATTGAAAATATATAACTATTCCATAATTTTGTTGAGTTATTTTAATTTTTATGAAAATCGGATGTATAGTTTAATTACAGAAACAATCAAAAGCATTCTGTTACATTACGATCAATGGAAAAAAATAATTTCAAGAGAATTTAAATGATCTTATACTCTGTCGAACACAATAGAATCAGTGTTCTCCTTGTCGCTCGCCAATGCGCCAAATTGCGACTAAATTCTTCATTTGGCAAGTAAACAAGCGATTAGATTCGCCAAACTGCTAGTGTTTAATTTTTCGTTTTTCATACATATGCATATATATATATATGTTTAATATACCGTAATTTCGGGTGTATAAGCCGCGGATCAAACAATTCTTTTTGGACCCAGAAATCTTATTTAGTGATTGAAGGCAAATATTTACGGCGATCTAACTAGTTATATTTGTTTCTTAAAAAATTCTGGGTCGAAAAAGAATTATTTGGCCTGCGGCTTATACACCCGAAATTACGGTATACATATTTTTATATTTGTAGCGGATGATAATTGAAATTAGATTAATAACAATCGCTGTCACAGTTATAAAAACTTAGGTTTGTTTAGAACATATTGAAAAAAAAGAGGTACATTAAAGGATTAAAGATAATTTTTTGTGCTACACGGCGAATCGATTTGGCTAATACTTTTTTCATTTGGCGAATGTTTTTTTATTTTTAATTAGCCAAAATACTAACGTTGGTCAAAAGTCAGCGAGAACACTGAATAGAATTCATATGTACCTAAGAAGCATATACTAAAAAATACATTCTCAACAAACTGTTGTGCTAAGAATATTTTTATTAATTTACAGGGCCACACAAAAGTATTCTATTACACAATGATATAGAGGGGGAATACTGATTTACTACTGTTCTACTGCGTTACTACCATTAAACTATTTCACATTTTATGAAATTCATATATGGGTATTTCCATGAGCACATGCTGTGTAAGTCACATACTACGATTTTGGATACCAGTATTTTAGAAAGGAAATATGTGACTTATTTTATCAGAGATATAAGACCATGAAAAACTTTCGAAAATAACGGTGGCCAACATTTTAGCTGTTACTAAAAATGTGACTTACACGACAAGTGCTCATGGAAATACCCATATGGTGCTGCGATTTACTGCAAATTACTTTTTTGTACATTAGAAAGCAGATTGAAATATATTTTCAATTTCAAGTGATTCTCTTGAGTAGTTTTTGCTCTGTTATATCTGAACGACGACTGTTGCTGCTAATTATTTTTATAACTACGAGCGCACCTAAAAAAGAATCATATGAATTCTCCCCCTAAAATTTACAAGGACACACAAAAGATTTCGGCCTATACTATATTTGATGGACTGTATACTACTACAACAAAACCTGAATATTTTTAAAACTTTGTTATAGTACGAACGCACCTCATTTGCTATGGTTGATGTGCAATTTCCAATTTGCTTTATGCAGGAATCGGGTGAAAACCGAAACTTATCATCCTCGTATTCACTATCTTTACTTCTACATTAAAGATAAGAATGGGTGTTATGATAATTTTTCTAAATCTCAATTATAAGCTTCGCTTCATATTTTTTTCTTTTGAAAAAAGAAATACTTACAAACGACAGTATTCAAAATGTAAACGAATAATAAATACTTTGCACCCCCTATTCTACAGAAAGAATATTTCAGGAAATCTCAGAAATTCATACTCATTTCATTCAATATTTTTTTTCAAATAATGTAAAAAAAAAAAAAAAAAAAAAAAAAAAAAAACACAAGCGATTTTCTACATAGACTATAATGTAAAATCGAAATATTTTAAGCGTCCTTCTGAACGATCTACAAATGCTATAGCCAATCAGAGTAACTTTGGTCCAAGAGACAAAAAAAAAGATTAAATCTGTTACACCACTTAGGTTAACGGCAAAGTTTTAGTCTAAAAATATAGATAGATGCATTAGTGTGAGTTTGGCAACTCAAATGGAAATAATTCGTCAAGTTTCCACCATGGCAGAATGGATCAGAGTTTCGTAAAAGTATAGCAATGTTACCCTGATTGACTGTACATAATTCATTTTCAAGAACGAATGTGGTATACTAAACCTCTATGATTTGGAAGAATTATCAGATGGACATGAAATATATCTAAATCATAATATTTTTTTCAGTATCATGGAAAGTATTAGAGATTGAATTAGATTGATTAAGCAAACATTTCATTGCTTTTTTTCCAATATATATTGACATTTAAAAACGACATCAGACTGCTATTCCTTCATGAACTAACAATCACAATATGCGATCTTGAAATGAAGGAACTTAAAAGATTACTTAAGCTATCAGTAATGACATGACAATTAAATTAGGATAGTTTCTTTTAATAGAATCCTGATGAGAAAAGGTTAGTTTAAAATCAATTTTACAAACCTTACTTACATCTGAAATGCCATCAGGCTGTTAGTATCTTCAAAAATAACAATCAGTGTTTCAAACACACAAATTTTCTTTCAATATTACGGGTAAGTCAGGGGGTCACACCCTTTTCGAAACTAACATTTTGACTTTCAGCTAACACATTTATAAAAAAATCAATTTTATCATCAAAGAAATTTATTGTGCGAAATTATTTTTAACATTTTTTTTTAAATAAATCTAAAATAAATATAAAATCCCTTTTAAAAGTGACAGTAAAAAAAATGGAATACATCGGGAAAACCAATAGAAAACTCATAAAAAGAATAAAAGAACATAAAGTAGATATTGAATTTTGTCGCCAATTTACTGCTCTCTCACGTTTATATCTCAAACAGAATATCGCAATAGATTTTAGAAACCTTACTTACATTTGAAATGGCATCAGGCTGTTAGTATCTTCAAAAATAACAATCAGTGTTTCAAAGACACATAATTTTTTTTTCTCTATTATGGGTAAATCAAGGGGCCATACCATTTTCGAAACTAACATTTTGATTTTCAGCTTAAATATTTATAAGAAAATCAATTTTACCATCAAAGAAGTTTATTGTGCGAAATTAGGTTTAACAAAAATTTTTATAACTTAAATACTATCATTATAAAATTTTACAGGCGTATAAGTGAAAAAATAAACAGATTTTTAATACTTTTCAGATAATATAAAGCATGATAAAAATAAAATTTTGTTTGCTTTGTCACATCGTATGGCTCTTGATTTACAGGTTTAAATAGGAAATTTTTCGTTGACCACTCTTCTATTTTACAAACTGTAATTAATGTAAAGAAATGTATATATTCTTATATTTCTGAATATTCTAAATATTCTACGGTTAATTTACTGTAATTAACGCATTTTAGGAACAAAATATACCACTTGGATAGCTTTTTTGGCATTTATTTTTCTTAATCTCTCATAAAAGTTTTTTCACCACTTTGAATTAACAGATGCTTTTTCGAACTAATCATTTGAAAGAATATCTTGACACAAATCTCACACACAAATGGTTTCTCTCTAGTATGAATAAAAAGATTTTGCTTAAAACAAACATCTGAAAGACTTTCTTGTTGCATATCTCACACTGAAAAGGTTTAATTCTAATATCTCACACTCAAAAGTGAAGTTACCAGTGTGAATTAAGATATTCCTGGCTAAATCATTCTACTGAGAAAATTTCTTGTCAAATATCTCGCACACGAAAAGTTTTTCATCATTACGAATTATCCAAACCTATCTTGAATCATCCTTTTGAGAGAATTTATTGTTTCATATCTTACGTACAAGAGGTTTCTTACCAGTGTAAATTAAGAGATGCCTCGTTAAATCATTCTTTGTAGTAAAATTCTCACTGCATGTCACACGCAAAAGTTTTCTCACCAGTATGAATTAACAGATGCTTCCTTAAATCATTTTTCGACAGAAATTATTGTTGCATATGTTACATAAAATTATTTCTCACCAGTATGGTTTAACAGATGACTTTTTAAACCACTCTTTTGAGAGAATTTCTTGTTGCATGTCTCACACACAAACGGTTTCTCACCAGTATGAATTAAGAGATGTCTGTTTAAATCACCTTTTCGAGAGAATTTCTTGTTGCATATCTCGCATACAAAGGGTTTTTCACCAGTATGAGTTAACAGATGCTTCGTTAAATCATGCTTTCGAGCGAATTTATAGTTGCATATCTCACATACAAAAGATTTCTCACCAGTATGAATTAACAGATGTCTGCTTAAAACGCCCTTTCGAGAGAATTTCTTGTTGCATACCTCACATACAAAAGGTTTTTCACCAGTATGACTTAAAAGATGGCTGCTAAATTGGCCCTTTTGAGAGAATTTCTTGTTGCATATATCACACACAAACGGTTTCTCATCAGTATGAGTTAACAGATATCTGCTTAAATGGCCTTTTTGAGAAAATTTCTTGTTGCATATCTCACATACAAAAGGTTTCTCACCAGTATGACGCAACAGATGTGTGCTTAAATGGCCCTTATTAGAGAATTTCTTGTTGCATATCTCACATACAAAACATTTATCATCAGTATGAATTAACTGATGCTTGTTTAAATGGCTCTTATAAAATAATTCTTTGTTGCATACTTCACACAATAAAGAGTGTTTTGGGAGAAATTCTTGCATAGCTCACAAATAAAAGATTTTCCTGGCAGATTTTAGAAGCTGCTTTTTCAAAAAGCTCTCATAAAAAATATTTTGTTAGATTTGTTTCACATACTGAAGATATTTTGAGTGATGTGATGTGGTACATTAATGGTTTAACGCATCTGCAATAAAATAAAATTAATATCAGTTTTTACAAATCATTAAAAAACAAACAAGGAAATAATTTTCTCACGAAAATTTAAAATTAATGTAGAAAATAAATTGTAATAAAATTTCTACCCTAGTATTAAAAAGTACAATAGACTCCCAAGTATGTGAAATTAGCAGAATCAAAGGTGCGTCAGATGTCCCCAACAGTATAAAAATTAAATTATGAGTAAAATAAATAGCGACAAAATAAATAACTCATTATAATTAAAAAATAAAGTAAACTCGAGGAGAAAATTCTGTAACTTAATATCATCTAAAGAAACGGTGATAAATTTGACAAAGAACAGAGAGAAAATGAATAATTTTACTTGTAATAAAATTTTAGTATGGAAATGCATTTAGTAAGAAATTCTCCGGATTTCAGAATTTTTTTAAATCTAACTAGTTGCACCCGTGAAAATTAGACGGAAAAGAATATATATTAAATGTGATATACATCAGTCTTATATATACAATAAGATACTGAGCGAAATAAACAATTGCCACCTCTTAAATTAGTGATAACATAACTTTTCATGAAGATGCACAAACTTCAAAAAATAAGGAAAACAACTCATAAATCATTATGTTGGACTTAACTTCAGCTACAATTCTTTTTAATGTGGTTTTTAAATCTTAAACATTATTTAAATGCCATTTTTTAAAGAAGTTAATATAATACCTCAGAAGACGAATTCAAAATTATCTGCATAGTTTACTTTTTTCTCCATTTAAATCGCTTGGTAACTGTGCAACAATTATAATATCAATAAAACATTTTAATTTTAATAGAAACAGAGAGTTACTAAACTGTAAAACCAACCCACAACACATTTACAGCTCTAAATTTAATTTATATATTGGTGATGAACTCCATGACCTTGTCAAAATTAATTTGATTGTTATAGCAACGAAAAGAAAAACGATGTCTTTGTTATTAAAAAGAATAAAAATTTTGTGTTTGTTGCTGATATGCAGAATTTTTTTTATTTATTTTTAATTTAAATAATAACTTTAATACAATGTAATGAATTTAATTAATTTTTGATATTATGTAAAATAGAAATATCGTAATAACGGCATATAACAAGTTTTATTCTTTTTTTCTAATATGGCATCATTTGCACCTTCAGAAACACTCATCTTTTCCGAAATAAAAGCGTAATTTATGCAGTTATTTAAAACTTCTTTAGTTTCATAAAATATCTTATAATTAAATAGAAATAGCGCAATTTATAGAAATATTTTCATTTGTGCATACCACGGACCTTTAAATAAATAGAAGTTCAGTTTATTTAGATGCAGGAATGAAAGTCAGAGAATATGACATCCTCACTGACACAGCTATAACAATGTATGTTATATTCATGGAACAAATTTATCTCGTTTTTAAATGACAACATTTTCTCCATCGACAAAATTTCTCTTTAGATATTATATTTTATTAAAGTCTATTTTCTGTTATATTATTTACATAATACTTAATAATATTACTCAGTAAATAATCTGTGTATTGTACGGTGATTAGTGAATAATTACGTGCAATCTTTTTTTTATTATTAAATTCTATGAAAACCATTATATTTTTTCCTTGAAATGCGATTCACATTCACCGATGGGTTTCAAGCTCTTGATTGGTGGAAAGTAATAAAGCAAAATAAATTTTTATTATAGTGAGAAAAGCTTAACCAATTGCCACTGTTTTGAAGAATTGTCACTAAAAAGGTTTTAAAATTAAAAATAAAATATAAAAATGGAAATAAATTAAAAATTAGCCAGAATGGGCACATCTACACATAAACAACTTTCATTTAAACAAATAATTATAAAAATCGGCCGAGTAGAAAGCTCAGGGCTGATGACTAAAAAAAACAGCCAGGTCTTTTAAATATATAGATAATAATGCTCATTGCTAAAAAATTCTGTATCATTTAACATAATTTACACTGCAATTAAATAATGTAACCAGTGGCATAGCCAAGTGGTCGTTGTGAACTCCTCCATTCCAAACGGATATCTGGGTTTCTGAATCATGCATTCAAAAACATTCAAAACCACTAAGACGGAATCACAAACAACGCATGAAAAATACCATTTTAGACAGGTGTTAAAAGGTATAATCTTAAATGGCATGGTTCAAAGCTCTATCTTTTGCCAATGCTATGAACTTTTCTGTTTAGATAAATTTTTAACATAAACATATTCCGTTTTAACTGTATCCTCTAAAACTATTACAACATATTTTCTCTGCAGTGCACATATGAAGAGCATAAATATATTGCGATGAATTCTACGAAGGTGACCTATCTTAAACGGAAAGAAAATCAGGATTATACGAAAACAACATTATATATTTATAGTTCCTAAAACTTGAAACCTATTTAAAACGGAACAATTGTAATTGTAATTGCAATTGTGTTTCCATCATTTTTGGTAAACCCGGAATCATTCCGTAAATAGATAAATTTCACAGTCCCAAAGAATAAGTATACAAGTATACCTGCTAAGATAGAAATGGGTTTTGATGGGACCATTTGTTGCTGAAAGTTAAGAGAAAAAACATTTATATCAATGCAATAACGGCACACTGATTGAGCTTCGAAACACTTATCTTTGTTTATTTTATAATTTTATGTCAAACAATATTATAGCGTAATGCACTACTTGGAATTAATAAAAGCAACTCTATTCTTGAACTGGTTAATTGGGAACTTTTATTCTATGAAAGTATAAAATAATGTTTCCATATGGTAATTTCATATTTCTAAGAATGGAACTCAAAAGTTGTGAAAACAGAGCACTACAAATAGAAAATGCTCGCTATTTGAGGAATTAACAAAAGCAGTTACATACCGAGATAAACTTCTAGTGTGCTTTAAAAAACTACAAAAATTCAAAGTTTAATCAAGAGGGAATGTATAATTTGGAACATAGTTACTTATAATAAAATATGGGTTTTTTTTCATCGCAGTTGTACTTTTCTAATGCAAACTGCCCATGTTATTGCAACATTACTGTACATTATGGAGGTAAAATGGAGGTCAATTTTAGATTCAATACCTTGAAAAAACATTCAGTTAATCAGCTATAACGAAATCTTGAAAAATGCAGCATAGTAGTGCCAACTATAGGGCAATTTACACCAAAAACTAAACAACATTATTATATATCAGGAACTGTCTGAAGCTGTAGTTTGATAAAAAATCGTTCTTTGGTCCTTGAGATAGAGCTATTGCGATAATCATGAATAATGCAGCACAGCAGCGTCATCTGTTGAGCGATTTACACCAAAAAGTAATGTGCACAAAGTTATATCAAAGATTAACTTAATCTGAAGTTTTATGAAAATACATACATTAATTCTTGAGACAGAACTATTGTGGAAATTATGAATAATGCAGCATAGCAGCGCCATCAGTTGGGCGATATACACTAATAACTAAACATCTCGAGTTTATATCAAGGTGTAACTGAATCTAAATTTTGTGAAATTATGTGCATCAGTTCTTGAGATCGAGTGCCCATAAAATTTTTGTCCCATACAGACTCACAGAGTGACAGATATTTTCCAAAAACTATCAAATCGTGTTCAGGACCTTCTAAAACGTTTAAATACACCAAAAACTGGAAGTCAAAATTTTCACGAATTCAATACTTACTTCTTGAAAGATAGAAAAAAGTAATAAATGCATGCTTCAAATTTTATGTTAAATTTTTAATTTTACCATTTCTATTAATCGGCATATTATTGAAATAATTTTGCACATGAATTAATTTTTAAAAAGAGAAGTTGCATTTAATTATATATCTAGATTTTTTTCATGTAATCCTGTTTTTGTGAAATTGTGAATTTCTTGTATATATACTTATACAAAATGTATTCAGAATTTGTGAATAAGAAATTATTACTATTTTTAGAGTCGTATTTAGACACTTTTAATAAGGTTATATATGCATTTATACAACTTGATAAGATTTAGCGGCTATATGGCATGAGATTTTTTTTTCTTCAATCACTACAATTGCGAAAGATTCAATTTGTAGATTAAACTTTTTTCTGAAATGTCTATTTTCAAGAGAAATCTTGCGAAGGGTCTTGTGTTTCAAACAAGAAAAAAATAAGAAGGATCCTTTCAAGTCTTCTCAAACAGATTTCTGCTCAGAGATCAGATTACCCACATTAAAGTTTTCATGTGGGACACTCAAAATAAAAATAAATAAAATAAAAAGTATGAGAACGTAGCTATTACAAAATTTTTACAATATTATTTCATAAATGAAATTTCAATTTTTCCAGTTCGGAAAAATTGAAAAATAAGCCTTCGGAAAAAAACTGGTTTTTTCCCAATTTTTCCCGAGGATTCCCATCTCTAATAAAGAGGGTGGTAAGGAGGTTCTGTTTTTAACAATGAGTAATCCAAAGCTTAAAATGAATAAAATTCAAATGCTAAACTCTGAGAACTTACTACTGAACTCGGAAAACGCTCTAAAACTGTTTCGAACCATCTGAAATAAATTGCTTTTGAAATAAAATAACGAAAATTCTTTACACAACCCATTTTTTTAAATGTGTAAATCACAGGCAAATAAAATTGCTTTAAAAAATTAACATCCTTGAAGTTCACGACTAGATATCGATAGAAACGACTGAGGCCAAATATGGCATCAAAAACGGCGAAAGATAAAATAGAGAAACCCAGAAGAATTACGGCTGTTTTAGACGATTGTAACAAGGCTATTTTACCAACATAAACTATATTTATTGAGCATATCACAAGTTTCTTTAGTCAAAATTGTTTGTATTCTTCTTAAAAATTAACCAGATAATAATTTATAGCAGTCAGAAATTTCTTCAAAATGAACTACATTTATAAACGAACCAATAATAAGTTAAATATATAAGTTATACTGTCTAAAATAAAAATTCTCAAGGAAAATATTTCAATAAAACTAGAATAACATTTACAGTAGTTCTAAGTTTAAATTTAACCCTTTAATCTTAATTTTATTGTAAGAAAATGTTTATATTGTACAAAGCGTTACTAAAATATTTTTAACTTTCAATATGAGCTCAGTTTTTTAGATCATAGTGTTTGTAAAATATTTGGTAAATCATAATGTATTTTCGATGTATTACTAGCTACAATTATAAAGATAAATCTAACTTTATTTTATACAAGCTACTTTTTAAAATTATGAAATTAAATAAAGATATACATAAATTCTTAAAGTTACTCGAAATATTTTATTCCCCACACACACAGTCAATCTTATCAAGATGTGATTGTAAGGAGCTGGAAAAAAAAATACCATTTTAGACTTCCATTTAAAAAAGTGCACTAATATTTCAGCGCAATCAAACTGATTGTTAAATTTATCATATGAATTGAATATTTCCAACTGAGCGAAAAATTGCTTAGGCCAGGAATCTAACCCCTATAATAATATATCTACGTACCCATCGTTATATGGATTTCCATTACATCTGCGGTTTATTTTTCCGAGCTGTTTAAATGACAGACCAAATGCTATGGCCAATAAGGTTATCTGAGCGAAAAATCCCAGCTGGCTATCGCCCAGTTAGCTTAAACGGTAAAACATTGGCCTTGTATCCGAAAGATCTAGGTTCGATTCCCGGCATGGGTAATATTTCTCTCAGTTCGAAAAATTCAATTCGTACACAGAAGAGCAATCAAATATATTTTTAAGATATTCTGTATAAATAAGATCGTTTTTTCGTTTCGTTGGTATTCTGAAACTCTTCTATTTGCGACAGGATTACATTGAAGAAAGATTCGGCTTTTACAGGTTTCATTGTATTTATAAGTACCTATTAAAACCTTTTATAATAGAACAATTAATAAGTGATGAAAAATAACTTTCAGACAGGTTTTAGCAAATTGAATTGTATGGTGATCTATGTAAAAACCATATAATGCTTCTCTTTAAGGCAAGTTTCTGCTAAAGATAATTACCTATTTGACAGGTTTCACTGTAGGGGAGACTGGTACACAGTGGACCACTTTTACAGTTTACATTTTTTTTCTCTTTAATGGAAAATCTATTCTGCCTAAAAATATACTTGAACATTCCTTAAGCAATTTCATATGCATCATAATTTTTCAGAACATAGTTTCAAACATGTTAAAAATATATACATATTTGTATAAAATATATACAATTTTTTTCATAACACAGTATTTTCAAATACTTAAAAAATAAATATTTGTATACGTTCATAAAATGGACAAGTGTACCCCAGATGTGGAATACACTAGTCTACCCACTGGGGTACATGGTCATCTATTAAGATTTATTTGAATTACAATATAAATTTATTTTTATTAATTTAGGTCTCCTTTCTTTCCCCCTATATCTCCAAAATAGCATAATAATGTAAATTTTTCATGTAAAAATTTCAAACAAACATTTACAAAATAAACAAAAAAATTATCTAAAAGGGTATATTTTTTAAATAACAACAGATTGATACAGCAGCAATTGAAAATAAGGTGAAGTTATTAAATAAAATAAAGTCATCTCCACGAAAACTTGAAAATGAAACTCCAAAATACTTATGAGCCTGATATTTTCCTGAAATAATTGGTAATCATAAAGTTTTGATTCTAAATTTGTTTTATGTTACTTCTAAAATGATTGTTGAAATTTTAGAAAGTGCTAGATATTGTTTTAGTAATAACCTGTTACAATTGATAAAATACTTGTATTGTTTTAAAAACATTAAATACAAACGAAAACATTTCTTACTATGATACATAGACATTTTTCTTTTTTTATTTTATTTTACAGTTAAATAATTACTTTAAAACAGTATTTATTTGTAGAGAGTAAGCAATTATTAAATATTTTGAAAATTCTGCATTACAGTAACAGAGTGGATTGTGGTCCACTTTGCCTCATGTTGAATTTCTATGCATTCTCATAAAAATATTATTTAAATCTTTCGTTTTTCATAGTAATATTACATCATTAATTCCACATTAATTTTAATTTTAAATAAAAACAAGTATCTTTTTACATTTATATAAAAAAAATCTGATTTCCTTATTTATCAATAACCTTTAATTTACAATAAAGAAACGCACAATGATGAAAAAAATTTACTTTTAAAATCCGAAAATAACCAGTCAGGATAAATATAATCATATTGAGCTAATAATGTGTTTTAAAAATTATAAGTGATCAATTCAGTAATCAATTAATCTAAAAGAAAAGCTTTAAAATAAATAAAATATAAGGGGCGGTCAGGATTGTTTAGTTTAAACCAAACGGTTAGAAAAAGTGTGTGTTTTTTAATCTTTTTTTTATTTTTTCCCTAATGTGTTGATTTATTTTACATATTATTGAAAAATGCAAAATCCAAGTTATGCAAAATCTACAAGCAAAGATTTAAAAAAATGATGAATTAATAAATTTCTAAAATTACAAACATTTTTAATAAACCCAACTTTTTGTATAAGCTATAAAACTACAGGGCAGAATAACTAATTTTTCTGGTTAGAAAAAAGAAAAACCCAGCTTTCTTTCTTCCTCTTTTAAGGCTTAAAAAAAAGGACAGACTTCAGCTAAAAATACATTCTTACTACTTAAATTGCTTGATTAGTTAAGATTTACTAAGGATTGAATCATCCCTCAAAACCTCAATAATAAGACATAATATTAAATTATTTTCTCTATTGATTACTTTTCATTATATATGCTAATGAATAATTGTGAGTTTCTTTGTTCTATTTTTATTAAGTTTAGCAAGACTTTTTTTTTCTTGCATTCCTACATTAAAGGGGGGGGGGGAGTTACATTAAGATTTCACTCTGTTACCAGCAGGATTGGCACAGTTTAAACCAATTGGTTTTTTAGAACAAATCTAATACATTTTCTTATTTTTGCTATTTAAGTGTTTCAAACTATTGAATGTACACAGGGGTGTAGTCGTTAAAATAATAGATGATATACGCTCTAAGCAGAGCTTATACACTCAAGGTACAGTGTATACCCTACAGTGTGTATATTATAAACCTGTTTTAGAAACAGAGGGTATACAGTGCACCTTTAAAAAATCTAGGTTTACAGGATACACCCCGTATACCCTCCACTACATCGCTGGATGTAAATAATTTCTACTTTTAAGCCTTATCTGAGCGGTTATCATGATGCATAGCGAGTCTAGTCTAGAATATGTTAGTATGCATGTGGAATGCAAATTTCATGCATTGATGAACACATATGAAGCTCAAAAAAGAAAATTTAAGACACGTGAATTTAGTAAAAATAAAATAAATTAATGCAATATTTAGAAAAAAATCCGTTTTCCTTTGTGAAATGAGGATTTATCGTTAATAACATAAAATGACCTTTAAGATTTTATTCAAGCTTTAAAAGAAAATTTTCTTGATTGGGACGATTATAATTCAAGAATAAAAAAGAAACTTAAGATAAGAAGCCGATAAGAAAACATTGAAAAATTGGGTGCTAGTGAAGCATATGTTTACATTTATCTAAAATATGTACCATTATATTATATACATACATTTAAATCTTCTATTGGATAATCAAACCCACTACTTAGATCAACCAAGAAAATTGGAGGGAAAGGAAGTCAAGACAAGGTTTGCAGACATAATTTAAAAATAAATCTCATAAAAATGCCTAAAAAGATATAATTTTTAGTTTAGACATTTAAAAGTATTAAGTGCTATAATATAGAATAGGAAGAAAGCCCGTGTAGTCTGATGACCATTTAAATGCTTTAGAGGATGACAGCATTTATGAACCTACTTTCTTTTTAAGATCAATGTTTTCATTTGTCTAAAAAGCTGTTAAATAGGTATTTTCGTATATTTCACTGTTGTCATTTTGTCCTTTAACCTGGGGGTTTCAGAGGAGAAATGTCAAATAGTTTACACAATACTTCTTACAGCGTGTAAAGACTCCACTGCTAAGGTTAAATCATTCCAAGAATTCTTTATAGAAAGCATTATTTTCAGTAAAATATAATTGTTCATGTAGGCTTCTAACAGAAAAATCAGACCTCGCATATAACAGGTATTTCAAAGAAATTATTTTGAATAACCATGCGAAAGTATACTTTATAAATGAAACTGCATCATACATTTATTTATAGTACTAGCAATCAAAAGATTGTTTATTAAGATTTTCAAGGTATCAATGTTTCATTATGTAGAGCATTTTATTTACGAAACATAAGATATAGCTTTTACTAAAAATATTTAAAATTTAAATGATTCCAGTTTTCGAATAAATAAATAAATAATAATGAAAAAATTATTATTTTTAAATCAAGTTATAACTTTATTTATAAATATGCATGTACATGTAATAGGAAAACCTATTTAAAAAAAGAACCTTTTTAAGCCAAAAAAACTGGTTTAAACCCAAAAAAATCTGGTTTAAACCGGGTGGTGACAGTGCACTTAGCTTTACTGTACCCCACTCTCCCTTACAATCCCAAACATGTCTATGTTAGCCTAAAAAAATTTACCAATTGCATAAAAATCTGTGTATATTTATAGGTATTTGAGCGTAAGCAGACAGACAGTCAAATCGAATTCATAAACATTTTTTCAATTTCGTTGGAAGGTAATAAAAGTTAATTAGTGTGACTGAAATACATAGAAGTAGATGTACATATTCAACATTCATTAACCATCAAAGCATTGTGACTGTCGACATTTGCCATTGTAAGTCAGAGGTAAGGATATTTAAAAAAATATTTGGGACATACACAAAGCGACTATATAAATGATGACATTCACCAGGAAAAGTCAACACTCTCCAGATGTCGGTCATTAATGGTACCAGATACAAGTGATAAGTTTGGTGCAGTATTTGGCGAAGTTCTTCAATCCAGACCTATTTTACTAAACATTTATGGGCAATTGCATATAACATGGGAACTAAAGAACTGTAATCCTTCTATAGCAAAAAAAAAAAAAAAAACTAGCCTTAAACAAATTAAAGTGAATGACTCCTGGAATGATGCTGATGTGTAAGGTTTCCGGAAATAACGCATCTGGATGGACCACACCTTCCATGAGTCGAATAGACCAATCAGGAAAGGGCTCCGTCTATGCTTCGACCAATGAGGAGAAGGATGAATTCCAAAATTGAGCGTACACTGTTAAAAATCTGCTGAATTTTGTTGCAACACACTCCACTGCTTATATATAATATCTCTATTCTAGCCAATGAGAAAGCTCCATTTCACGGCCAAGTAACCGTTTTCTATACAAGCAGGGGAGTGCGTTGCAACAAAATGCAGCAGATTTTTAACAGTGTATGGAAAATAAGGTGTCGCAAAGCGATTCCAACCAGGATCGCAAAGCAATACCGAACGGAATCGCGGAGCGATTCCATGGGGTATTGACTAGCGCAGCAAGCAAGGGTAGCCTACAACTTGGAATCACGAAGCGATTATGCGGGGAGGGGGGGGGGGTTGACGATCGTAGCGAGCAGGGGGGGCGGAGCTCCCTAGTGTTAAAAGTAAACAAAACTCACTTTTATTTTATAAATGTTGTATATTGACTAAAGCTTATAAATTATAATCTGGCAACATTTGCTTAATTAGAATGCCTGGAAAATAACCTGGAATTATAATGTGAGTCACAATGCCATGTAATATGAATCACATGCGAAATATTGATTGATATAATTAATTACTATTAAAACAATGATATTTTTGTGCATATAGTACCTTGAAAGTATGTTTCATTTTATGAAATACTTCTTATTTACTGTGTTGCAAAAAAGGGGAAATTCTAGGTCTTCATTAACCCATAAAACTTAACTTCCTATTTTTTTGCAATGCGAGTCTCAGTACCCAATAAGGATCTATACACTACCTGCACAGGGTTGGATTTACAAAGAGAGGGGCCCCTCTCGCTAGAACTCTTGGGGGTTCTTCTATATTGAAGAATTGGGTATACTATTAAAAGAAATTTTGACACTGTGTGTGTGTATCCGCCACGGTAGCAAAATCTACTGCATGTACAATGCAGAACATTTTTGTGAGGGTATTCAAGGCGTCTCCTGATGCATCTGAGTTGAATGTTGAATAAAGTGCCAGAGTGCACTAGGACACTTTTTTAAGAATTCTCCTACACCCATATTTGAGCATTTCTTTAAAATTTTATGCATATTATTTATTTATACCCTATGCATTATTTCGAGTAATTAAATGCCTAAAGTGCTAGATACTAGAAGCTTTTAACATGTTTATATCTCAGGGTCCTATAATAGAAGGTGCAAAAAAGATCAACCGGTAGACCAGAGCACCCCACTTAAATGAAAATATACTAAAGAACCCTAGTACTTTGCGCTTATCCTTAATTAGAGGAAATTAAGCAGACAATTAGAGAAATTATTACAATAAAATTTTAAAGAAACACACAAAAATAGTGAAAATGTATTAAAAAGGGCCTTAGACCCTCAATAAAAATATGAGAGTGTTGGCCCGGAGACAGGAATCCAAGAATCAACTTTAATGTTATGTATTGAGAGGGTGACACAATTAAAAAGTGAAAAATGCATGGCATACAAAAAGTTCAACGAGTCTTAACTGGAATGTAGAATATGTGGAAAATTGGAAAGGGTACCAAAAATGAATATTGTGTTAAAAAGGACAATTTATTAATAATTTAAAGCACAAAATCTTCCAGGACTCTCTACCAATCCTCAGAGAACCAGGATCTTAACTGAAATGTAGAAAAGGGAATAATTAAATGACAAAAGGCCTCTGAAAACGATGAAAATCAGATAAAAAAGGGGTAAGTTAATTTAGGGCATAAAAGCTTGAAGGGCTCAGGCAGAGTTGCATAACATAGACGCATGTGCGCACGCCATGCACAGAAAATTTTAAGAAAGAGACATTTTTATTTTTAACTTTTCTTAGTACCAAAAAATAAAAATATTCCCTCAATTTTATGAATGAATTATTTACTGTTAATGAGAATGCCATCAAAAGACCCCGAGAAAATCGCTAATTTCAACAAAGAATCGCATAAAAACATGCATTTTGACAAAGAATCGCATAAAAACATGCATTTTGACAAAGAATCGAGTAAAAAACGTGCTTTTCAACAAAGAATCGTGTAAAAGAACAACAACATTTCGAGAAAATACTGCGCTAAAATTGTGAGTTTCGTCCAAAGACTATGCTAAAAATGTAAATTTCAGCCATGAATCGCGAATTACATCCATGAACCATTCAAAAAACGTAAATTACTTCCATGAATTGTGCAAAAAACACAAATTACATAAAAAACGCAAATCACGACCATGAATCACACAAAAAACGCGAATTACACCCAACAATAAATTAATTTGCAGAAAGTTTATGATCCAATATTACGTGCACAGAAAGCTTTTGGTTTTATGCAAGTCTGGGCTCAGGAGGGCCAGATCTTAAATTACTAAAAATCTAACCCTCAGATCGATCAGGAACTAGCTTATGCTATCTTCACTCAAATGCTCAGCGTTCAAACTTCTATGTGCAGTAGATTTAAAAAGCTGTCGCACAAAGACACACGGAGCAAAAATTTCTTTTATCAGTATAGATACAGTTGAAATTCTATAATCCACACAAGTTGGGGCTAAAGTTTGTGCAGATTATGGATTATTGTGGATTATATGTCATTTTATTATCCCTAGATAGCATTTTAATTCTATAATCAGTATGATATGAAAGGATAAAAAAGAAATATATTAATTAATTTAATATGCTATCTCAAAAAATGCTTTTTTAAAGTTATTTTATTTTAAAAAATATATATACATATGTGCATTTAAATAAAAAAGATTAGATATGTTTTGTAATACAGTTTATTTTTTACTGTTAATAAAATAAAAGAGTTATACTAAAACAAAATAAATGTTTTAGTAAGATTTTTTTTTTTCAATTATTTTAGTATTCGTTTTAAAAACTCATTTTTGAATCACAAATGTGTAAATTTAATTAACTGTTTACATTTGTAAAGAAACGCGAATTATAGAAAATTGTGGATTATGGGTGTGCGGATTATCGATCTTTGACTGTAATCAGTAACAAAGTAAAAATTCAATATTTAAAATATCAGCTTTATGAAAACTGAATAGCAAATGTGGGGCCCCATGATTTAATCATTTCCTCAATCTGTATAACTAAATCCTTATAGCATGTCTCTAACAGTGTTCCATTTGGCTCAGACACAAGTTTCATCTGAATCTTCTCCGTCTCCATTTACAAATAATCATAGTTATGGTAATTCATAACGGCAGAAAAGATAAAGGAAAACTAAAGCATTTCTGGTAGTAGCAAATGACAGAAAAAATTATGCTATTACATAAAAAAGTTATTGTAATATTAATTGAAAAAAAAAACCCTTAGAAAATCCTTTTATCAAAACATCACATTTCTCCTTGAATTCAAAAGAAAGTTTGGGGGCCCTTGCGACTCCTTAAATCCATCCCTGCTCCAGCACATATAAAAATTTATAAGATTGTCAGTTTGTCTATTACTATGCCCCTGATATAAATGAAAATCTTTTTAGCAACTAAATGTGATATCTCTATGATGTATATGGAATTTTTTTTTTTTTTTTTTTTTTTTTTTTTTACAAAATGTGGCAAATGGTAAAGTGAGTCATACGGAATTGCCCTTAAGCAAAATTTATTTGACTTTTTTTCATTTATATGGAATCTAATTTCATTTAAATTCTCTAAAAAAAATTCCTGAAAAGGTTAAAACAATTTTCTGCTAAACAACCATGTATTTTTAACAGTTTTGTAACTTTATAGTCATTCAAACTTTTTTGATGATTAAGCCTGTGTTAAAGGAGTACTACTTGGTGCAATTATACTTGACCTGGCTCCAATAATTCACAGTTAATATAAGTTATTATCATTTGAACAAATTTTATTATTCATAGTTTTTATTTTAGCGTTTTTCTGAAGAACAAACAGTATATGATGATAAAAAAATTTTTTCATATCCTTCAACATTTCTATTTGATTTTAAAATGTTTCTTTTAGAACAGAGTTGGAAAAAAACCCAAAAAACTGGTTTTTTTGGTTTAAACCTGGATTTTTTTGTTTAAACCGGGTTTTTTTAAAACATCCTTTCTTATTACATACACATGCATAGTTACTGATAAAAACAGATATTATTGGTTTATAAGCAGTGTAACTTCATTTAAAATATTTTAACTTTGATAATTATAGTGAATTTATGCTGAAAATTGAAAAAATTCATTTTTCAATTTAAACAGTTTTAGCAAACAGTCTTATGTTGAAATTTTTAACTGTTCTACACAGTGAAACATTGATGCCCTGTAAATCTTTATAAACAATCTTTTGATTACCAGTAATAAACATTTTGATGTAGTTTGATAAATATTCTTTTTCACAATTATTCATATTACAAATACTTCTTAGGATTTTTTTTTTCTGAGTGACAATTTGAAGTTAACATTTTTAGTCGTTAGATTTAGCAGATAGCAGAGGGAAAAAAATTATTAAAATGCTATAGGTGACAACCAGTCTTTGCTTTTAATTCTTTGAGATAATCTCCCAAAAGAAATATTTCTTTTACAGCTTGTGCAAAATCTTAAAAGATCATTGGGTTATATTATTAATTGCATCAGATAATCTGCATTATTAAAAAAAATTAAATATTTTATACTAAATATTGAATCTATTTTATCTGTGATCAATTCACATGTTTGAAATTTTTTCTTTAAAGCAATAGTTATGTTTACCAATGTGTACTGATTTTAATCCTATGCATAAAAAATGATGTAAACCCAATATATCTAATGCTTATTGCCAGAATAAAGTGTTAAAAGTAGAAATTATTCATGTTCAATAATCTGAAACTCGTAAATTATAAAGAAAGAAAACATTATTAGTTTTCTTCTAAAAAATGATAGAAATTACTTATATCTAATAATCTGAAACTCGTAAATTATAAAGAAAAAAAAAGTCATTAGATTTCTTCTAAAAAACGAATTGCTTTTTTTTTTTATAGAAAAAACCTACTGGTTTAATCCTATGCATAAAAAAATACCTAAACCCACTATTTATAACACTTATTACATACTGAAATAAAGTGTTAAAATTAGAAATTATTTATGTCCAAAAATCTGAAATACGTAAATTATAATGAATAAAAAATGTCATTAGATTTCTTCTGAAAAAACCAATTGGTTTTTTTGAGAAAAAAACCATTTGGTTTAAACTGTGGTTTAAACCATGGTTAAAACCAATTGTTTAAACCGTGCCAACCCTGTTTTAGAATATAAGAAAATTATGTTCACAACCATGAAATTATAAATTTTGTTAATTAACAAGGTTTTCTTAAAAAATAATTCAAAGGATAGTTTTTATAGTGCAAGTTTAATAGTAAGAAAATTATTGTTTGTCAAAAAAAAGTATCTGTTTTAAAAGTTATGTAAAATTTAACATTTTAACACTTTAAATTCTAAAATATTAAAGTATTCGGAATGATAGTTACAGCTAATTTAACGCTATTTGTATCCGACTAACCATATATTCAATTTAATCGCGTGGCGAATATTTTTAATGATTGCAATGACAGCAAAAATGAAAGTTGCGACGCATAAAATTTTGTGTCACCCTACGATCAAATTACAAGTTCTAGAACATTCAGTAGAAAAATAACTAAAGAAAAATATCTTACCTTTGATTTATTTTAGTTAAGTGGATGTGTCAGTAAACCGATTTCAAAAATTAGCTATTGTTATAAGCAGAGCATCACTCATATCATCTATGTTAACATAAAAGTAAAGAGACGCTAACATTCTGTGCGCCAACCCACAATGAATGAATCACGATGGAAAAACTCATTCCTGAATAATGAGTCAATCAATTAATCCAGAAGATTTACAGTTCTTTTTAGATAGAATACAGAATCATTTTTAATGAATCATAATGCAATTCATGATTCATTCTTTTAATGGCGTCTTGTGTTTCATCAGTAGTTCGTTCAGGTAGCTTTTAAAATATAAATTTATTGTAACCAACTTCTTTACCAAAATAAGTTAATCCTTAGGTAGAGTAGTTTCTTACATTATTCTTCAAGTAAAAATTGTAGAATTTACTATTCCATAATGACTGCATGTCTTTTTATATGTTGCAGCTTTTTGCTGATTTATCATGTGTTATTTAAAGCATTATAAAATGCTTTACTTATTACTAATAATTTCTTTGATTATTATTAATCATTTTTAAGTAGTTTACTTAATATTATTCTAATTTTAATTTAGATACATAGTTTATTAGTTTGAAAAAAAATTGTGCACACTTTTAAAACATTGTGTTGCTCATAAATTTAATTTGATTGCATTCTGTTTAGTTGAAAGTAAATATTTTTTAAGTAATCGATTGAATGATGAAGTTTCTCTATAAAATTTATCGAAATTTACATAAAAGAACACATACACATAAGAAACAATAGTTGAACCCCAAAACAAGCGATAAATGAATTTTGTTATTACAAGTTTGTTTCTTAAATCATTTTAAAATTTATTTGTGACATAAGTTTTGTGTATTTTGTAAAGTGATGGTTAAAATACAGCAGTTATTGAGTAGTTCTATCATTGAAAAATAGAAACACTCGATTTTCAATGCTTTATGTAGTTGAAATTTGTTTTTGTGTATTTTGCGTACACTGTGGCTTTTTTGGCAACAGGTATATTTTGCAAATTAATCACATATAAAATTTTAATATTTGATGTGTGGAGTGAGCAATTGTGTTTTTAAGAGGGGGGGGGGACATTTTCTGTCAATTAAAGAATGCTGAGGGTGAGGGACAGGACCTTAGCTAGAAATGAATAATAGGCAGGCTCAAGAAAATGTAGGGGGGAGGGCATTTTTTCTCTTATGAAGAAAGATAAATTAGTGCCTAATCAGACTATAGTTGCTATGTTCTTTCATTAAACTGTATTAATAATTTCATTTTATACTAAGAAAGTAATAGGATGATGAAAAATTTGAGGGTATAACTAGTGCAATATTAAACATCATGTAACTTCATATGTGCAAATAGGATGAACAAGTGTTGAAACACTCCTTTTAGTAACAATTTAATATTTTTGTAAAACTGTGAAAGGTCCTCGAAACTAAATTAAAAGTTTTTGAATAGAATTTCATTGTGGATTTTCGGAACATAAATTCATGCAATGACCGTGGAATCTTTTCCAGGGGAGGTTCAAAACATTTTAGGGGGGGGGGGGCACCCATATCACCCACTTAGATAAAGCCCTGGTGAAAGACAGGATTTTTGTGATGTCTATGTGTTGCTAAGTTACAAGGGTGAAGATTATATATTGGATAGATGTTCCAATTTTGGCCACATTTAGACAAAAGTTGAAATAAAAATTTTATAATTTTTGACTGGTTGAAGCATATTAAATCATAATAACATAGTTCTTTAGTAAATTTAATTGTCTTTCTTTGATCATAATAACTTTATGCGAAATATTTTAGATTGTGAGTAATAACTCATTTAGTAATTTCTTTCAATTTGTGCCTATATTGGCCATCCCGGTATCATGTAGTTTAACAAACATTTTAATTGATAATAAGTAAAAGTAAAGTATTTTTATGCAACATCTATTTGGTCACACATATATTTATTTGCTGTATTAAGATAATTTTGCATTTTTTTTAATTAATAAAAACATTAAAAGAAATTTGCAAGGTGTTTTTTTTTTAACTGAAGCTATTCAGAGCCGCTTGTAGCTCATTCTAATAACTGGAATGGTGCAAAATTTTATAAATGGACTAATAAAACCATGGGAAAAAAGATTCCTAAAAAATAAATAAAAAATACTTCCAATCACTACTGATAGCAGGGAATTTAGTGTTGTACATGGAAAGAAAGAATCAGCAACAGACAAAATTAATAATTTGGATAAAATACCAAATAATTTAATACCAATTCATTAAATCCACTTTCCCGATGAGAAATTTGACCACATTCAATGTAACTACCATTCTCTTGCACCACACTTTGTATTCTTTGTACAATTCTTTTGACAACCTAGCATAGCATGTCACATGGAATAACCCTACTAGTGACTGGAAATTTTTTTTCTTGAAATCTTTTTTTTTCTTTGGTTTCATTATTCTCCTTAAAAATTTTTAAAGCAGTTCTGGTTATTAACTACAGAGAGCTTTAAAAAATGTCAGTTTAAAAAAAACACCCTGTATTAAATTATAATATTGTCTCTTAGATTAAATAATTTTGTGATGAGTGACACAAAAATTATATTAACAATATCTTGGTTACAGTGAGTAACATTTACTGAGCGAAATTTCTTTAATCCAAAGTTATTCAAATTATTTCTAGTTTAGTGATATTGTTGTGCATTTTAATTTTTACTTAGAAGAAAAATTCTTTTAATATATATATATTTATTTATTTATTTTTACATTTTTCTATTTTTAGAAGAAAAAAGTATTGCATTTGAGAATATTTTTGAAGTCTAGTTTTTGATGGATTGAAACACTTTAGGGATCAGAGAACCCAAAAAAAAAAGGATTTTTACAAAATGTCTGTCTGCATGTGACATAAATTTTGTGGGCATTCTATCTCAAGAACTAATGCTGAGAATTTCACAAAACGCTAGATTCTGTTAAATCTTAATTAAAATTAGATCTGGTTAATTTTTAGTGTTCATCGATCAACAGGTGGTGCTGCTATGCTGCATTATTTACAATTTCCACAGTAGCCATATCTCAAGAACTAATGCCTGGATTTTCAAAGAACTTTAGATTTACTTAGCGCTTGATATAATATGGTGTGAATAATGTTTTAGTGCAAATCATTCAACAGATGGCACTTCCCTGATGCATTATTTGTTCTAACTCAAGAACTATTGGATGAAATTTTCTAAAATTTCAGATTCAGTTAGCCCCAGAATTTTAACCCTAGAGATTTTTTAATGTTTTACGACTTTCATTACAATTTTCAATGCAATTTTTGGGCTTTCTCAGTCATTTTTTTTAACATTTTTCAAAGGAATTCGATTTTAAATTTCTAAACAAATAAGAGTTTGGTTTCAAACTTTTATCCTTTACGGTAATTGTTTTGCTTTCTTATTTTGATCTACAGTAATTTTTAATGTAGTATGCTTTTTTTTTTTATTTCACGGCGATTTTTTTCAGATACGGAAAAGTAATTCGTTTTTTAATTTCTTCGCTAATATGATAAATTTTCTCCTGTGCGATTAAAGATTTTTATTGCGATTTTTTAGCAGTTTTTTTCGTATTTCAATGCTTTTTACATTATCAAATTAATTAGATTCAAAACATTTATCCAAGTAGAGTAAATTTTGAGTTCCGTGATTTTTGAAAATTTTACCATTTTTAAAGCAATGTTTATGTTTCTTCGCGACCCGCTTCAATTTTTTAGACGTTCAATTTTTGGTCGAATTTATTAAATTCTGATCTCTTTTCTTCAAAGTTTATTCGAATTTTGAAACACAATTTTTGAACTTTGTTTTATATTTTTATCTTTTTTTTTTTTTTTTTTTTTTTTTGCGATTTGTAAGATTTTTCCACATTAGTAAAAATAATCCAGCTTTAATTTTCTAGCCTATCTCTTTTCAATGAAGTTTAGATGAAATTTGTGCGGCATTTAAAAAAATTTTTTTTTTTTTTTTTTTTTGTAATTCTTGCTATTTTTTGATGAACCCGGGCAACGCCGGGCAAAACAGCTAGTATATAAAATAAATAGTTTAACAATGTTAAAAGTACACTTCCTACTGTTATAAATATTTTTTCAACATTTTATTATAAAATGTAAAGTATTAGAAATTTACTAAAGTTAATACAAAAGTAGAAAATGTTGCTTAATTGATAAATTTCATGTATCATTTTAAAAACAATAAATACAAATGAAAATACTTTTTACTATGATACACAAACATTTTCTTTGTTTATTTTAGAGATAAATAATTATTTTAAAACAGTATTTATTTATAGAGAATAAGTAATTATTAAATATTCAGAAAATTCTGCATTACAGTAACAGGTAGATTGTGGTCCACTGTGCCTCATGTCGAAGTTCTATACATTCTCATAAAATTATTATTTAAAGCTTTCTTTTTAGCATATTAATTTTAATATTTAATAAAAACAAATATCTTACCTTTATAAAAGAAAAGCAGTTTTTACTTAATTTATCTATAACATTTAATTAATAAGAAAGAAAAGTACAATGGGGAAAAATTTTATTTTTATAAGCTCAAAACAACCAGTCAGGGTAAAATGAATCATACTGAGCTAAAAATGTGTTTCAAAGGCTATGAATAATCAATTCATAGCTATAATAACGTCTTTTTTAAAATGAATAAAATTTTTTTTACCTAACACAAATTTATAAGTTATAAATTACATACAAATGAAAGCTCATATTCAAAATTCAGAATTATCAGTCGAAGACATTTTTTGTGGGAAAAAGGTAAAAAAGTACTGATTAATATATTTTTTCTTTAATTGTAATTTAATTTCAATTCATATAGACGGTATAAAAACACGATTAAAGTAAATTTTCCAAAATATTCACACATTGATATTTTATGTATGAATTCATGCCACAGCATGGTTGAGTTTCTTCTGGAAGAAACCTACATTTTCCTGGACAGTGGAAGAAACTGGAAGAAATAGAAGAAAACAGAAGAAATGGAACCAACAGAAAATAAAACATGCTCAAAATTAATGTATATTAATTATGTAAAATAATTAAACTAAAAGTATAATTATAAAAAAAACTAAATTGGAAAAGATAGATAATATTAAATATTATTTTTGGAAAAATAAGTTATTTTTTAAAGACAAACTTCAGGCTCAGCAGACATTTATGTGTGATCGATTTTGTAACATTGGAGAAAGAGAGATGTTTTTTATTTATTAATATCCATATTAATAATGCCATTTATGTAAAAAGACATTGAAAAAAAACTACCTGCAAAATGTATATTTTTCATTAAAAAAATGCATTATTGAAAACTGTGCAACACAGTAAATATACAAATTTGCAATTATTTATATTAGCACCTAGTATGCATATCTGAATGCTGATTTAAGAAAAGACTATTTTTCTTAAAATATTTATGGGCAGGGGTATAATATTCTGAGCGCTAGTGGGCAGTTTTTCACCAATAAAATTTATTCCTTATTTTTTACATAATTTTTTTGCAAAAATTTTAATAAAATTTAAGTGAAAAAAAAATCAAATGATATTTAATGATAAAGACTGCCTGCTGCCTAGGTTTTTACACCTATACAGTCAAAGATGGATAATCCATGCATCCGTAATCCACAATTTTCTATAATCCACGTTACTTTACGAATGTAAACAATGAAATAAACACTTTAAAAATTTACAAATTTGTGATCCAAAAATGAGTTTTTAAACAAATAATAAAAAAAATTGTAAAAAAAAAAAATCATGGGTCATTCCACGTGAATTCAACCAATTTAAAGAAAACTTGTTGCATCATAGTCACAGATTTTTTTTTAAATTTTTATCACAGACAGACATAGTACTGAAACCCTCAAATCTAAAATTTAAAAGTAATTTTCACAATATTGGCTGAGATATAGCCATTTGAAAACCGACCATTTTTACGAAATGGTGGCCATCTTGGAATTGTATCAGTGTCTAAATATGGCCATAACTTGACAAATAATAGCTCAAATTTTATATACCTGGTACCAATTTGAAGCTACTTGTACAAAGAATGAATATTTCCTATCAAAACAATAATAAATTTTCATTTCTTTACTTTTTATTATGTGAAAAGTGAAAATTTCTCTCCAAAAAAGGGCAGATTGTAATGGCTCATAAAAAAAAAGAATCATCATGAATTTTTCTGAAACTTGGTAAAAACATTGCTCCATCTGTGTGCTTTAAACAAAAGAAAAATTGAAATGGTAAAATTTGTTGCTTTAAAATAAATGGTTTTTTTACACATAAGGTGTCATTAACCAAATAATGATCATTTTAGAATCTGTAAGCATTCCTGATTCAAAAAATAATGGTTAAAATAAAATTTTCTAACATCTAAATTAATGTAAAAGTATATTCAAAACATCATTTGTACTAATTTTGTAGGAATTTGCCCCCCTTCCCCCTCCCAAAATTAGACAATTGAAAAAATTTTACACTGAAAAAGATAGGAAAATAATTAGGGAATATAATGTATAATTATAAAATACCTATAAATGCAATGCATACATATGGTGATTTACTTCACATATAGGGGCGAGTGGGGTAAAATGGGACAGTAGGTTTTTCTCTTTATGTATCATTCTAAATATTTCATCAATCACATATTAGATGAAGTAATAGTACCCCAATCTTCAGCTGAAAAAAGTAGCTAATTTACATAAGTTTGCAGTTATATAAAGAAAAAGATTATTTCAAGAATCAAAACATGAATTCAAAATTTGAAATTTTGAATTCAAAACATGATGTAAAAATTTCATTATGTTTCTATAATCTGAAGAAAAAACTATTATATTATAAAGTTATATGCATGTAAGTAGATATTTTGTTCGTATTTTGTCTAGATTTGTTCCCTGTGTAAGTTTAAACTTTGGCTTATTTCTCATCATATTCAATGTTTTGCCTTGGATTTGTATTATATTATTGTTATTATTTATTTTTTTGTCTCATCGTATCTAGATTTTTGTTCATATAAATTTTAACTCAGTGCGAACAAAAAATAACAAATTGTCACCTTATTAACTCATTTATATATATTTATTTTATTTAAATTACACAATTGATTAATTCAACTCTGTAATTTACAGCTAGTATTTCTCCAACATTTCTGGAGAAAATATTATGTGCCTTTTTTTTCATGTATTTCATAGTTAGGTATTTAAAATATTTATGTAAATATGTTTTGAGAATTATATTATCATATTTTGAATGAAATGAAATAAAAAGTACTGTAAAAATGAATATTTAGTGTAAATAACTGCAAATTGATATTTCTTTATTGAATTATATAATATACACAAAATACTTTAATTTAGATGCTAGAAAATTTCATTTTAATCAATATTTCTTAAATTAAGAATACTTACAGATTTTAAAATAATCATTATTTGGTCGATGACACCTTATATGTAGAAAATCATTTACTTTAAAACAACAAATTTTAATTCTCTAATTTTACAGTATAATGTTCCATATATAGAGAAACTGTTACATCTATTCATAATCAAATCATTCTACAGAAAGCGTAAAAAGTACATATACTAAATTTACTTTTGATTTTTGAAATAATCTTTTTCTTTATATAATTGCAAGCTTATGTAAATCAGCTACTTTTTTCAACCGAAGATTGGGATACCATTACTTCACCTAATGTGTGATTGATGAAATATTTAGAAGGATACATAAAGAGAAAAAACCTACTGTCCCATTCCACCCCACTCGCCCCTATATGTGAAGTAAATTATCATATATATATATGCATTGCATTTATAGGTATTTTATAATTATACATTATATTCCTTAATTATTTTCTTATCTTTTTCAGTGTAAAATTTTTTCAATTGTCTAATTTTTTTTTGAGGGGAAGAGGGGGGCAGATTCCTACAAAAATAGTGCAAATGAGGTTTTGAATATACTTTTACATTAATTTAGATGTTAGAAAATTTTATTTTAACCATTATTTTTTTTAATCAGGAATGCTTACAAGTTCTGAAATGATCATTATTTGGTTAATGACACCTTATGTGTAAAAAACCATTTATTTTAAAACAACAAATTTTACCTTTTCAATTTTTTTTTTTGTTTAAAGCACACAGATGGAGCAATGTTTTTACAAAGTTTCAGAAAAATTCATGATGATTCATTTTTTTTATGAACCATTACAATCTGCCTTTTTTGGGGGAGAAATTTTCACTTTGCACATAATAAAAAGTAAAGAAATGAAAATTTATTATTGTTTTGATAGGAAATATTCATTCTTTGTACAAATAGCTTCAAATTGGTACTAGGTATGTAAAATTTGAGCCATTAGTTGTCAAGTTATGACCATATTTAGACACTGATACAATTCCAAGATGGTCGCCATTTCGTAAAAATGATCAGTTTTCAAATGGCTATACCTCAGCCAATATTGTGAAATTGCTTTTAAATTTCAGATTTGAGGGTTTCACTACTATGTCTGCCTATGATAAAAATTTAAAAAAAATCTGTGGCTATGATGCAACACCCATTGATTGAATTCATGTGGAATGACCCTCATAATAAAACATCTACATTTTTTTTAAATTTAAATATTTTATTTTATTAACAGTAAAAAAAACTGTATTGCGGAACATACATAATTATTTTTATTTAATATATTTTTTGTAATAAAATAACTTTAAAAGGACATTTTTTGATACATGAAATCTAATAATTTATTATTCTGTTTATCTTTTCATATTATACTGATTATAAAATTAAAATGCTGTCTAGGAATAATAAAATAACGTATAATCCATAATATTCTATAATCCACACAACCTTTGGCCCCAACTTGTATGGATTATAGAACTTTGACTGTATTTATGAGTATGTCGAAATGCTTTTAAACTCTCCAAGTTTTTTGTAGGACTTGAAAGTTTTTTTTATTTCATCTTTTGCATTCATCCATACTAAGTTTAGAAACTGATTGCAGCATTCTTTTGATAAAAGATTTTTTTTTTTTGTTATACATTAGACTCCTTCAAATCCGCAAAATAGAAATCTGCAACACTCTAAAATCCACACATATTTTATGGATGTAAACAATGAAACTTTCAGTTCAAATACTGGACCAAAATTTGATATTTTAGTTTTGTATCAATTTCATGTATTTTTTAACTTATAATTTTTTTTGGAAAAAATTCAAGATACTTCTGATATCACTGGTAATCACAATCTGTTGCCAAATATATTTATGCATTAATCGAGATTTTTTGGTTATTAAGCCTGGCTAAACTTTGAAAAAAAAAAAATCCTTATTTTATGATTTTGATGTGAATTAGTAATGCACTTTTACGAGGCAAGTTTTGTTGAATAATTTTGGAAAAATACATTTAATCTTTATAATGAACTAGATGGAACCCGTCAAAACTTGACGGCACCACAGAAATAAAAGGTATTTTCCAGCTATTAAAGGATTTTTTAATGACTAATCTTCAGCAAAAATTTCAATAAATAAAAGAAAAACCTGCATTTTACATCCAGGCAAATGACCTGCAATTGGCAGAGTTACATTCAAACATGCTGCTATAGAATTAGAATCTCTCTCATTCGATAATTTTCCATTTACAAATACAACACCAATAAATTGTACATGACATGAATAAACCATAAATTACCGTCATTTCTCATTTCATACAAAATATACATACTTAACTTACTTCGCAGCAAAATAAGACAAATTATAGTTTGCCATTTAGCAACAACTGTAACAATGATCCTCTCAATGGTTAATTTCTTTTTACATTACCCACCCCATTCAACAAATAAACATTTGCATTTTCAACTAACTTTTCTATTACATTTTCATAAATCAAAAATACATGTCGATTTCACATATTAAAAAAATTAATGATATTTATTCTGGCTAGGTGAAACCCGTCAAAACTTGACGGCAACAATATGAAAGAACTAAAGAAAAAAAAGTATTTTGCCGCTATAAAAAAAATTAATATTTCTTAAAAATTTCAATATGCTTTTCCATTTACCAACGTAACACCAACATGACATGATCCTGGGCACAGGATCGGTGCAATGCTGCGACACACGTCACAAACTCTTGAAAATGTTTGAAGATTATTTTTCTACTGTTAAAGTTTTTTTAAAAAAATGCTAGAAATCATTTACTATGCACAAAAATTTCTCTAGGTACCATAAAAAATGCAAATTTTGGCAAATAATCACAAAAAATAGCTATTTTCGTTAAAATTAGCTAATTTCGTTCCCCCCCCCCCAAAAAAAAACAAACATCCGGAAATTTTGCAAATGGATGTGAAAAAAAAAACAGCAAATTTCGTCAACAGATTGCAAAAAACAACAAATTTTATGAAAAGATCTCTAAAAAATTTGTCAAAAAAATGCAAAAAAAAAAAAAAAAAATTGTCTAGGTATTTCAAACAAAACAAATTTCGTGAAAGTATTGCAAAAAATCAAAATTTTGCCAAAACGTCTAAAAAAAATTGGCAATTTTCATGAAAAAATTTCGAAAAATAAAGCCAAATTTGACAAAAAAAAAAAAAAAAAAAATCCCTAAAAAATGGCAAATTTGTAAACATAGTGTGAAAAAAAAATTCAAAATATTGTAAGAAAACAAAAAAATTTGACAAATGATTGTGAGTAAACAACAAATTTCGTCAAAGGATTGAAAAAAAAAAGCAAATTTCATCAAATAATCACAAAAAAAGTAAATTTCACAAAAAAACCCAAAAAATTTTGCAAAAAGATCTTCAATAAAACAGGAAATTACATCGAAAGATTGTGACAAAACGACAATTTCATCGAAAGAACTCGAGAAAAACGATAAACTTCTCCGAAACTGTCTAGGTATCATAAAAGACACAAATTTCGTCCAAAGATCTCAGAAGCACATAAATTTTGTCTAGGTAATCGCAAAAAAAGGTAAATTTTGCAAAAAATAGCAAAAAAAAAAAAAAAAAGAACAACAACAAATTTCTCAAAAAGATAACAAAAAACGACAATTTCTCAAAAAAGTCATGAAAAAAGGTTAAATTCGATAAAACGGCAAATTACATCAAAAGATTGTGAGAAAAAAACAACTTTCATTAATTGCAGGGGGAAAAGATGCAACATTTCTTTGTTTATCAGAAAAAAAAAAAAAAATCACAAAATTTCTCGATCCATCACATGAAAAATAGAAAATTTGTCAATCAGTCGAAGAAAAAAATAAAAAAATCGACAGTTGGTCATGTGGGGTAAAAATTATAAAATTCATTAATGAATCATGGATAAAAAGTCATTTAGTTATGTAAAAAAGCGCACAAAAATTTTGTGATTGATCGAGACATTTTAGAATGTCTTTTCTGGGTAATCTTACGATGGGAATACTGCAGTTCAGTGTACCCATTGAACTGTGTGCTGAGTGACATATGTTTATTGACTCATTCTATAGGCAATTAAAAATATGTATGGAATTTTTTATCGCAATGTAATAAGTATATTTTTAACATAGGATCAGAGTAAATTAGTCTTTTCAACAAATAACCTGGTAAGTGAGAACTAACTTTTTTATTGATAGGCAATGTAACATCGGGTCGATCGAGTTTATTTTGATTTTGCCCTTGTTTTTGAAGGACATAATTTAACCGTTTTTTCTATTGCATAACACTTCTTATTTTGTTTTCAATCTTTTTTTTTTTTTTTTTTTTTTTTAGTAATTTCTTATTGTGATCTTCATTTCTGTCATACGAAAAATTCATTTCTATTTCGCCTATAGCATTTACATAATGTTGACAAATTTCTGAAAAAAAAAAAAACAAAAAAAAAAAAAAGAAAAATGAAAAAAAAAACCCAACAAATTTTCAAAAAAAGGATAAATTCGATAAAACGGCAAATTGCATCGAAAGATGGCAAGAAAATACGACAAATTTCACCTAAAATCCCTGAGAAAACAAATAATTATTTCCTGGTATCATAAAAGACGTGAATTTCGTCAAAAGATCGTGAAAGTACTTTAAATTTGTCTAAGTACTTCAAAAAATGCAAATATTGGTAAACAGATTGTGAGAAAACAACATATTTTGTCAAAAGATGAAAAAAAGAGGCACATTTCATCATAAGAACACAAAAAAGGTAAATTTTGCAAAAAAAAAAAAAAAGGGAAAAAAATGACAAATTTCTGAAAATAACAAAAAAAAAACCCAACACATTTCACAAAAAAAAATCACGAAAAAAGGAATAATTTGATAAAACGGCAAATTACATTGAAAGATGGCAAGAAAAAACGACAAATTTCACCTAAAATCCCTGAGAAAACAAATAATTATTTCCTGGTATAATAAAAGACGTGAATTTCGTCAAAAGATCGTGAAAATACTTTAAATTTGTCTAGGTACTTCAAAAAATGCAAATATTGGTAAACAGATTGTCAGAAAACAACATATTTTGTCAAAAGATGAAAAAAAGAGGCACATTTCATCAAAAAAACACAAAAAAGGTAAATTTTGCAAAAAAAAGTGAAAAAAATGAGAAATTTCTGAAAATAACAAAAAAAAACCCAACAAATTTCACAAAAAAAATCACGAAAAAAAGAATAATTTGATAAAACGGCAAATTACATTGAAAGATGGCAAGAAAAAACGACAAATTTCACCTAAAATCCCTGAGAAAACAAATAATTATTTCCTGGTATAATAAAAAACATGAATTTCGTCAAAAGATCGTGAAAATACTTTAAATTTGTCTAGGTACTTCAAAAAATGCAAATATTGGTAAACAGATTGTGAGAAAACAACACATTTTGTCAAAAGATGAAAAAAAGAGGTACATTTCATTAAAAGATCACAAAAAAGGTAAATTTTGCAAAAAAAAAAAAAAAGGTGAAAAAAAAGACAAATTTCTGAAAATATCAAAAAAATGAGAAATTTCACAAAAAAAAAGATAATTTCGATAAAACAGCAAATTGCATCGAAAGATCGTGAGAAAATGACAAATTTCACCGAAAATCCCTGAGAAAACAAATAATTTTATCCAAGTATAAAAAAAAAACATGAATTTTGGCAAATAATTACAAAAAATAACAAATTTTGGCAAAATACCCCCCCCCCCCCAAAAAAAAGAACACCTGGAAATTTTGTAAATAGATGTGAAAAAAAAAAAACAGCAAATTTTGTCAACAGATTGCAAAAAACAACAAATTTCTTCAAAAGATCTCTAAAAAATTTGTCAAAAAACTGCAGAAGAAAAAATTGTCCAGGTATCTCAAATAAAACAAATTTCGTGAAAATATTGCAAAAAATCAAAATTTTGCCAAAACGTTTAAAAAAAATTTCGAAAAAAAAAGCAAATTTTGACAAAAAAAAATCTCTAAAAAATGGCAAATTAAACATATTGTGAAAAAAAAATTCAAAATATTGTGAGAAAACAACAAATTTTGACAAATATTTGTGAGTAAACAGCAAATTTCGTCAAAGGATTGAAAAAAAAGCAAATTTCGTCAAATAATCACAAAAAAGGTAATTTTGCAGAAAAAACAACAAATTTTGCAAAAAGATCTTCAATAAAACGGGAAATTACATCGAAAGATCATGACAAAACGACAATTTCATCGAAAGAACCGAGGAAAACGATAAACTTCTTCGAAACTGTCCAGGAAGAGGATAAAAGACACAAATTTCGTCCAAAGATCTCAAAAGCACAGAAATTTTGTCTAGGTAATCGCAAAAAAATGTAAATTTCGCAAAAAATAGCAAAAAAAGACAAATTTCTCAAAAAGATAACAAAAAACGACATTTTCTTTAAAAAAAATCACGAAAGAAGGATAAATTCAATAAAACGGCAAATTACATCAAAAGATTGCAAGAAAAAAATAACAAATTTCAAAAAACAACTTCCATTAATTGCAGGGAGAAAAGATGCAACATTTCTTTGTTCATCAGAAAAAAAAAAAAATCACAAAATTTCTCGATCCATCACATGAAAAATAGAAAATTTGTCAATCAGTTTGACAGTTGGTCATGTGGAGTAAAAATTATAAAATTCATTAATCAATCATGGAAAAAAAGTCATTCAGTTATGTAAAAACCCCACAAAAATTATCAATCAGTAGAAGTCCCCACAAAAATCTTGTGATTGATTGAGACATTTCAGAATGTTTTTTGCATGTCCAATTAAAAAAAATATATGTATATATATTTTCTAGCTGCAGATTTAAAAAAGTAAGTTATTTATAAGGCATCTATTTTGATCTCTTATTATTTTGTTTATTTTTTGCAAGACCTACGTTTATTTAGTTAAGTAATACGAATTTAGAATTTGCAATGTTTTGTCTTTTGTTATTTTTTATCAATTTTCAAAATGATAATGCAACAAATGTAAATGCTATAGGCAAAATGGAAATGAAATTTTCATATGACAGAAATGAAGATCACAATAAGGAATCACTTTAGAAAAAAGAAAAAGATTGAAAACAAAATAAGAAGTGTTACGCAATAGAAAAAACGGTTAAATTATGTCCTTCAATAAAAACGGGCAAAATCAAAATAAATAATATTATGAAATATAAAATTAAGCATCGATCAAAAAAATACTCTCCGAGAAAAGTTTTTGCGAACATCGTAAGAGGGATATTTTACTTCAGTGTACCCATGGCAAAATAGAAATGTATTTTTCATATGGCAGAAATGAAGATCACAATAAGGAATTACTTAAAAAAAAAAAAGATTGAAAACAAAATAAGAAGTATTATGCAAAAGAAAAAACGGTTAAATTATGTCCTTCAATAAAAACGAGCAAAATCAAAATAAATAAACTCGATCGACCCGATGTTACATTGCCATTCAAAAAAAAGGTTCTCACTTACCAGGTTATATTGTTGAAACGACTAATCTAAGGTGTAATAAATTACTCTGATCCTATGTTAAAAACACACTAATTAAGTTGCGATAAAAAAATCCATACAGATATTTAATTGCACATTTTAAACATATGTCACCTCAGCACACAGTAAATCCACAAACAATGTACGCGGGCATACCACGCTAACATTTAGAGACAGTAAGTATCTCTTCTCTCATTGGTTCTGTTGTCGGATCTGCGCAAGCACGAATCTGCGCAAGCGCAGAGAGCTGTTTGAGTGTGCTGAATAAAAATGGGGTTTCTTTTAATATATAGATATTTAGTCATTCACTATTGATCATTAACTTTACCTTTGCCATTAGTACTTCAAACATTTAAAGAATTATCTAAATTTTTATTATTTTAGTTTATTACTTATTTTAATATTTTATTACATTGTAAGCATTCATTATAATTCTGATTGCACTATTACAGTATAGGATCCGTTATCCGGCGTCCCGGTATCCGGAACGCTCCGAAAACCGGAATGCAAATCGGTACCTTTTTTTTTTTTTTTTTTTTTTTCCCCAGCGATGCCGCGGACGTGCTATAGCGCGTAAATTACGCAAAAGATCGGCGACGGGAGGCGAAAAAACAGCTCTTACGCGTCCTAAGGGACGCGTAATCTCGTCAAAGAATTGCGAAAAAACGACAAATTTCGTTAAAATCGAGAAATACCGACTATTTTTCGGCAAATTACGTCAAAAGATTTGCGAGGAAATGGGTAATTCCGTCACAAAATCCCCCAAAAAGACAGATTTCCCCCCAAAAGATCGCGAAAAAATACCAAATATGGTCCAAAAAATCGCGATAAAACGGCAAATTTTGACAAAAGATTCGCGAAAAACGACAAACTTCAAAAAATCGCAATTAAAGGAAAATTTCTTAAAAATGTCACGAAAAAACAGCAAATTTGTCAAAAAAAATCCCAAAAAACGGCAGATTTCGTCAAAAAAATCATGGAAAAACGGCAAAATTCGTTAAAAATCTGCTAATTTTCAGCGATAATCACGATATTAGATTGATTAGTTTTAGGGTGATTAGATTAAGAGTGATTAGTTTGTTTTTTCAGCGATGCCGCGGACGCGCTATAGCGCGTAAATTACACAAAAGATCGGCGACGGGACGCGAAAAAATAGCTCTTACGCGTCCTTTGGGACGCGTAATCTCGTCAAAAAATCGCGAAAAAACGACAAATTTCGTTAAAAATCACGAAATACCGACTATTTTTCGGCAAATTATGTCAAAAGATTTCCGAAAAAATGGGTAATTCCGTCGCAAAATCCTCCCAAAAGACAGATTTCTCCCAAAAGATCGCGAAAAATAACAAATATGGTCCAAAAAATCGCGATAAAACGGCAAATTTTGACAAAAGATTTGCGAAAAACGGCAAATTTCAACAAAAGATCACGAAAAACGGCAACTTTCGTCAAAAAATCGCGACAAAAGGCAAATTTCTTCAAAAGATCACGAAAAAAAAAAAAAAAAATTAAACAGTTCATTCTGAAGCAGAATTCTTAGAATTGGATAATGTGTTTGCCTCCAAATTGTACATAACAGATCTTTAAAACCTCACTATAAAAATGACTTCTTAAAAAAAAAAATGCTCACAGAGTGCAACAAAGGAATTGGAATAAAAAATTTCCAGAGAAGCTTCACAATCAAAGATGCTTTGTGGAGTGCTGCTAAAGCATGGCAGGCTGTGGATAAGGATACACTTATCCATGGATGGTACATTCTGTGGCCACCTGCATTACTTTTTGATGATGAAAATGAGCCCTTCAAGATTTCGAAAGGAAGCAAATTATTGCTGATCTGTTGGCATATGCCAAAGGCTTTAATTGTCCAGAGGCTAAATTGCTTAATCAAGAAGCAGTGGAAGATTGTTTAGAAGCCGATGAAAACATTCCTGACACTAATCACATGACTGACAGTGAGATTTGTGAAATGATGACAAACAATATATCTGATGTAAGTGATGATGAGAAGGACAACCAGCAGAATGAATCAGTTGAAAAGGTATCAAATGAAAAATTAGTATTTTATACCAAACAATTAGTTTCAGGCATGCAACAGAGGAGCTACTTCGATGAGCAGTAAATCATGTCTCAGTACAAAATACAAGAATAATTAGTGCAAGAGACACACTGTAAGCAAAAGACTATCATAGAAATGTTTGCTAAATCCCAATCAAAAGATTCTGTTTCAGAATCTCAAAATTAAATTTCATATGTATATTTTTTTCCTTTATTATAATTAATTTTTTATTTTGTGTAAATTAATCTATAAATTAAGGTATTTACATGTATTAGTATTCATATTTACCTATTTATGAAATTATTTCGTAAATTTTTTATACTTATGGTAAAGTGTTCCAAATTACGGAAAAACCCCTTATCCAGAATGCTCTGGGTCCCAAGCATTCTGGATAACGGATCCTATACTGTAATTGCATTCAAATTACTGTTTAAAAAATGTAAACAAAGCAATTACCAGAAATCTGCAAAATTCTAAAATCTGCACAACCTCTGGTCCCAAGCTGTGCGGATTTGAGGGAGTCTACTGTATTAACACTTTGTTCCAGTAAAGAAAAGAATTTTATTAAATTTTTTAATACAGTAATTATCGTACCTACTATACAGGGTTTGAAAAAAAACCCAGGGTTTTTTGAAAAAGCCCAACTCACTGGGCCTAGTAGTCTAAAACTCAGGTTTTTTCGAGTTTTTTTAAACACTTCAAATTTCTAATTTTCATATACATAATACAGTTGAACCTCGAAAATCCGGAACCGTCGGGACCGCGGCGATTCCGGATTTTGGAGGTTTATTAAAAAATCTTCTTTTATGTCTATATAATAACAAACAAAAAATGCAATTTTTTCTCCCAGTGCAAACAAATAACGATTCTTCCGATACTACATTTTTTAAAGTTTTAGTGACTTTTATTTTTATTTATTTATTTGAAATTTTACTATATCATTTCATAAATAAGCCACGGTAATATATATGTACCTTAAAATACCGTTAATCCGCCCCCCTTCCCAAACGGGACGAAAAATCGTATACTGTAAAATACCATTAATCCCCCCCACCACCAGAGAGGGGGGGGCTCTTAGTTAGAGGGGGGCGCTTACACGGGATTTTTCCGCGATCACTCAACAAAATTTACAGGAATGAGTCATGATGAAATGAGTGAATCATTGAATGTATCATGAATTTTGATACTTGAAAAAATTTGGGTTTAAAAAAACGTAAATTCTGTCGAAAAAACACAGAAAAAAGGAGAAATTTGTGAAAAAAAAAGCCAAAAGAAGCATGAAATTAATTAAAAAATCGTAAAAAATCACACATTTCATCAAAGATTTATGATTCATTCATTTCAGCATGATTCATCCGTTTTCAGAGAATTTTTTTTTGAGAGGGAGGGCGTTTTCTTGGGATTTTTTGAAAATTTCAAATTTTTTATAAAGTGGGGAGGGGGCGTTTGATCGGGAAGGAAGGATTAACGGGAATTTACGGTAGTTATCAGAATTTAACTGCAATTGGTGAAAATTACAGCTATGTCTTATTTTAAAAATTAATTAAACTGAAATCGGAAAAATGTCCGGATTTTAAAGATTTCCAGAATTTGGAGGTCTGGATTTTCGAGGTTCAACTGTAGCTAAATTCTTCATGTATCAGTGAAACCTGGGGATATAATTTTGCATTAAGAGTGAATTAACAAAATGTATATATTAAAAAATCAAGTTAATTTAAAAGGTAGATTTGTGTCTGATATGACTAGTTTCTTGCATTAAGGTTATAATTAAGACAGCTATAAATGGATTTTTTGAGTTAACAAAGAAGGTTCAGAATGTTTGAAAAAAATTTACTTTATACTAAATACAATTTGAAGTAATTACAAAAATATATAAATCAATGACATTCAAAATGACACTTTGCTTTTAAAAAAATTGATTACAGTAATAATTTTATGAATGAAATTATCATTAAAATACTATATTAATACTAATGCTAAATCAGAATTAGTAAGTACTTTTTATTCTAACTAATTAATAGAATAAACCAAATAATTGTACATAGCTACTTCAATAAATTAGGATTCCCAGGATATGTTGTATTTTGTTCTGAGCTTCAACTGTATAACATAACATAGAATTGATTATATATATATATTTAATGGGAAAAAGTTTGTTTTTGATTTTATGATACATAAAAAATAAAGTTACAATTATTTCTTTTAAAATTTTTCATTGGGAGAATTAAGACTTCTTTCCCTCCTTATGGTGGGAAGAGAAACTTTACAAGTGGTGCATTGTTATTAAGAAATGCATCTTAATGTCAGTATTAAGATCTTAATAACGATATAAAGAAATTATCTTACGTAATTTAAAGTTGAAATTTTGAAAAAACCCAGTTGGATTTTTGAGTTGGGCAAAATCATAACAACCCTGCTTTAAGTTAAATATAACTAAATTTATACCTTCTTTCATTAATTTCAAATAAGAAATCAGTTGAAAACTTTTTTCCTCCTTCTTTGCAGCTAGTTTATTTTTTGAGCATTTTATCGATGCTTAGAAATCCCTTTTAAATCTGGTTCTTTTGAATTTTTTTTAAAATTGGTATTTATCTTTCTATTGATACCTTAGATTAAATAATGATACAGTTGTAAAAACATGAAAAAATTTGAAAAAACTCATAATGGGTTTTTTTCAAGTGTGCCCGCCCCAAAAAAAACTGGGTGGGTTTTTTTGAGCTGGGCCCACTTGGGCGAACTCTGCTACTATATTGCTTACCTTACAAAAATTTATGAAAATTAAAAGCACTATCTTTTATTTAAATGAGTTTCATTCTACTGTTGGTAAATGATCTGTATTATTAAATAGTAATTTCAAAAGTTTTAATAACTGAAAAATACACTTCTTAAATTAAAATGATATATTTAATTTATTTCGTGCACTTTCGATGAAATTTCCTTTCTTCATTTAGCCAGTGGTTGAAAATCTTTGGATTGGGGTTATGTGATCTTGAATTAAAACCTGGTGTAATTATTAATTTAGCATATAATTAATTAAATTTGTATAGATCTGATGGAATTAATTTACTTAAGGTCATAGCAAGAAGACATTTTGTACCTTACAAAGTTTTAAGTTAAATGGTAAATTTATAAAGAATGACAGTTTCTTCCGTTTCTTCCATCCAGTTTTTTTTCCACTGCGGAAAAAGCATGCCAACCTTGTTCCAGAGAAGTGAAAATCGCCTGTCAACATATTAAAATTTAAAACCAAGGATGTAAATTTAACTTTTGTATGTTTAAGTGGATAGCTATTGCCCTTTATTAATATGAACTGAATTTTAGAAAACTATATGCTATTTTATTATTTCTAAAACATGGCAGTTAAAACAACAAAAGGGAGTTTTTATTAATAGTGTTTTATCACATAAAAATAAGAATATTTTTCGTGTAAAGCATTCATTTTAATTAGTAAACATTACTATACATTTATATTAATTTTGCAAAAAGATGTCATTTGCTTTAATAATAATAATTAATAAATAAATCTTAAAATAATAATATACATTACAGAAATAATATTTTGCATTGATTTTAGCTTTCATTTTCATGCTTAAAATTTTAAATTTAATTAAAAAAATGTTTCAATATTTATCTAAATGTCTATTGGATTTCATTAAGTGATTTTCTATTTTCACCCCTTGAAGGATGGTGGAATATATTTTATCCCATCTAATCATTTTTTAAAAACAATAATTGTAAAAAAAAAAAAAAAAAATCCAAATTAGGTATTTTTTTAAGATTTCAATAACTTACTAATACATCAAATATAGTGAATAATAGGTAAAAAAATACCTGCTAATTAAAATAATATAGAAGGCTTTTCTACATTGTTGCTTACCCCTAAAAATCTTAGTATAAAATGAAATCTAAGATAAATTCTAACCATTACAAAATTAATGTAAATTTAATGAGATCACAGGTCTCTGCTTCCCAGAAGAAATGTACTTTTATTTTTAAAAATTTACCATAATTTGCAGTTCAACAGAATTTCAAGATATTGTTGCATAACAATATGATCAATTTAATTCAACTAATTACTGAAACTTTCTATGTATTTTTTATTCTCATAAATGTTTATATTACGTGATTATTTTCAATTGCTGTTTGTATAAAGTTAAATATTATGCAAAGTGTGGTAAAAAACAGTGATTTGCTAAGCTGACATTGAAGCTCCTGATCTGCAGTTTTACCAGCATTTAAAAATACAGTCATGGAAGAAAAAGTAAACACCCTCCACTAAATCGTCAACAAATTATCTTAGAAGAAAATTATTGGTACATAGAAAATTATTGTTGGAAATGATTGTAAAGACTACTTTTTAATGATGCATATAAATTTTTTTAGGGACCATCTCCATGTTAACCAAACTTAAACTTCATATTTTTCAATGGCAATTCCCAATTTTATCAAGATATTTCAAATCTTCAATTCAAACTAGATCCATATACTAAATTTTAATTTTGAATAATAAGTTTTTGAAGTTTAAATATTCAAAATTTAGTGTTTCTTATGTTAAATTGCATGTTCATATTTTTATTAATATCTTCTGAAATTATACTCCTAAAGTGCTAATTTTTAATATACCAATAATACTAAAATACCGAAACATAAATATGTTGAATTTGCATATTTTATAATTTTATGATATAAGTTATGAAATTAATATTCGAAAAAATTATGAATTTCAACCTACAATTTTTTGAAGGATTTAGATTTATTAAGATCTGCTATATGAAACTCCTAAATTACAAATTTTTTCTCCAAGTAGTTTTCTAATTATGCTATAAAACAGCAAAATGATGGTTAAAAGGGCGATAGAAGCGACTAGATATGTTGAAAATTATTATGCTATCCTGAAATAGCAGTCTTCAATGACTACGTCAGTGGTGCCTAATGTGTCTTGATCAAAAAATGGGCTCTCTTAGTCAACAATCGAGTACTGAATTTCAATATTTGGATACAATTCCTAAACTATGCTTGTTATTAAATAATTAATTTCTTGGAAAGTTATTGTACAAATTTCGCTAAAATTTAATTTTAGGCTAATAGAAAGATGTAAAGTTCATTTATGCAATCAGAATGAGGTATTTCTATGGAGAACAACAATGTTAGATTTCGTTTTAATCAGTAGATGAACTCGTAAGGAAATTTTATGTATATAATTTAAAAATAGACTTTATTTCTGATTGTTTGGTATCAGTAGCTTTCCTCAATGATAATTTGTTGACGAGTTAGTAAGGGGGGTTTACTTTGTTTTTGATGACTATACAAATGAACAGTAAAAAATATTTTTTAAAAATATTATTTTAATTGAACAATTAATGTCCAACTTTTTGAACAGTGCTTAAATTCCATTCATGAACCTTGATTTATTTCATTAAAATTGAATTTTATGTTATCTGTTTTCATAATTACTCTGCATTTTGGATGTTCAACTTTCTTTTTATTTTTATCCTTTTTTTGTTGTTGTAGTTGTTGTTGATTAATTTCCTCTGCGTTTTTTATATTTTGTTATTATAACGTATAACACTTTTTTTTAAATCAATCTTCTCTTTTTAAACTACATTTAGAAAAAATATGTAAATTAAATTGTTTTACAATGTTAAAAGTACACTTCCTACAGTTATAAATATTTTTTCAACATTTTATTATAAAATATAAAGTATTGACATTTACTAAAGTTAATACAAAAGTAGAAAATGTGCCAGTACTTCTAAGTTATCCCATCGACCAATTTCGCCAAACTAATAGCCAAATTATACATGTTGACATAATTTTTATTTTAAATAACGAAAAAACAAATAATTAGTAGAATATTAATAAAAATATTAATAAAAAGGTCGAAATAAAAATCACTTAATGACATTTTAAACACGTGAATCGCATTTAATGTCATTGAATGTGACATTCACGATCATCCATTATTGGCATTTAATCTTATAATTTAGCGATAATTTTTTGGTCGCCGGGAAAACCCAGAAGTACCAATGTGCCTGTCATACAATATTTGAACTAAGCCTAAACATACTTCAAATTTCTCCTACTAAGAAAACAAATTATATTAAACAGAATTCTAAAATTTATTCTTTCTTTTTGCGTAGATCATATCTTTAGATGTTTCTGTACGAGTTTGAACCAAAATTATCAGTTTTCACCAGTTAATAATCATTAACAAATCATAATATTTTTATTTCAAAATGCTGAATTTTTAGAAGATAAATAAGCAAATGAAATATAACTTACCAATACCTTACTTTAGTAAAGAGGATAGGTCACTACATTCTAAAAACGCTTTTTCATTATATTAGGTCATTATATTTGAAAAATTAGCAGTCTATTAAAAGAGAACTTCCATGTCCGCCAAATTCACATACAAGCAAAGAGACGCCATCGCATGAATGAATCACCGTGATTGGTTCTGAATTCAACAAATTTTTCTCACATCTACCCAATGTAACACTTTTTTCAAGAATAAAGAAAAATATCCCCTTTATTAAAAAAAACAACAAACAGAACGGTTTTAATGAAAAATAAATTAATTTATAACACAAAATTATTAAATCTAGCATTTGAATTCGCCCTCTGGTAAATTATTTGACAACGTACAATCGTTCATTATAGCTGCATCCTTGTCAAAAGTAAAGTGGTACGGGTAAAAAAAAATTATGTATTAAAAAAGTTATTATGATATTAGACCTGATATAGAATCCAGGGAAAAGTCAAGACGCCAACATGGAACTATAAATAAAGCTATTTTAAGCTTCATGGACGCCAATAAAAGTATGAATGAAACGTGAATTACATGATGATTCATCGTAAATGATTTAAGCATTATAATATTATTTATCAATTATCTGCTGCAATGGCGATAGGATTAATACTTACTTTTAATCCCTGGTTGTAATACAGGTTACCAGACAACCATCAAATGAAACAAACTTCGCCAAAGTAACAAAGTTTTTCGGTACATTTATTACTTGAGAACATATTTAAGTGTTAGATTCACAAATTTTCACAAATGTGTCTATTTCTTTTTTATATAAATAAATAGTTTATTTTATTGGTTAAAAATTTCTATTCCAGGAAATGTATTGATTGAATCAATATTGATTAATGAATTCTTATTTCCGTGATTCATTCTTTGTATCCGCATTGGTACTAGTGGACTCTTATTGTAACAGTAGCTATTATTTTAAAATCTATTAATTAAACTTAATTCTTTACTAAAATAGATGAATAATAATCAGAGCCGTCCCCAGCGAAGGCGAGGCCGTGTGCGAGAATTTTTGCGAGGCCTTTTCCTTCTAGAACCTTTTATCAAATCGGAACAAGTTGACATTAATTTTTAGGATTTCATTCATCTGAATAAACTCTATTCGTCCCACGCTCCTGTTTGTCTCTCAGACTTCGATATCTGAAGTTGTATAAGTTAGAGACTTGAAATTTTGCATATTTATAGTTGAATACCACGGCAAATCATAAAATTTTGAAAAAAAGTCTTATATTATTTTAACCAGATGGATTAATTTAATATCATTTCTGCGATTTAGATTTTTAAAAAGAACCTCTTGAATTAATGCCAATGAGTCTGCAATCAGGAAAAGAGATGGCACAGGGAGGGTAAGCACAGAGCTGTTGATGAGACGAGACCTGCAGGGTGGCGACTAGAGTTTTTTTTTCCATATTCTGTAACAATGTCGCAACACATTCACAAAACTATTAAAGCATAACAGAGGCTCCAGATTGAAGATGGACTAGACGACTCCAAACAATAATTTCTGCTTTCGAATGCTCGCTTCTATCATTTTATTTATTTAGAAGGTTTTACATTTTATAAATAGCCATTTTTAAATATTTAAATTTAATCGTGAACTAAGTAACGTGCAGCAATTTTTTATGAAAATTTTTAGATGCTTTTAAAATTGAATGGAAACTTTTTTTCACCCGAACGCGAGGCCTTTTTAGGCGCGAGGCCCTGTGCGGCCGCGCCTGTCGCACACCCCTAAGGACGGCTCTGATAATAATATATGTTTCTTTAGTTATTCTCGCACTGGAAACGTTAGAATTTGTGATTCGATCGTATCGTATGATGACACAAAATAAATGTCGCAACTTTCATTTTTGCTAAAATTTATAATCATTTAAAATATTCTACCCACAGGTAATCAAAATGTTTGCCTAGTGGAATAGCAACTATCAGGTAAGTGGCTGACATACACTATAAGTAATGTGCACTATAATAAGTATGCATTGAGTTATATTTTGATAAAGATTTTTTTTTAAAATAAAATTTCTAATTTCTTGGTTGTGAACATAATTCTGTTACATTATAAAACAATTATTTTAAAATTAAAGAGAAATTTTAGAGTATTTAGAAGGAAAATTTTATCGTCACATACAGTTTATTTTTAGAAAATCTCTAAATTAACTCTTAGAAGAATAATGGGTACTGTCATATTATCCAAGCCAGGTCAAGTACAGAAGTTCCAAGGAGGAGGCCAGTGATACTGATTAAATTAAATCTTAACTTCTGACAACTGTATAGCTTAATTTACTTTTATAGCTTAATAATGTTAATTTACTGTTTTGCATGTCATTGGTAACAACTTCTAGCAAATTATCTTCTGGCCCAGATAATTTATAAGTATTGAATTACTCCTATTCCTTTTGATAGTTAAGAAAATTTTACAAATAATCTTTACACTAAAAATTCCTTGCTTTGTGTTTTTTTAAGAAAAGGTAATTTTAAAATATATCAACTAAGATTTTTGTAATTTTGACCTTACATTTGCACTGTAAGTTTCATTGTTTGTTACCACGGCTGCAGAGTTGGAGGGAAAAAACTCGAACTCTGGACTGGCTAGTATACTAAGTGTTGCTTATTGGTTAAAATTATGAGGGAACACAAAAAAATAAGTCAAAAATTTCACTATCTCGGTGTTAATTCAGTTTTTAGAGCTTTGAAAGAAAAATAAATAAATTATTTTCAGTTTTACTAATTTTTAAATTTTGCATACCACAAACTGGAAAAAAATTAAAATCTAATGAAGAAAACGAAACAGAAATTTTGAATTTTACTGTTTTAAATCAGCCGACTTGAAAAGGGGAAATCTTTATAATTTGGATGTTTATTTGTCTCCTCCAGAACAGAAAAATTTCAATGAAAAGGAAAAAAATATATAGATGAGAATTTTACTAGTTTGTAAATAATTTGAAATCTACTAGAGTTTTCATTAAAAATGGTTTTCATCTACTGTGTACGCAAGACAGTATATTACCACAAAAATAACAATAATTCTTTTATGGATTCAAAATTACATATAATTGGTTTAATTTCACTTCAAACTGTCTAACAAAGGAAGCTCGAGTCAGAGTCGGCTTTTTTATTACTGACTCCAATCTGACTCTTTTGTTCAAAAATGGACTTGACTCTGACTCCGCAGCCCTGTTTGTTACATCTAGATTACATGACATTTAGATTTTAGGTATTAACAGACTTGAAGAAGTCTATTGTACAGTCCTCCCCACTTAATCGGGTAACAGATAATCAAATACCCCGCTTATTCGAATAGAACTCTTCAGAACCGAATTTATCGCCATTGGTTCTATGTTATTTTTCCCTGCTTAAACCGAATATTTTTCGCAGACCTCCCCGCATAATAGAATAACATCTGGGTGACCAATTGTTGAAAACAGGCACAAAAAAACATGTTTCATCTTGAAATTTTTCTCATATTTTGTCGTTTTGGTTCATTTATAGTGAAAATAAAATTTCAGTTCTTTCTGCAATGATTTCAACCAGCAGGTGTGTAATGGACAGGTCAAATGATCTCTCCTCTTTTTCTTGCGAATGAGTGAAATAAGTTGGCTAATATGAATTATTTTGCATTTTGTAAGTTTAGTCGCTCTTTTGTTAGGAAAAAGGCGTTATTATGAATTCTAAATGGAAAGCTTTCTGATTAACTACACTGTTAGAAGAGTTAAATATGAAAAAACAGAAGTTCAGGTAACAAAATGTTTAAAATATCCCAGTTTCCAATATGAAACGCAATGCAGAAAAAATCCAAAAAGAACAGAGATGAAATGGGAATTAGAATAGAAAGAGAGAACATAATTCCAATTTTGATAAGATTGGTCAATATGTGCTAGAATGGGTTTAACGAAAAAAGCAAAAGCTTCATTAATAAATGATACTGATTATTCAAAAAGCGTATGCTAACACACAAAAAAGGTTTCCACTTTTTTTTTGCATAATTCCATTAAATGCGCAAATTATACGTTAACAAACCACTTTAAACAACGTTTTTCAGTCTGTGTTTTTAACGTAAATTACAACTAGCCAAATTTTAACCAAATTCCAGCGGAGTACATGAAGAGTAATATAAATCACACAAATGTATGTACTGATATTAAATTATTACATATACTTTATATTAGTATTTGTATTTATTTTACTAATTTATATTATTATATTAACGATCTTATTATGCAGTTCTTTAATTATGCTGTTGGTAATTGTTCTACCTGTTTATCATTAAATATTATATTTCTATATTTTCCCATTTAATAAAACACCCCACTCATCGAATATTATTTCTGGAACCATCAATATTCGATTAAACGGGGACGACTGTATTTCTAATCTTTGTAATAGTTTTTTAAATTGTTGCCAGTGAAGATTCACAATTTAAACTTTTTGCGAAAAAATAATCTAGGAAAAAAAATAAAAAGTTTTTCTTTTTTTGTACTTTCACTTTCATTTGAAAAATCAAGCATGGATGTTTATTTGTGATATTAGTAAGTGGATCTTTGGTACTACTAGGTTATCCCGTTGACCAAAATATTATCGCCAAACTATAAGTTTAAATGCCAATAATGGATAATCATGAATGTCACATTCAAAGACATAAAATGCAATTTGCGTGTTTAAATTGTCATTAAGTTGATTGTCATTGATTTTTATTTCGACTTTTTATTAATATTTGACTAATTATTATTATTTTTTTCGTTATTTCAAGTAAAAATTATGTCAGTATGTATAATATGGCTATTAGTTTGGCAATTTGCATAATTTGGCGGAATCGGTCGACGGGATAACAGAATAGTACAGGATTTTTTAATAATAATGAAATATCTGTCTAGTTATAGACAAAACACATATTTAAGTTGTATTTGTACACCATAAAATCTAAGTTAACAAAATCTGTTTTTATTTATTGGTGAAAACGAAAATATGTGAGTTTACTTTATTAAGGAATATGGTTATTTCTTGCATCCATACAAGTAGTGTTCAGATTCTCATTAAGTGTATCATTTGAGTGTATGCTGTTTTAATTAAGTTGAAAGTGCTTTGTTTTTGTATTATCATAAAACTTTGGAAGGAATCATGCTTTAAATGATTTATTATTTTTTAATTATTATTCTCTTTAAGATTATGTTACATTGAGAAATTTTAAACTGTTTGATTTGTCTTAAATATAATTTATTTAGTTCACAGTTTTAAAAAGATTTTTACAATTTTATTTTTGAACATCAAAATTACTAAAGCAAACAATTAGTTTAAATCATTAATGAAAATCTAAATACATAGTAAGTGTTGCATTTGTTTTCAAAGAATTTCTTTTGATTGTTTATAATGACAATGATATACAGTGCAAATTAATGTCTTGTTTTATAAAGGTTTTTATAATTTATTTCTTATTTTAAAACATTAATTGCAATTTATCTCTTGTTTATTAGGAGGTATCAAATGTTAAGCTTCTAATAAAAGGAATGTGCTGTGGCAAATATATTTAAAAATTGATAGTAAGTATAGTATTTGATTTTTTTTAATTATTAGCGATTATAGTTTACAGGATGTTTTAATATTCCACATAAAAATTTCAAGAAGAGGTTTAATCTTATGCAGTATATTAGGGTTATCATTAATCTCTTATTCACAACAATATGCAGAGTGCCTCACTTTTATATGAACCCAAATTATGTATTCACTGGTCATTCCATGCCAAATCAACTAGTGACTCAACCTGACCTTTTCAGTTTTTGATTGAACTTTTTTGAATTGTTCTGCCTGATGATATAAATGATAATACATGTTTGTAATTTTTTATTACATTAAAATGCCATATAATTAGTTATTTAATTTTTTATTAAATCATTATTTTTTGGCTTGCTTACAAGCTTTCAATTCTGAATTTCTTAAGTTTTATCAAACATAGAAAATTCTATGACCACCCATTTTAAAGAGGAGTTTATGGGGTTCAATTTATTGTGCAATTTTACTATGCATATTTAAAATATATATAATTTTTTTTTTAATTTAAAATGTTTCAGATAGTGTTTTTTTTTCTTTAATTTTGAAAAAAAATGTATGTTTGTTGTAATATTATAAGATTTTTAAAAATTTTTAGAGTGGGATTTCAAAGGATCAAAAGTTATGAAATAAAAGCTAAAAATTACCTTTAAAATAACAATTTAATTCTATCTATTTTGTTATTTGTTTATAATTTGTATGGTGATTTTTAATTTTATAATTCCTGATTCTATTGAGATCCAACTCTTAAAAATTCAAAATTTTAAGCTTATATCATTACAGTAAAATTGCTATTTTTTCAAAATTTTAAAAAACACCATATAAAAAAATTTTCCATTTTAAATTTTAAAAATATATTTTATTTTTTTAGTTATGCATAGTCAAATTATATATCAAATTAAACTTTATAAACTCCTCTTTGAAATCAGTGGTCATAAAGTTTTCTATGTTTAATAGAAGTTGAGAAATTTGAAATTGAATAAACTTATACAAATCAAAAAATGATGATTTTTTAAAATTTAAATAATTAATTATATGAAAATTTAAAGCAATAATAAAAAAAAATGTTCAAAATTAAATCATTATGGAGAATGATTCCATTTCATTAAAATCTGAATTGGTCAGACTGAATATTGAATTTTTTTGGTTGATTTGATGAAATGACCCCATTAACCATATTACAGGTCATTTTTCTTTTCAATCAGACTTTAAATGATTTGAATAATATATTTAAAATGAGTTAATTATCTACCATTTTTTAAATCTATAGAAATACAGGGTGTTTATAAAGTCCCGGACCCATTTTGTTGTTTATTCTCTGCTAAAATAATGAAAATATAAATAAACTTATGGCATTTATTGATGGAATAACTCATATATTTTCGAACTTTATTATTAAGCACTTTTTTATTAAGAAAAAATTAAGACTGCATGCATACAAAGTTCAAATTACCTAATTAAGGAATGCTTGCCTCTACATGGCGTGAAATTGACTATCGACTTGATATTTTCCTTGCGATGTAAGGGGCACACTTGGAAGTTCATTGACAAGGTTTCTTAAACTTTTTGAGTCTATCTAACCATTTATGTTATTAACTTTAATCTATCTTCATTATTTTATGGTTTATTAAACATCAAAATGGGTCTGGGACTTTATAAACACCCTGTATTTAATATAGGAGCAGCTTTATATCCCATTTCATAGTGTATGAATTAGGGATGGGACGAATATTCGGCCCCTATTCGGTATTCGGCCCTTTTGCCGAATATTCGGTTTGCCGAATGTTGAAGGCTTGTTGACCGAATGCTTCAGCCGAATACCTGTAGCCGAATATTTAGAGATATCTGGCCGAATATTGGTAAAATCTCGCCGAATAGTGAAAGATATCTTGGCAAATAAATTTAGAATTTAAAGAGTTTTATTTCTTACAATTTTTTTTCTCTAATCCAAATTGGCTACTTCATTTATGAAGTCATTCTCATTCTTACTTACAAAATATACAGTTATTCGATTCGATTGCTAAAACATGCACAGCCTTTCTGTATTTCCTATAAAAGTGAGTGATATTTTAGAAAATGCTGCCCAAGTTGGAGATTTAATTGTATGAGAAATGTCTTCATTAGAGAATAATATATTACAATTCAAGATATAAAAACACTTATAAAAAACACTGTTTTATTTTAAAACACTTGAATATTTATTAATGTCTGCAAATTCCATGCACATATAAAAAAAGGCTTTTATGAAATTTGTAACTTACTTCCGTAAAGTAAGAAATGAAAATATTCTTTCACTAGGTGTATTAATAATGATTCATTTTCAAAATTAGATACCAAATATCACTATTCCAAATACTATAACGGTACATCTGAAAACAGAACTGGTGGCAAACTAGATACACATTAGATGACACAACTAGCTTTATGAAGATCACTTTATAAGTATTTAAACATAAATTCTAAATACTGAACAAAATAATTTTTTTTTTATTCTATAATTTTCAATTTTAAATAATTATTTGGATAATTACTGACTTAATTATGTAACATTATTATGTTTATATTTTTAATTTACATATTCCTTCATTCATGTTGTTATCAATTTCTGTTTATCCTTTTAATGCTTGTTGAATAAGTGGAATATTGAAGTTGAATATATATGCACCAACTCAAATGTCAAAGATTTTGTTACTATATGCATTCTACTATAAGCATAACCTTTTGCTTTAACTTGATTTGTAATTTAAAGCTTGGCAACTGATTTCAGAGCAGGCTCATTCTTACGAATTCGCTTATCATTAGGGACACAAACTCTAAATGATCAAATTTACTTCATTAAAGGTTAATTCAGAAAATATCTCCTTGTGAGTTCTGAGAGAGAGAGAGATTAAGAATATTATTAATTTTGGGTGCAAGAAAGGGTAAAAGTATCATTTGATAGTAAAAGTGAAGTACATTCTTCATATTTTAATGAAAATATCTTACCATCCTGACTTACTGAAAATCAATTTGATGTACTTTAAGATAGAAGAATATAATGCAATTTCATAATTTTTTTTGTGTTAAAATAAATGTTTCAAATTTAAAAATACATTTAAAAGCACATTTAAGAGTAATAATTATTAATGAGCTCCTATTTTTTAAATTATATATAATCAAAATTTATTTTCTTTATTGGAAAAAAAAAGTTGATATTCGGCCTAAAATTTGGTCGAATATTCGGTATTCGGCTATTCGGCCAAATCACTATTCGTCCCATCCCTAGTATGAATCAGTCTGACTCTCTAACTCTCTCAGCTAACTCTGATTCTGTCACCAATCATTATATAAAGATGCAACTGGCATCAGTCAATTAGTAAAAAAATGTCTGCTACTTAATGTAATCTTTAAATTTAGCTCAGGCCACTGCATACTTTGCATGGGAATTCAGCTCTGATACCACTTCGTCTTCAGTAAAGCGGTATCACTCAATTGCCTCTAATCTGTACGATATTTCAGACATAAATAAACAGTAAAAATCTCTTTTTAAGTAAGATTTTTTGCACTTTAACTGTAAAGAAAAAAATGACTGATCTGATGAATTTATTAAGAATTTTTTAATGAAAATCTGCATTCGCTAGAAGGAAATGTTTTATTGTAAAAAGCTACAGTCAAGGATGGATAATCTGCAATTTTCTATAATTCACATTACTTTATGAATGTAAACAATGAAATAAACAGTTTAAAAAATGTACGAATTCGTGATTCAAAAAGGATTTTTTGAAAAAATAATTAAAAAAATAATCTTAATAAAAATCTCTTTTTATTAAATATAACTCTTTTATTTTATTAACAGCAAAAAACAAACTATTATGGAACCTATGTAATAGTTTTTATTTATATTCACATATATATAAAATTTTTAAAAATAGGCATTTTTTGAGACAGCATATTAAATTAATTATTAAATTTCATATTTATTTTTTCATATTATACTGATTATAGAATTAAAATGCTGTCTAGGAATAATAAAATGATGTAGAATCCACAATACTCTATAATCAACAATATTCACAAACCTGCACAATGTTTGGCCCCAACTTCTGTAGATTATAGAACTTTGACTGTATTAGACTGCTATTGTAATGTTTGTGAATAACTATTAGACTGTTATGTTCTGAATGGATTTGTTGGCTATATTAAAGATAAAAAAGCTTTTGAAAAGGCATTAGCTCTTGAGGATAAATATTTAAGTTTATTAGAAAAACAAACTTTTCGTTACTAATCAAAATATTCTGACTCTTGACAGGCACCAAGATTAAACCACTGACATAAACTAAAAAATGTAAAGCAAAACACCATTACTGCAATGTTTGATAGATTAAAAAAATAGTAGAAATGTTTTCTGTTAATTTTTTATTGTATCATTTAAATTTATTTCTAACAATAAATATAGTTTTTAATTAAAAAATCGATTTTTCTTTCATTTCTGTGTTATTTATTTGCTGTATGATAATTATATTTGTTGATAGATTTCAAATAGTAGAATGTAAACAAAGAAATGAACCTTAATCTGCTAAATTCTGTAATCTGCAAATCCTTGGGTTTAAACCTGTGCACTGTATTTAAATATTAGCTGGAGTAGTATGTCAGTGCTTATAAATACTGTGCACCAGAATTTAACATAAAGTCATTGTATGTTGCATCTAAATTGAAACACATTTGATAGTTATATTGATGTATTTAAAAATATACTATATTTGCAAATAAATTTTTGAAATGCATTGTGAAATGTACTCTTTGAATTCTTTAACAGAAATAGATTGTTGTTAACTTTCTTTATATTAGTCAATCCAAAAATACAAATAATCCTACAAAATAGCTTTTGTATTATATTTAAACAACTAAGCGCATTGCAATCTATTATATAATTATTAAAGATGGGTTTAAGATTAGAATTTCGGGGTTTTAAATGCCCCTAATTCCTAAGCTACTTGACCGAATGATTTACCTTGTTATCTAAAGGTAAAATTTAACAAAAGATCTAAATATTAATTGAATTTCAGGTGGCAGAATGGAATTTTTTTTTCTATATTCAGATAACGACTCCCTATAAAATATTTACAAATATGATAAATTATTTGGTGTTATTGCAAACAAATGGCTCTATTCACATTATAGTGATTTGTGACACAGTTAGCAGCATATGGCTTATAGGCACAAAGTACAAAGTGCAGTTGTCGCCAAATGTTTGAAACTCCCTTGAAATTAATGAAAGGTCTCCAAAATTCACATTTCTAAAATCAGAAATCCTCCTAAATTCGCATACATTTCGAAATGTAAACAATGAAATTCGCAATTAAGAAGTATACCATTATAATCTTTATATTAGAAAAAACAGTGAACAAAAATAAAATAATTTTCAATATAAATTTATGGGTTCATAAGTAAAATGTTTTTATTAAACAGAAAATTACATACAAGAAAATGCAAAATAATAGAAATCAACGAGAAATGTCAACAAATGCAAAAATGTTCCAGTAGTAGCACCATCTATTGAATAATTTAAAAAAAACAGTGATTTTATTTGATACACGTTTCATGCAAGGCTTTAATTAATGCATGACATAAAATATAGCGTGGGTTTTTATCTATCCAAAATAAGGATAAAGATTATTCATTTAACCTTACCACAAGCTAAAACATTGGTACTCTGTTTAATTATACAAAAAATTCTAACTCAGGTTCACAAAATTTTTTGATGAAGAAATTGTTCAATGGATGAATAATAAAAATTAGGTCTTAAAATCATGTTGCAGATAAAGAAATTATTTTTTCAATAATAAACTGAGCATGAATGCCTAAAAAAAAAAAAAAAAAAAAAAAAAAAAAAAAAAAAATTGGTGAAGATTTAGTTTTAGGTGAAAATTTTGTAGTTCTTGGAACTGCAGAGCTGTATAGGCTAACAGAAAATAATGATTGTTTAGAGAATTAAAAAAAACAAAAGAAAATGTAAGTTCTTAACCAAAGGACTATATAATAAATGTTAGCAAAACACAATTTTGGGTATTAAAATGATGATATCCAGAATAAAGTTTTCATTTGCTTAAATAGAATAATTACATGCTCTTCTTGGATATAAAAAAAAAGGCAACCTGAAAAAAATAAATCATTCTATCCAGAATCTACAATTTATATCGTTTTTTTTAAAAGATTATTAGATTAGATCTTATAATAGGATTTTAATTTCATAAGCGGGAATAAAAAAGGAATGTTGTTAAACGGAAATTAATATAATATAAGGTTAATTTCGGCAATTTTTTTTAATCTTTTAGCAGACTGCTTCAAAATTTTCATTTTTGATTTAATGAATCTGTGCATTTATTGTTACTTAGCTCTTTGTTTTTAAGAATTTCTAAGTTTCAAAAGGAAAATATAAATCTTATGTACAGTTATATTTTATTTTACCATATGAATAACTAATAAAATGTGTCTGAATTCTAAGATTTGTGTTCTGTTGTGTATATAGGAAAAATAATTCATTCTTTTTCTTATTTCCCACTTTCATGTGTGCTCTAGTGGGAGAGATAAATACAGTAAAATGTCAGACACCCCCCCCCTCCCCTTTAAAGTTGATAACGTTGTATGGGTATTCAATAAACTCAAGAAAAAGATGTATGTAGGTGAAACTGGATCAATATATCTACTTATACAGTAGTGGTCATAATTATAAGAACAATTGAAAATTTCACAGAAAAAAATTATTTATGAATTAAATAAAGTGAAATTTGTACATAAAATACTTTTTTATGCTAGAAACCATTGTAGAATGCAAAACATCGGAAAATGCAAAATATGAATGTTTTGCCACAATTAACACAATATATCATTCTAAAAATTGGACAAAATTATAAGAACAGTGAATGTTTTTTGCCGGAAACACACAAATAATTAATAATCTCCCTACTCTCCTTAACCACTTTTATCAGTAATGACGTCAGGGAGTTGCTGGAAAATTCATGGTATTTTTTACTAGGCTTTTTTGATGGAGGACATGACCTCTTGCTTGTTTACATATTGTATACCGTTTTTGTATATTTCATGTGCCAGAATATCCCGCAGATTGTCCCACAGATTTTCTATTGGATTCAGATCAGGTCTTCTAGCCGGCCAGTCAAGTAGTCTCACTAAATTAGCATCAAACCACGATTTTGAAGTTTGGGGAACATATACTGAGGCATTGTCCTGCTGGAAAAAAATAGTATCCACTCGTTATTAACAGTGCTTCCGTTAAAAAAATATCGTCCAATACATCAACATAACTCTTAGAATTCACTCGATCATGCACAAAAACTATTTGAGAAGTTCCACCAGTTGCGAAACCTCCCTAGACCATTACTGAACCACCTCAGTATTGAGCATTCTCAGCATGCTTTGAGAAAATTTCTTTTTCTCTTCAAAGATTTACCAGAAGTAGCGAAAACCATCTGTTCCATGCAAATTAAGTTTTTTATCATCGGTAAAGACAACATCATCCCACTTTTCCCCATAGTAATGCATTTTTGGCAAACTCCATCCTCAGTCTCTTATGAACTTTTGTAAGAGGCGCTTGTGACATGTTTCCCACAGAGAACCATTTTGTTCTTTTAATAAAACACTTTGAACAGTTCGAGCACTGCATTCTATGTACAATTCACATTATATTTCTGTTGATGTTTGTTTTTTTTTGGAGCAAACTCACCTTATTATCATCCGTTTCTCCAATACAGAAACAGAAGATAGCCTACCTGTATGTCTTTGTGGTGCATATTTACCGAGAATTTTAAGTTAATTGTAAATAACCGTTCTTGATCTCTTAAGCTTTGTCGAGATTTGGCGCACAGAAAGTCTCGAACTTTTAAATGTATCCACTTTCCCTTTCTCAAACTCCGAAAGCTTTGTATCTAGCGTCATGACTAAAAAACAGAATATCATGATTCCAAACGCTTACTAGGCATTTATACCGTCAGGAAGTTCTATGTGCAGAGCAAAAAACATGCAAATTTTACTTTTTAGATCACAAAAATACAGTTGTTCTTAAAATTTTGTCCATGTCATATGGTTGTATAAATTCATAATACATTTTATGAATATGAATTTTCCACATATTTCCATAAGAACTGCAAAAATATTCTTCATTTTTCATTGGTTTCCCGCCATTAAATTTGCATAAGTGTCCGGTCAAATGTAGCCAATATATGGCGATTTTTTCGTTGTACTTATAATTTTGACCACCACTGTATGTTACACATATAAGTATCTGTATCTATACTCAAGTTAAGGAGGCTGGTCACTCATTTTCCGAATTCCCTGCAATAGTGTAAAGTCTATGGGCATTTACCATATTCATATATTAAAAATATCTCCTCAGGAAATTAATACTTTAAACTTCTTTTTTTTTGTATGAACATATTAAAAGATGCCTCTGTTTTTCTTAGTTCTCAAAATGTTTCTGAAGCATATGCTTAATTTTATAGGAAGTGCTAAAAATTTTATTTATAGTTTGTCAACTTTTCATACATAAAATATTAAATGAAGCATAAATTTTAGGAGTAGTTTGAGTGCTAAGAAAATGAGAGACGTCTTTTAAGAAGAGTAAAAAGAAAAAGAGATATTTTAAATATGAAGATCTCAGAAACAAAGGAGTATAAGTGACAAAAATTGGATTTGGAGTAAATTGAGTTCAAAAATAATTGATGTTAGATGAGCATCGAATAATAACTGACTGAATGAAATTTTAAAAAAAAACTGTCATTTATTTTATCGTGGTTTTGGAACTCTTATTTCAATGACTGTGAAAAAAAGTACAGTACAATTTTTCTTTAAATTTATAATTAATCAATATTGATTATTATTCGGCAAAAGTGGTTGATCTCTATAACACAGCACATAATTAGAAAATCACTTATATTTCATTGCCTAACAAAAAAAGCATATTTCTAGGTTGTCTGTGCACCTATTTCCAATATTTTCAATTCGTGACTTATAACAATCGGCTTCTTAGGTCATGATATATAAATGCATCAAACACACATAGATTTAACATTAGTGTGGAGAAGTCCGAAGCTGAGTGACCAGTCCCGTAAGAAATGAAAATTGTTAAATGGGCTACTTAATTGACAATTAACATTTACTGCAGTTTATTAAAAAATAATCATTTTTAATATCTGTGTTTTAGATTCAGTGGTAGATAAAGCTGTTTTAGCTGAAGTTCAGTAAGTCATTTCCTTGATTAAAAATTGCAATAAATTCTTCATACTGAAAATTTAAAGAAGTTTCTGTAATTATTTAAAAAAAATTAACTTAAAAAATGTCATCGATTACAGAAGAAAATTCTTCCTTCAGTCAACAGCACTTTGTTTCTCAAAATGGGGATAAAGAAAAACATTGCTCAACTGATACAGGAGAGAAAGCTTTTGTTTGTGAAGCATGTTCCAAAAGATTTTCTAACAATAGTTATCTAAGAAAACATCTCTTGACTCATACAGGTGAAAAACGTTTCTTTTGTGAAAAATATCCCAGAAGATTTTCTAACAGTAGTTATCTAAGAAAGCATCTTTTGACTCATACAGGCGAAAAACCCTTTGTTTGTGAAATATGTTTCAAAACATTTTCTCAGAATAGTAGTCTAAGATGCCATCTAAGAAACGTTCATACAGGAGAAAAACCATTTGTTTGTGAAATATGTTCCAGAAGATTTCCTAAGAAGGGTACTCTGAAAAGACACCTCTTGACTCACACTGGAGAGAAACCTTTTGTTTGTGAAGTATGTTCCAAAACATTTTCTCAGAATGGTGATCTGAAAAGCCATTCCTTGACACATACAGGTGAAAAACCTTTTGTTTGTGAAGTATGTTCCAAAATATTTTCTAAGAAGAATACTCTACGGAGTCATCTCTTGACTCACACTGGAGAAAAACCTTTCGTTTGTGAAATATGTTCCAAAGGATTTTCTCAGAATAGTAATTTAAAAAGACATTTCTTGGCTCATAAAGGTCAAAAACATTTTGTTTGTGAACTATGTTCCAAAACATTTTCTCAGAATAGTAGTCTAAGAAGCCACCTAAGAAGTATTCATACTGGAGAAAAACCATTTGTTTGTGAAATATGTTCCAAAACATTTTCTGTTAGGGGTAATCTAAGAAAACATCATTTGACTCACACAAAATAGTCACCTGTTGAAAATCTCTTATATTTTTAATATCAAAATTGAGTATGAGCCGTGCATATGTCGTTGCTTTTACTATTGTACCATCTCTTGTGTTTTAGCATGTAGTAATAAATTAAAATGTTCACCTTCTTTTCCAAAGTTCTCAAAAAGTGCTGCGCCACATTTTATGCTTTAGATAATAAGCAAACAACTCCTCACTTATTCACCATAAACCTTATTCATCATAAACTTTTATGATTAAAATTTACTATAGATACTTCTGATTTTTTTAAATTTCATTTTAACCCTTTAAGACCTAGAAAGTTTTAGTAGACAGGAAAATTTTTGGTGGTTAGCCCAAAGTCAACTATGTTTCAGTCATAATTAAGTTTTAGCTAAATAATGGCATGCCTATAAATATAGTAGATAAAATACATGGCTGTACAAAAGTATTCAAGTATGCCTCCGTCTATTGGTATAAATTCCCTAAAGTCAAATTTCAATCTATTATATGTTTTAAGATATACCGTGATACTTTGAATATTAAAAATAAAGTATATAGTGTTTATAGTTCATTTAAATAGATCTTCGAAATTTGTTCCATTAAATTAGGGTCCATGAAAATATTTTGTTATTATATAAATGCATAGCACTTGTATAGTCTGTCAATCTGTCCACATATAACAAACAGTGCAAGAACTATCCAATCGAATGGTTTGAAACTTAATATGTATAATCTTAGCAGAAATTTTTTCATTCATTTCAAATTTTAAGAAAAATCTCATCAAAACTTAAAAAGATATTAATAAAAATTTTCTTCATTCTATCTCATCCTGTCATACATCATTTATTCAATGATATCGGATGATTGGTCATGATTCCAAGTTGTCATAGTCACTGCATCACATTTAAGATGGAGTCATATTATCTTCATATTAATGAATTTAACATAAAGGAGAGCAGGGCACGTTTGAATTGGCTGTACCCTTGAACATTCTAAATATTTTCCTTCAAATAATTTTTTTTAAATTTCTACGGAATTACATTATTACTACTTCAGTGCAATAAGTATACAAAGAGGCACCATTTTGTAAGAACAATGTTGTCTAATCAAGATATGTATTTTTCTCTCTCTTGAATCTAAACTTCAGAAAATAAAGTTGTAAGATTTTTGCTGACAATTTTGTATCCCTAAAATTCTGATTTATTGTTAACAATTAAGTTAAAATGTAATCTTTATATTATAAGCTTTGTTTTATTCAAACTCTTCAGCCGAATTGAGTAAATAGTTGTAATGTTGAACTCCATGTGATGTTGCACCATTGAGCAAAAAAGCTGGGGCACCACTGAACAACAACTTTGAAATAAAGCGTTGTTGATGTGCCTAAATAATTTTTTTTGGAATTTTTCTATGTGAAAAGAGGTTAATTAAAAATATCAAAGAACATGTACACTGAAAAAAAAATATGCCACTGGTATCTAGAAAATAAATTGTGGCTCTAGAAAAAATAGTTCCATGTCATCCCTATAAATTCTAGTTCCCTTGGCTAGCGTGTTCTAGTTAATATTCTGATTGAGTAGATCAGAATTTTCTAGTTCCCAGAACCAGAAAAAACGGCCTTCGAGCTAGATTTTCAAAATGGCGCAACTAAGTTCTAGTTTCATGAATCAGAATTTCTAGCTCCCTGACTTTCAAAGATAGATATTAGAACTGGAATTTTAAGACATCTTGATTACAAAATATTGTTTCCTGAAGCAGAAAGCAATGTCATAACTGAAAATTGTGGTTTTACAAACTAAAAATAGGCTAGGACTAAAAATAGAAAAAAATAGGCTTTAGGCTAGATTTTTAAAAAGATCTTAACAAAATTGTAAATTCGAGTTTACTGAACTAGAAAAAAAAGTTTTTAGGCTAGATTTTTATAATGACCTAAGTTTCATTGCTGTGAGTTCTGGTTTCTTGAACAAGGGGGGAAAAAAAGTGGGGGGGGGGCCTTGAAGCGAGATTTTGAAAAAGGCCCGAACTGCATAACTATAATTAGTGATTTATTAAACCAAATTAGCAGGGAATAGGAAGTTCTGCTTTATTAAACCAGAACTTCCTATACCATGTCATTCAAAAGTAAATTTTAGAAAAAGAAAAAAAAACCACTTTCATTACAAAATATTGCTTCCTAAAAGATAAAATAAGATCACAACCAATACTGCCTGGATACCTATTGCAAAAATTGTTTATATGAAACATTCTCCACTGAAATATAAATCTTCAAATTAAAATTTGTAAGTAATTCGAAAACATTGTTGACAGAACAAATGGCAAAAATTTATCAAATGGAAGGATTCCTAAATTAAGAGGGCAACATTTATGCTTGATTTTGTATAGCATCAGCAGCTTGAGTACGTACTTCCCTGAAGGATACAATAAATTTTAAATACATAATATTGCATAGATGCCAACATCTCTTAATCATTCTGGAGTCTGATCCAAGACGGAAATGCTACTAACCGAAAATTTTATTTGAACAAAAATTGCAATGTGAAATTCAAAATGTACCTTACTGAAAGATGACTCATTTCCTTATACATATATCTTGGAACAGACTCCGGAATAATTAAGCGAATGAATTTCTATAAATATAGGTTTTTATAAAATTCTCAGCAAATAACATGAATATTTATTAAATTTTATTTACTCATATATATATAAACATTCAGTTTAAAAAAAGTATGTAATTCTCTCCCCCCCCCCCTATAATCTTTAAACTGTAATGATTGTTCATATCCAAGTATCGATTCCAATATTTTTGAAAAGTATTGTATTTGATCTGTCTTTTAATATATAGACTATATAATGGTAAAATTTAGTTTAACAAGAAAACGTCTAATTTGTTGAAATTTTCCTTTCAGCAATTTATATCAATAGATGGAAACATACTTGAATACTTTTGTTTAGCCTGTAAAATATATTTTCTTTAAACTACTAAAATCAAATTTCTAAAAATTATCATCCAATGATGACCATGTATCCAGTTCTTTGCAGGATGCTGTATATCATTTTATCAATATTCTACAAACATTTCTTAGTAAACTAAATGCAGTTCATCGTAAAAAGGCATAACATATTTAAAAACCATCTTTAAGTAAATTACACACATATTCAATACTTTTCCGAGATCTTTTGTGTAACTCTGTGTATCTAAATTGTGTAACGATCAGCATTTCTATAAACCATATAATATGCATACATCTAAGTAAAACTTAAAAGCATATATCATAATTAAAATGCATTTCATCCATCCAACAGCCATCTTCCATAATATACAGGACTTTGGGTAGAATATACTATTCGAAATCTTTTGTGTGTCCCTATAAATGCTATGCACTAGTATTATGCATGAAATAACTCATATTAATCCTCAGTAATGTATATCAATTTGATTATATATGAAATCATTTACCATAAAAAATATGTCTCAAATAATTCTCTTATTATTATGTATTGGTATTCTTTTGTGTGGCCCTATAAATGAATAATAACTATTCTTTTTATTGTTTATTTTATAAAATGCACATTTTAGTGCACTTTGTAGATACATATAAATTTGAAGATGTTTGACAGGGTGTAAAATCTTTAAAATTCATTTGAAACGATTTTCCCCTATAGGACATATTGCAATGGAAAATTTTTTACTATCCCTATAAATAAACTAATCATGGCAGAATCTTCATTTTCAATAGGGTTCGTGCTCAGGTAAACACCATTAACGTCCAAAGAATTTATGACAATCAGAGTATTTACGAGAGTTAGAGAGCAGACAGACGACCGAGACAGACAAACCAAGTGCATAAGTTTTTTTCAACTTTGTTGGAAAATGCTGAAAATAAAAAGTATAAACATGTAAATAAACTAAAAAATTTAAAAAAAAAAAAAAAAAAAAAAAAAAAAAAAGATATACAGAGTAAAATATTAAATTTATTAACATCATTCCAGAAACATACATAAAAACAAAGCCTTCAATTCTAGTGTTAAAAAATGTTAAAATGAAGTAACTCTTAAATAAAAGTTATTATTATAGTTAAAACAAAGTTGGAAGTTCCAATCATCATCCATGTTGTGGACGTTAACTACATCAACATACAACTGGCGGCTACTGTAAGCCTTTTTATTGTGGCGATGTAGTATTTTCTATCTCTAATGACATTTACAGAAAGGGGACTGGTATCCTGCAAAAGAGAAATTTTTCTTTCCGGTAGGATCAAACTCCTTATCCCCTGATTCATTGTTCATTTCTCTGCTTTCTACTGTGACTAAACCACATAAAGGAGAAATATGAAAGAATTTGTCGAATTCGATGACTGGACCAAAACGAGCCATGTGCTGAAACCTGAAAACTGCCACAGTAGACTCTAGTTCACCTAAAAAATAGATGAAAATAATCAATCATATATGAAGTATTGATTACAACAGAACAATTTTCAAATTGTTTAAATTTCATTAGCCTATAAAACTAATATATAACTACATATAATTTTTTAATGATAAGTACACATGGTGATATGCACAATATCAGTTAGGATTTCATAGCATTAAGTTTCTGTCAATCGATTAGATAGTTATTTTATTGCAAGTAATTGGTAAAAAGCAAAGGTACTCGCGTATTAATGCCACTGCAGCAGAAGCGACTCTATATCGGCCCATTTTCCACCAAAATCCGATATGTTACTTTGTTTTAGGGATGCACCGAATAGTGATTTTGCCCGAATACCGAATAGTAATTGTTGGGCCGAATGCCGAATAGTAACTATTCGGCCGAATACCGAATATTCGGCTTTCCAAATACTTTTTATATTTCAAAGTTTAAAGATATTAAAATGTTACTTTTTAAAACAATTTTACATGATATTTAATAAGAGAAACTTATATTTTGGTAAATAAGAGCTTTTTATAAGAAATTCGGTATTGAAAAAAATCTGTCTTTTTTTATTTAAGAAGCATAATTATGAGACTTTTTCAAATTAGAACTAGAGACTAATTCTAAATATGAGACTAATTCTGAATAAAGGAATGTCTAGCTCATAGTTCTTTTCTTATGAATAGTGGCATTTTCCATCCTTCCCATCGTATCATATTTTACAGAAATCAAAACATGTGAGTTGAAAATACAGTTATGGTATCTTATTTATTGTTAATGCAACAAACAAAAACACAAGTTTGACCTAGAATGAGATGAAGTACAATGCATTTATGATTCAATAAGTTGATTATGATTATGATTTCATAAAAAAAAAATTGTCTGCCTTGATAGCTATTACTAATCTCAAAAGTTTTCCTTTCTTGTTTAAGGACTTTTGGGAAAAGCAAGAAACAGATTATTTACTAAATAGAATTTAGGAACTTGCATCTGCACTCGTATCATTTATTCCTAAGGAGAATTCTAATTTTAATCCTTCTCATGGTTAATTTTCTTAAGTTAAACTTTACAAACAGAAATTAAATATTGTAAAAACATTCTATATTATTTAAATATTATTTTAGTTCTAATTATTTTAAATATATTAATAATTTGACAATTAATAGTAGAAATTGTGAAAAGTTTTTTAAAATGTATTTTAAAAGGCTTTATTAAGTATTGAATTCGGCCGAATACTTTGATATTCGGCCAGGCCGAATAGTTTCATATTCGGCTTAAATGAATAGTTGGATATTCGGCCTAACCGAATATTCAGTAACATGGCCGAATACCGAATAGATACTGAATATTCGGTACATCCCTACTTTGTTTTTAACCCGGGAGGACGCGCGCAGGGCCTAAAAGACCCTGAGTGCGTATGGTTTTTACATTTGCAACCACTAATTTTTTTAAGTAATCGTCAACTTATTTTACCGCAAAATTTGTAAGAATTGACTCCGTCTAAATAAACCGACTGTTTTAATTTGATTTTATTGGTGTCAACGTTAAAACCATTTATAACTTGAATAGCGCGCGTTCTCCCGGGTTAAATATAGTGTTTTGAATTTCGAAAGTGTTTTAATTTTAAATAAAGTGTTTTATTTTATGATTTGTCGAGAAAAATTTAGGTGTAGATTAAAAATCGCCAAATCTGTAACTGCGGAGGCCTTAATACGCAAGTACCAAAGCAAAGATCATTTTAACATTTCAGAATGATAAAATTTAGAATTGTGATCTATTGTGTAAATAAATATGGAATGTATTCACATCAATAAAGTATTTTGGAAGGAAAAAGATAAAATCTAGTAATGAATATTGAGCAGAGGTTAATTCATTTGTGAAGTGTTAAGGTGCTTTTTAGTACAGAATATGTCCAATCCAGCGATCTACGATCAGGAGGAATTTTATAGAAATATATACAAATGATTTTGATTTTAACAATGAATTCTGTTATAATTCCCTTAGCTACATAAATTTCACTACAAATAAAAAGATCCATATGGCGACTTTCACAAAATCAATCTCAGATCAATGTGTATCGTTTATTCAAGGGCGATTCTGTTCTGAATTTTCATTAAGATTTAAAACTTCCAATTTTTTTTTTTAACCCAAAAATTATTAGAAAATCACAAATTTTCATCAAAAAAATCATGATATGAATGCAAATTTTGTCAAAAGGTCGCAAAATAAACACACATTAAGTCACAAAATAACGAAAAAAACTGCAAATTTCTTCAAAAGGTTGCAAAAAACTCAAATTTTATCAAAAGATTGCAAAACAACACAAATTTCATCTAAAGATTGCAAAACAAACATTCTGTCAATAGGAGCAGAACCCCCCTCCCCCAAATTTCATTGAAAGATCACAAAAATTTCCCCAAAAATCACAAATAAAAAATACAAATGTCATCAAAAGGTAACGGAATATATGAGAAATATACGAAATTTTTTTTTACATCCACGTGATACAGAATTTTCCTATAAATATACTGTAAAATTTTCATGTGGATTGGGAGAAATGTTGGGAGTAGAAACAATTTTTGCACCCTTGGATTTTACTTATCATATATATTAATTAAAGCAGTAGCCAAAAAAAAGCCAGCATACTTAAAATGGTCTCTACGCATACGTGCTTGCGCTGAAATCGCTCCGAACCAATCGGAAGAGAGTGTAGTTACTGTCTGTAAAAGCATTTGCAAAGCACGTTTGTAAATATGGGATAAGAATAAGACTGCATTTTTGCTGACACTGTTTAATGCAATGCTATAATAATTATATTTTTTTTCTTTACTCATCTTATAATGATCGAAATACATTGTTTTTTTCACTTTACGTAAGTTATTTTATTTCCATCTGTATTCTTTTTTCATGTTAAACGCTATTCCCTCCTTCAAACTTTGCAATGTTATTGCCGGCAATCTTAGGCTTAATTGTAGAGATGTTTCATATGAAATTGAAACATTCAATAGTTAATGATTAAAGTGTTTATTTACGTTCTTGGCCGATAAATCATTTTATTTCAAATTTATACTAAGTATGTATAAAAAAAAAAGGCTGGAAATCACATTGTTTTTTGTTTTGTGTTTTGATGGTGCGCTTTTCGGCGGATATTTTGACTTCATGGATGTAAACAGATTCACAAATCAAAATCACTATTTTTTGCTTCAGTTTCTTATTATACTCATGTCAAAAAACGGTGATTTTTTCCCCCTTATAATTTCATTTTTGAGCAAATTCATAACGTTTAGGAAGTATTTACATTACATTGTTTTCGCCAAATAATAGAGAATTGCATATGAAATGAAAATAATCCCGGTTATAAACAGCTTTGTAAATCATTAATATTTCTTTAATGTTTCACTTTCTTTTTGTTGATTCGAAGTTCCCTTTTTAAAAAAAGTACCCTTTTTTTAAAAAGTGTTCCCGTGACAAAATTTGCTGTTTTTGAGAAGGAAGAGGGAATATTTTGATGAAATTTGCTATTTTTTTTTTCAATCGCTTGATCTTGATCTCTTAACAAAGTTTTAAAAAAAATATGAAGATCATTATAATCAACAAAGAAAAATAAAATTATCAGAAGAGATCCCTCTTTTTTGCATAGCATTCAATCATGATATACAATATAGAAAATACTTTATCGGCCAAGAAAGTAAATAAACACTTTAATCATTAACTATTGAATGTTTCAATTTCACATTAAGCCTAACATCACACGGTTTGAAGGAGGGAATAGCGTTTAACACAAAAAAAGAATACAAATGAAAATAAAATAACTTACGTAAAGTGAAAAAAACAATGTATTTTGATCATTATAAGATAAGTAAAGAAAAAAAATATAATTATCATAACATTGCATTAAACAGTGATAGCAAAAATGCAGTCTTATCCCATATTTACCAAGGTGCTTTGCAAATGCGTATACAGAGAGTAAATACAGTCTTCTCCAATAGGTTGTCAGATTTCTGCGCAAGCGCGTATGCGTAGAGACCAGTTTTAGCTGTGCTGAAAAATGATCGCTACTGTTTTAAGTATGTACTGTTTACCAATATTTGCGTTTTTTGAAGTACCTAGACAAAATTAAAGTATTTTCATGATCTTTTGACGAAATTCCTGTCTTTTATGATACTAGGACAAAATTATTTGTTTTCTCAGTGATTTTTGGTGAAATTTGTCGTTTTTTTCTCACTATCTTTCGATGTAATTTGCCATTTTATCAAATTTATCCTTTTTTCATGATTTTTTTTGCGAAATTGTCGTTTTTTTTTTTTTTTGAGAAATTTGTCTTTTTTTTTTCTATTTTTAGCTAAATTTACCTTTTTAGCGATTACCTAGACAAATTTTATATGTGCTTATTGAGATCTTTGGACGAAATTCGTGTCTTTTATGAAACCTGGATAAAATTCGTCATCTTGAGGTCTTTCGGTAAAGTTTATCGTTTTCTCGAGTTCTTTTGATGAAATTTGCCATTTTGTCACAATTTTTCAATGTTATTTGCTGTTTTATTGAAGATCTTTTTGCAAAATTTGTTGTTTTTTTTTTGCTAAATTTATCTTTTTTGTGATTATTTGATGAAATTTGCTTTTTTTTCCAATCCTTTGACGAAATTTATTGTTTACTCACAATCATTTGTCAAAATTTGTTGTTTTCTCACAATATTTTGAATTTTTTTTCACAATATGTTTACAAATTTGCCATTTTTTAGAGATTTTTTTGTCAAAATTTGCCTTTTTTTAAAAAAAAATTTCATAAAAATTGCCATTTTTTAGATGTTTTGGCAAAATTTTGATTTTTTGCAATACTTTCGCGAAATTTGTTTTATTTGAGATACCAAGACTTTTTTTTCTTGCAGTTTTTTGACAAATTTTTTTAAAGATCTTTTGAAGAAATTTGTTGTTTTTTGCATTCTGTTGATGAAATTTGCTGTTTTTATTCCACATCTATTTACATAATTTGCAGGTGATAATTTTTTTTTTTTTTTTTGGGGGGGGGGGGTATTTTGATGAAATTTGATATTTTTGTGATTATTTGCATTTTTTATGGTACCTAGACAAATTTTGGTACATAGCAAATGATTTCTAGCATATTTTTAAAAAAACTTTAACAGTTGAAAAATAATCTTCAAACATTTTCAAGAGTCTGTGACGTGTGTCGCAGTGTTGCACCGATTCTGTGCCCGGGATCATGTCATTTTGGTGTTACATTGGTAAATGGAAAAGCATATGTGCAGTAAATTAACGAAATTTGTGTTTTCTTTTCTGCAATAATTTTAAAATATTCAGTCTTTTCCTCCCACAGTCACAATTAAAATTTTTTTTATCATCAGAATTAAATAAATTCCATAATAATTTAGTGATTTTAATAATAACTTTATATTTAAAAAAAAATTCACAACAGACTAAAAAAAAGTTAATGTGCTACTTTCTATCAAAACAAGTTACAAATACAAATAAAAAGAAATTTTTGAGTGGATTAAAAAGGATAACAATATCAAAAGACAAATCCCCCTTCCCCCCAAGAGATATCTTTTGATATCATATGCCAGACCTCCTCCCCCCTTAAATGAAAACATATATATATTGCCCCTTAGCTTTAAGACTGATTTTCGTAACATCATAGTTTATATAGCTCCAAATAGTAGCAATTAAGAATTTTTTGTGACAGTTGTCAGTCAAAGCAGTTGGCCTTCAATTGTCATAAATCGAAAAAACTGAAAAGCATCTTAATAGAAATCAATCTAGCTAAATATTGGTTTTAAAAAAGCAGATTAAGAGAAGATCATGAGATTAACCAAAAGGATATTTCAAGGCATTATCAGTAACAATACTGATGGTAAAATTATGATAAATTTCAAGCAAGAAAAACTGTGGAATGAAGAATATTAGCATAATGCCTTACTACCAGGGTTTGCAAGTTTTTGACATGCGACAGTTTTAACCATGGTTTAAACCGTCATGTCAAAAACTGTCAAAAACCTATATTTATATGTAAATAAAAATATTTATTTACATATGTATATCTACATATATTAAGTAAAATTTATTTGCTTTCAATAAAGAATGTTTCTAAATATGACCTAGAAAAAATAAATTAAAATTTTTGAAGAAGTATTTTGAATAGTAAACAAAATATTAGAAGGTTATAAACCAGGGTTGGCAAGTTTCTGCCGGGGTGGTTAAAACCAGCGGTAGAAACCGGTTAAAACCGGCATGGCAGAAACTGGTTTCTGCCAATAAGTGGCAAAAACTAAGAAACTGTACTAAATAAGAACTTTACTCAGCAATGATTCATAATTCACACTTACATTTGATATGTAAACCATTGAGCTAAAAATTAAAATATAAGATTATGAATGTTATTCAAAGTATCAAAACGTTTAAAAATGATCATATAAATACATACCTTGCTTATTTAAAACACTAATTTTCATTCACATGAAAAACAGAAACTTTCACTACAATAACCTGATACTGTACGAGTTTAATTATTAATATTATTGTTTACAGTTGAATTTCTATTTCTTTTAAAAATAAATTTACAAAAAATTCTGATTTAATAACAAATTACTTTTCAGATTATTTTTAAACAAATAACATAATGTAATTTCTTGTGAAAATATATAAGTAAATAATTGAAGCACAAAAAATAACATAGACAAAGAAAATTTAATGAAATATTATGTACAATTATTTTACAATATTGAAGAAACAAATTAAAACTCAAATAAACTATTAGTATTTTTTCCACGAAGCATTCCATAACATAGGACTAATTTTGCTAATCTTTTTGCCCCCAGATTATTTCTTAATTTGTTGTGTATAAAATATTGAGTTGTATAAAATAATTGTTTAAACATAAATTACATATGCATACGTGACAAAAAAAAAACAATAAAACAAAAAAAAAAAAAATCTGTTACATTATTCAATTTTTCAAAAATCAATTTTTTTTTAATTGAAACTATCTACAATATTTTATTTGTGTGCATATATTTATTCTGAATTATTTAAGTACTAATTATTTAAGGATGAACTACTTAATAAATTTAATATTACTAAAAAAAAATCAGATTATGTCACAGAATGTCTTTATGCCAGTTGTTGCCAGTTTCTGCCGGTTAAAACCGGTTATAACCACTTTCTGCCACTGGCTCGGCAGAAACCACTTTCTGCCGGCAAAAACCCAACCCTGTTATAAACAAATGCAAATTTTTCTAGTCTGGTCTAATTTCTGATTTGGTAGAATTAACCGAACAATTTTTATCATGCCCTGCCAGTTCTGCTGCAATAGAACAAATGTTTTCCAATTTTGGACTAATTCATTCAAAACTCCATTATTGGTAAGGAACAGAAAAATGTTCAAAACTGGTTATGTGCTACCGTATGCTACGTGGGCAAATGAATTTGATTGTTGAACTAAATTTCTACTTTGATAACTTTCATTTGGATTGATTTTGATTATGTAATAAGTCAATAAGAATAACTTTTCAACTTTTGATTTAGCAAGGAAGTTTTTAATGCATCCTACAACAGTGTTTGAAGTTTTCGATCTGTTTCGGAGATTAGATAGTAAATATTCAGGTTGTTCCTAAAATCCTACAACAAACTTTAAATCAGAATAATATGACCAAGGCAAAAGGAATTTTAATAAGAGACAATATCGCAATTCATTTAAATATATTGCATGAGAAACAAGCTAGAACTAAATTTTTTGTTTACAACTTTATCAGAAATGAAAATACTTTAACGAGATTTATTTCATATTAAATTTGTTTCTGTTAAAAAATGTGATAATATAATTGAAAATGACTTAACTTTGATCATTAAATTAAAAATACACGCTGTAATTAGTGAGAATAAATTCCACAATAGAACACGAAAATATAACGAACTTAGAAATTTAATTTAAAAAATGAATACTAAGAACAAGCAAAATATCAGTTTGCTTGCTAAACAATTATTCATGCAAAACTTGCACATACCTTGAAGTTTCTCAATTATAAGTTAGCTATTTGATAAAGAACAACAAATATCTTCCTTCTTTCTTCGTCATTCGCCTCGCCCGCCATTTGTTTACGAGACTGTTTACGAGTTGAGTTGGACGTTCATTTTTCCGGAGGAAGGAACCAAACCGAAAAATATATTCTCGTAACAGATCGCTGTATTCCCTTCATTTTCTAGAGCGCTTTCCCATAATTTCGTTGTGAAATTTATTTAAAAATCTCTGCAAATAAATGCGAACACGAGAATTCAGTTTCAATAACTATAGTCTATTCTGTAAACCTAATCGAAAAATGAAGCTATAATTTCTCGCAATTCAAACGATTAATTATAGTAAAATACCGTTTAATCACCAAGAAAATCTTAGATAGGAAATTCTCGGACATTTTGTCGATTCGGTTTATTTCTGCAGCTTATACGCATAACTCCGATATCTATATTTCTAGTTCAGGGATTTAGAAAGTGACTACTTATTCGTTCTAGTTGAAGGCGGTATATTTTTTTTTTCAGTGTATAAAAGTGGTGGAATCTAACAAATGTTTCAAATTTTTAAAAGTGTACTACGATCAACTTTTTTAAACAAAATTTAATTTAATTTAGAGGTTAATGATATTGTAATTAAAAAATAAAAATTGTTGATCAAGTCACAAATTGTGTATTATTTTTTAGCGCACAGGCTATCGAAACCTGAAAAATAAATACCTGCAAGTTCTCTATGTTTACGTATGTATATACGTAACATGATAATTGTTGATAGAAATATCCGGTTCGTTTCATATATTTTTCAAGTTCATGCTGATAAAATGCTTCCTTGATTAGTTTTGAAGGTTCATATGTTAAGTATAAAGGACAGAAACAGGGCCTTAATTTTAATAAATGGGTTTTTCGAAAAACTATTCGATTTACTTGAAATTTGATATATCAGTTTCTTCTGATAAGAAGCTTCCTTCATTAGATTTGGGTGTTCATTGGTCACATATAATAAAAACGATATTGCCCAGTTAAACTGATGACATTGAGCTCACCGACTACTCAGCCTAATTTTTCATTACTATATTTTCAAGGGTTAATGCTGTTCGAAAAACAAATTAAGCAGGAAAATAGTTCCTACCATTTCCCCTTTTTGTACTTAATCATTGAACCCTCTAAACTAATCAGGGATATGCTTTATCATATAAAAGATCTATACCCAAAATTCAGATCAAATCGGAAAAATGATTAATAAATACCCATTTATATTATTTGAGTGGAGTGAGTTATCCCCTCCTTTATACTTAACCATTAAACTTCCAAAACTATTCAGAGATTCTCCTTATCAGGAAAAACTTTACATCCGAAATTAAAAGCAAATCAGATAATTCTGCATAAAAAACCCATTTATCAAATTTAAGGGAAAAGTAATCGCAAGTACCTCCTTTGTACTTAGCAAAAGAACCCCCAGTTAATTAGGGAAGTACCTTATCACTATGAACTTGTATCCAAATATTGAAGCAAATCGATTAATTCTGCAAGAAAAAACATTTGTCTAAATTAAAAAGAGTAGTCCCACCAATCACCATCTATACTTAAACAATGAATTCCCAAAACCAATCAGGGAAGCGTCTTATCAGAATGAACCTATATCCAAAATTTGAAACAAATCGGTAAATTCAGCGTGAAAAACCCATTAACCTAAATTAAGGGGGGTTACCTCCCATTTCCCCCTTCTTAAACTTATCCAATGAACTCGTAAAACAAATCATGGAGGTACCCTCATTAAAATGATCCTATGTCTAAAATCTGAATGAAATCTCATAAATTCTGCATGAAAAACTTATTTATATAAATCAAGTGAAGAAGCATTAGCCCCCGTCCTCCTTTTTTATACTTATCCAATGAAGACATATCACGGAGGAGACTAATCACGGAGACGCCTCATCATAAAGGTCCTATATCTAAATTTTGAACGAAAACTGATAACTCTGCATTAAAATACCCATTTATACAATATAAGGGGAGGGGCATTATCCCCCGTTACCCCTCTTTATACTTATGCAATGAACACGTAATGATTATAATGGAGGGGTCTTATCAGAATGATCCTGTAACTGAATTTTGAACGAAACTGATAATTCTGCATGAAAAACCCATTTATGTATAAAAAAATATTTATTCATTATACACAGAACAAGATCGCGTTCTGTGTATACATCGAAAAATACATGCGCACATTTAAAGATAGTGCTCAACCTGACAATACAAACATATAGTTTCGGGACTAGTTGATTGGCAAAACAGGACCTCTTCTGCAGCTGCAAATTCATCCTCTGGTGAGCGTCCAAAAGTTGTTGGGTCCACGAAAGGGTTCGGACAGCTAGGACTTTATATCAACCGGACGCAGCTGATGGAAAGCTGAGTGAAACTTGGCCGAATCTAAGGACATAAGACTTCGCCAAAAAAAAAAACGCCAAAGAGCTAAAAATAACACCATTCGGTCTAAGATTGTGAAGCTGTGGTCTTAGGATTTCGTACTTTTGAACTTTTTGGAAATGGGCCTCAGCCAGCGAAAATTGGTCATTAGTTAATTATGAGTCAATTACAAGAACATGATCGATGCAGCAACTTAAAATATACAAATGAATACTTAATTAGTGCTGCAAAAATATATAGTATTTATTTATTATTTACCTTGGATCTTCCGGATGCCCTCGCATTCATTTTCAAATGAATATAAATGAAGTTAATTGATTAGAAAAAGAAAATGTAAAAACAAAACAAAAACGAAAACAGTCCTTTGTTTTGTTTTTACATTAAACATTTTCTATTTCTAATCAATTATCTTCGTTTATATTCCTTTGAAAATGGATGGGAGGCCATCCAAAAGATCTAAGGTAAATAATAAATAAATAATATATATTTTTGCAGCACCTTTTAAGTATTTATTTGTATATTTTATGTTTAATAACAAGGTGTAAATTTCCATGAAAACGCTGGTATTAATACAGTGATTTGACACATCGATACAGCAAGCCAAAAGATCAGGCTTCCACCTCCTACCATTGGAGCGGAACAGGCGCTCACGGTGGACCGAGTAGCCATGCTGTTCAAGTGAAACGTGCCAGGTAGTTTTGACACAGCATCATGAAGTTGTATTCTCAGGCCATGAGTTGGGAAGCATTGCTGAGAAACATGATTCAGAGTTTAGGGTACGCGGCAGCCACGTGAGCAAAGCTTCTCAGCATCGCGTCCACGGGCCGCCCTAGTTCTTATGTATAAGCAATTGTACCGGACATGAATCGCAGCAATGTAATCCGCTACCGGACATGACAGAGGTGCCATTATAAAGCCAAGCCGATGCGGAAGCGACTGCACCACATTGCTGTAGTACAGTTTCATCGCATCGGTTATGCAGGTCCCTCTTAAAGAAAGAATCGACACTGGCTCTAGATGTTAAGAAACTGCCAGCAGGGACAGTCATGAGCCGAAGTATTCTCTCCCGAACTACGGAGAGACATCGCAGGGCCATTACAAGAGCAATCCACCTCATACACGGCAGCTCTATTCCGCCATCTCTCATACGAGCATGAAGAGCACTCGATGGGGCATCATGCGGAAGGTGGAGAACCTCCCGAACAAACCTGTGCACCTTCAGGTCGATCTTCTTGAGGTTCCCGCATACAGCTTACAAATCAAGCTGGTGATAATACCTTGAGAGGAGCATAAAGGGAGGAGCATTAGCTCCCCGTTCCCCTTTATTATACTTATCCAATAAATACCTAACAGTAATCACGGAGGTGCTTCATCAGAATGATCCAATATGTAAATTTTGAACGTAAACTAATAATTCTGCATGAAAAACCCACTTATATAAATTACGGGGAGTGGCATCAGTACTCCGTTCCACCTCTTTATACTTATCTAATGAAAAGCTAATATTAATCAAGGAGCGTCTTATCAGAATGATCCTATATCTAAATTTTGGACGAAAACTGAATAATCTGCATGAAAAACCCCTTTATGCAAATTATGAGCAGGGGCATTAGTCCCCCGTTCCTCCTCTTTATACTTATCTAATGAACACCTAATACTAATGACGGAGGCGCTTCACCAGAATGATCCTATACCTAAAATTTGATAATTCGGCATGAAAAACCCATTCATAAAAATTAAGGGGAGGAGCGTTACTCCCTCTCGTTCCCCCTCATTATACTTATCCAATGAACACCTACTATTAATCAAGGAAACGCCTCATCAGAATGATCCTATATCTAAATTTTGAATGAAAAACTGGCAATTCTGCATGAAAATCCCATTTATATAATATAAGGGGAGGAACATTTGCCCACGTTCCCCCTTTTGTGCATGTCGAATGAACTCAAAAAGTTAATTAGGGAAGCGCCTTATCAGAATATACCTGTATCTCAAATTTCAAGTAAATCGGGTATTTTTATCATGAGTTATCGTGATACGTACAGACGCACGCACGTACGTATATTCGCACATACGGGCAATAAGCTCTCAGGCTTTGATAGCCTATGAGCTAAAAAGGAGAAAAGGGTTAGCCTTCCTTTTATGTAGTTAAAAGGGTTTTTCATGCAGCGTTATAAGATTTATTTCAAATTCGATCTACCGGTTTATTCTGATAAGAAGTTTCCCGGAGTTGATTCGGAAGATCATTGGTTAAGCATAAAAGAGGAAAATGGAATTGTCGCGTAATTTCTTTTTCATGCAATGTTTTTCGATTTGCAAGAATTCAAAAGTATATTATTACCTTACGGTCAAAGGGGTGGGGGAAATTTTCAAGTGCATTTCAGTGGTGTTACACACTTTCGAATACAATAAAATTGATATGCATCTATGAAGTATATACTAACATATACATACTGCACATTTGTTGAGGCAAAACGTATTTGTTATTGATTTGCAAGGTCACACAAAAGTATTTCACTATATAATGGTATAAACCGTTTAACCTTTTTTTGAAATAGATCTATGTTGCTGAGGATCATTACAAGCTATTTCCCTTATATCAGAAAGCAGATAATATTTACAGGGTCTCACAAAAGATTTAGGCTACTATACTGTATTTGAACTACTGTATACTCTCACACCAAGATCTGAATATTTTTAGGCCGTTTGTAAATATACAAATACGTAGCACCCATAGTCGTTATTCAGTGTGTCCGTCCATCTGTTCGTCCGTTTGCTCGCATATAGCAGAGCAAAAATTCATCGAAATCATTTCAGATTTAAAATACAGTAGACTCCCTCAAATCCGCACAGCTTAGGACCAGAGGTTTTGCGGATTTTAGAATTTTGCGGATTTCTGATGATTGCTTTGTTTACGTTTCTTAAGAAGTAATTTGAATGTAATTAATAATGAAATCAAAAGTATAATGAATGCTTACAATATGCTAAAATATTAAAATAAGTAATAAACTAAAATAATAAAAATTTGGATATTTTTTAAAATGATAAAAATACTAAAAGCAAAGATCAAATTAATAATCTACAATGTACAATTAAATATTCATCATAAAGATGAAATGTATTTTTCCTAAATTATTCAATGATCCTTGCCTCATAAAGGTACATTATTAATTTAGATCAAGATCATAAAATAATGAAGCTTTATTTCAGGTTTAATCAGATTTAATAACTAAAAAAGGTTGATTAATACATAAATATATTTAGTAAGATTGTGATAACCAATGATATGAGCAATATCTTTATTTTTTCAGAAATAAATTATTCGTTTTTCATGAAAAAACATGAATTGAATAACCTTAACAAAAATTACAAATTAAAAAATATATGGAATTGATATAAAAAAGTCAAATTTTGCACCTACATCTGAACTGAATGTTTCATTTGTTTACATCTGTAAAATATGTGCGGATTTTAGAGAATTGTGGGTTTTAGGAGTGCGGATTTGAGGGAGTCTACTGTATATAATTTTTGTATATTTTTTTTCGAATCATTTCAAATTTTATGATAATCGGATGTATAGTTTAATTACAGAGACAAATAAATCCATTCCATTACATTACGGTCAATAGGAAAAATTAGTTTTAAGTACTTTTTAATGATGTTACACTCTTTTGAATATAATAGATTGACATAAATCTATGAAGTATATACAAAAATTTACATTCTATACAACCTATCATGCAAAGAATATTATTAATTTATACGACTACACAAAAGTACTCCACTACATAATGATATATGGGGAAACATTATTTGGAGCCTGTTTTAATTATATGAAACTAAATCGCATGTAATGAAATTGATATGTGCTGCTGACGATTAATACAAGTTACATCCTGTATAATAAAAGCAGGTAACATTTACAAGAACACACTAAAGATTTCGACCATTATACTGTACTCCAAATACTGTATACTACATCAGAAAGATCTGAATATTTTAAAAACTCCCCTATAGTACTTGACGCACCTCATTTGCTAAGTTTCGCGTGCAATTTTTAACTTGTTTTTATATATCATGCCAGGTATTGTGTGAAAGTGAATGCTTTTGCAATTTTTCAACCTCAAAAACCAATTTCTTTTAATTTTACTAGTTATATTTTTAAAGGTAAGCCGAAAACGTAAAGCAAAAATATGTAACCCACCCCATTCATTTCCGAATCTACTGAAACTACAATTATGGTGAAAAAATGATGTAGTAGACATTAATTAAATCCTTGCAGGAAAACTATAGCGATTGTCGTAGGTTTTATAATTTTTGGAGAAAAGAACAATTTTCCGTTACACACAAATTTCAATTCACGGGCATTCAGCAAATGTGTTAAGGACCATCGAGAGTGCCTGTCGTAACAGAGCTGTAAAAGCATTGTCGATAATGATCTTTAACCACTTCAACGGCTTCCCCGAGATAAGTCGGGGGTTAAAGCACTGTTTCCCCATATCCGTCGCCGGTTAAGTGGTTAAGAAAAAAAATTCAAGTTAGACGAGATTTTAACCCATTAAGATATGGACGGTTGGGACATGCACAGTGACAAGAGCGACATACTCTATGTACCATCGGTGTTTAAATCCTGAGATAACAACTTTTTATGACATGTTTCTTTCATACAGTGCCCATTAGCAGTACAAAAGCAATAAAGTGAAATTGTTATGCACAAAGTAATTTAACTAGAATTAACCCATTAAAACTCAAAATATTTTCTTTGTGAAAATTCAATTTAATATAATATATTATTGTGCGGAACACCCTGAGAATGAGTAATATTCGCACTTGACCGTTTATTTTCATTTCAGCTCGATTCAAAAATTTATTTGTCTGGTTCTTTTGAATTTTTTTTCAATTGCCCTTTATGTTTTTTTTTTAACTTTGCTAAATGTAAGTTCCAACATAATTTTTTTTTAAACGTTTGATTTCATATTTTGCCCTTTCCTCTCTTTTTAACTGTTGCACTCTCTTATAGATGAAAATTAGCCATCACCAATCGACACATGGCAATTAAAAATAGTTTATCAATCACCAAATGAAATAAAGCTATTTTCAAGCAAATAAGCATCTCTATTTTGATTACATCTAATTAGTATACTAGTTATTTCTAATTCCTACTGGATGCAAGCAGATTTTAATGATTTTGCTGTATTTTCAATACTTCATCTTTTCACTATGTGCTCTTCAGTTGGATTATTTTTTCAAGAAATATTGTTTAATTCTTCAAAATATATTCATCAGCTCCGCATACATTTAAAATAATTTATTCCTTTTTTTCACATGCAAGCAGATTTTAAGGACATTGCAGAATCTTCAATTTTTCAACTCCTACCACACATGTTCACCAGCTAAATTATTTTTTTTCAAGAAAATACTGTTTAATCCTTCAAAATATACTCACCAGTTTAGACTTTACTTTCATGTAACATGCGTTAATAACATAAATTATGTGTTAATTAATCTCTAATAAAACATTCTATTGTGTTTTATTTATTTTTTATTGTATAGATATAGCTGATGGAATTCTGATTTAATTATTTCTTCATTATGAAGTAAGTAGTAGTAATTTTATTAATAATTGCATTTATGAATGTACAAATAATTCATGACTATAATCTAAGGAAAAGAAAAACTAATGTGATAATAGACTTTTTGATTTTAAAGAGATCTTCCTGAATTTTTAATACTTCTTGGTTCTTATTATGAATAGTTTGCTAATATAAAATTCGGATTTATAGAAAAATATGTATATACATATATATATATAATGATGATTATAGTTTATCTAGAAGCAAAAATTTTATTTGAAACATCATTGTCACATATTTTAAAATGTGGCCACTAATGAATCTACCAGTCACGGATTATTAACCCAATTTTCCGGTGTTCACTTATTCTCATATTTCAGATTAAGTAATAAATAGTGGGTACTATTAAGTTATCCCGTCGACCAAAAAATTATCGCCAAATTTTAAGATTAAATGCCAATAATGGAAGATCGTGAATGTCACATTCAATGACATTAAATACGATTCACGTGTTTAAAATGTCACTAAGTGATTTTTATTTCGACTTTTTATTTGTATTTTTATTAATATTCTACTAATTATTTGTTTTTTGGTTAATTAAAATAAAAATTACGTCATTATGATTAATTTGGCTATAAGTTTGGCAATTTGTATAATTTGGCGAAATTGGTCAACGGTATTTATAGTAGTACCAAATAGTGTTACAATTTCGAGAACATAAGAAGGAGTTTTCTCAAACTTTCATGTATTTCTTACAAACATTTTCATAAAATGTGTCAAAATATTTTATCATGAATGCATCAACATTCATCATACAATATTTTTACAAATATTTTAAACAACATTTTTCGTTATTCACTTTTAATGAATAACAATTAATCAATTTATAATTTCTTCCAAAAAAAAGAAGAAAAACTGTGTAGCCACGTAGCTACACAGCTTTATCTGTCAACTGAAAAATTATTGAAATTTAATGATACTGTTAAATTAATTTATTTGAATCAGAAAACTAAACTAAAATGTAAAATTTCAATTGTGGTGAAATTAAAGTATCGAAAATAAAAATAATAATTATGAAAGTATTTTTTTAAGCACTGAATAAAAAATTTTGAAATGTGTTTCATAAAGGTGTAATTAATTACAAATTCACAGGATAGGAGGAAAGCCCCTTCTCCTTTTCCCCAAAATAATTAATGTTTTTTTATGCTTCAGAAGTGGAAATTATCCCTGCAACTGCAGTATTATATATAAGTAGATATATAATGTTTAGAAGGTAAATAATTTATTTACAGGTAACAAAGCATTTTTAACATAAATAATGATATTTTTGTAATTTTAAGTTTCTAATATAAATAATATAATGCATGAAACAGTCGTCATCATAAAATGTTTCGGTTAAAAAAAGTTTTTATACAGAAATAATGTGGGTTATCTTTATATACTGGTATTTTTGGAATTCTTTTAGAAAATATCAATTGAATAAAAAAAAATGTTCAAAACAAACTTAAGTCGCATGAGAGATCAAATAGCCGAAAACAAACATCTGCAAATACTGATTGATTGACTGCCCATGACCAATCCATATGAATAAGGTAAGCGAATTAGAATGGCTCTGAAATGTGCTTGAACAAAAGTCTAATTAAAATAGAAATGTTGCAAAACTATTATTTTTATTGTTATTAAATGAAGAAATAAAGAATGAAAAGGAAATTAATTTTAAGTAATGCTTTATTTCAAAATATATACACGTTGCAACATAAATAGAATCAGTATTGATTTCTGGGGGGGAGAGACATCCCCTGGAGCAGTGAGATTGCACCCCCCCAGAAGATTTTTGATTTAATGTTTTCAATGTGTTAAAAAAGTGCAATCCTCTCTTTGGAATTCTACAATTTCTCCTTCCCGGAGCCACAGAAATCCCTCCTGGAAAAAAGTATCTGAATGCAACACTGAATATGATAACATTTAAAGAGAACATTTCATTGAGCGACAGATAATCAGCATATTTTAACATGATTTTAAATTAAGTCTAATTAAAAAAGCAATTCTTTTTTTATATATAAAAAGATATGAAACAATGAAGAAGGTTTTCAATATATTTTCTTCAACTTTCCATTTTCATAAACATGGATTAATCATTGTGCCTTGGACTGGAAGTTCAGTGTGTATACGAATAATAGATAGTTTGTACTATCTATTATACGCAAAGTGTATTTTAGTGCAACTCAGTTATTCCGACACTTTCATTCCACAAATCCTTCCAATAGTGTAATATGTACCTCAACGACTTTGTCATACAGTAAGTAAAGTAATAGAATATAAAAATAGAGTGTAACTATTTTAAGTGTCATTCTGAACAAACTGTAAAAAACTATGCAATTTATTTTCAATAATGGATGTCCATTATTAAATCTGAGTAACATACACCAATTACACGGAAGTACAAGTGATTTATGAATGTTAGAGCAAAGGCATATGGAAGATAATTCAATAAAAGTCTTAAATACTTTTCAACTACATCAGAAAGTTTTAACAATAGATTGAATGATGAAGATACAAAATTTACAAACACAGTTTACAAACTTTTATTCACATTTTAAAATCTTACTTAATTCTAATTCTTTTATGAAATAATAATCAGTGTACAAAAGACATAAGGAGCATATTTTTAATGTCCAATTATATTTTATTTTCAATAATACACAGGTTTCAGTTCTTTCAAGAATAATATTTTTCAATTTATAAGAAAATCAGTTTTATTGCCAAAAAATTCAAAGTGGGAAATCCTGTTTAATAAGTTTCTTCCATTAAGGAAGAAACTTATTTCTTCTGGCCGATTTTTTCCACAGTAGAAGAAACTTGCTAATCCTGTTTAATGGTTAACTTCTTTGAGATCCAACCAAATTTATCCTACTACAGCTGAAAAACCTTCACTTATAAAAGTTTGGAAAAAATATCTGGCTCTTGATCAATCAAGTTAATTAGAATATCTGGTTAATCGGTGCTCTACTGTAAAAGTAAAAAATAAAGAAATCGACAGACAGTGATAACAATAGCATCAAGTGATTGGGGGGGATTCAAGGAATGATAATATAATGATATTGTTAGGGGATAGGGAGTTCTAAAAAAAATCCTGGCTTATCTCATACAAGATGTTTTTCAACAGCATGAATTAACATATGCCTGCTTAAACCACTTTTTCGAGAAAATTTTTCGTTGCACATTTCACACGTAAAAGGTTTCTCACCAGTATGGATTAACAGATGTCTGCTTAAATGACTCTTTTGAGAGAATTTCTTATTACATATCTCACACACAAAAGGTTTCTCCCCAGTATGAATTAACAAATGTATTCTTAGTTTAGCACTATTAGAAAATTGCTTATTACATATCTCACATACATAAAGTTTCTCACCAGTATGAGTTAACAAATGCCTGCTTAAATCACTCTTACGTGAAAATTTCTTGCTACATGACTCACACACAAATGGTTTTTCCCCAGTATGAATTAATGTATGCTCACTTAAATGACTCTTACGTGAGAATTTCTTGTTGCATGTTTCACACACATAAAGTTTTTCACCAGTATGAATAAACAGATGGCGGATTAAATTACGCTTTTGTGAAAAATCCCTGTTGCAAATTTCGCATGTGAAAGCTTTTTTACCAGCGTGAATTAGCAGATGCTGGTTTAAATTTTTCTTACATGATAATTTCTTGTTGCATACTTCACAAACAAAAGTTTTCTCACCAGTATGTATTGTCAGATGTGTATTTAAACTACTCCTTTGAGTGAATTTCTTCCCGCATATCTCACACGCAAACGGTTTCTCCCCAGTATGAACTAACAGATGCTTCTTGAAATCATTCTTTCGAGCAAATTTATTGTTGCATAACTCACATACAAAAGGTTTCTCACCAGTGTGAATTAAGAGATGCTTGCTTAAATTACCCTTTTGAATGAATATCTTTCTGCATACCTCACACACAAAAGATTTTCTTTGCTGTGAGCTAGAATCTGTTTTTCCAAAAAGATCTTGTAAAGAAATATTTTGCTGCATATTTCAGACTTTAAAGATAGTTTTGATTTGTATGATGGAAGTCTAATTTTACAGCTTTATGCATCTGCAATAAATAGAAACAAGTTAATCACTTACATGGTTCATTAAAAAAATGTAAGAAAACATAAATATATCATGAAAAAAATTAAAATTAATATAAGAAACTGAATTGAAATAACATTTTAACCGCCAGCAATAAAAAACTACAATAGAAACCTAATTTTCTTATGCTTGGAGAAACTAAAAGTGTATCAATTGCTTTTTTTAACTGTATTTTGATTAAACTATAACTAACATTATATCAAGTAAATTAAATACCTACCGTCATAAAACAAATAGTTTATAATACAAAAAATATTAAACATTAAAATTAAAAGTAGATATTAAAATTTAAATTATTACAAAAGTAAATATTGTAAAAAAATAAATAAGTAAATTGGAGGATAAAATTTTAAAATTTCATGCCAACAATGACAAAAATGATATATTTTATATGCAGTATGGCAAATTAAATTATTTTTAAGGCAAGAGAAATGGCAATATATATGTATGTGTGTTTAGTCGGAATTCATCCAAAATTAAAAACAAATTTTAATCTAATATAAAGGACAAGATTTTGCCTTATAAACCCTTTATTTTCTGACCGTACTTACATACCATGGAAGAAAATGCAATATAAAGAATTTAATTTGTCCATTGTACCTTTCATTCAAAATTGTTTGCCCGATCACATTTAAAAAACAGCAAAATAGTCGAAGCTAAACAATTTTTGATGTTGTTATTTTCTCAAGATTTTACATAAGTACAACTTTTGTTTTATTAAAAAACGGTTATTTGAAAAGTTTGCCCCTACAAAACACTTTTCAGTTAAAGATAGAACCATAATACATTTATTTGCATTATTCTAATAAGAATTATAAGATTAGGATAACAGTTTTTTCTGTTAATTAGTCAATTGTTCTTGTAAATATTTTGCAAAAAGAAATCCAACAACCAATGGACTCTATTCTGGTGACGTCAAAGTCACGTGCTTTGGGGAAACATTCCCCACATCATAGACGCTAATTATGCAACGACTCGTTTCCCAACTCGTGGTTGTATGCCGTAGAATAGTAACGGAGCATATTTTTGTGACGGGAGGTCACGTGTTTTGGGGAAACATTGCAGAAATCACAGCCTCGAACTCAAACGGAGAATAGAGTCCATTAACTCAGTTTATAAAAAAATATCTAAAAATAAAATTATTATTGTATAAGTATTTTCGATATCTTCAAATATTAACAAAGATAATTATTGAGACGAAGCAATTTTTTTACTAATAATTAGAAAGATAAAGGTTTAATTCAAGTTATGTTAGATTAATTTATAATACGATTATTCAATCGATAAATTAATTACAGCAGATGTAAATTTTCCAAGTGGGTGAAAATAGTCCGGGTCAGGATTCGAACCAGGGATGTATTGGCTGAAGCTGCCTATGCTCTTCCAGCTGAGTCATCCCAGACGAATTCTGAAGGACTATTTCCCCTAATAGCCTTAACGATCACAGAATATAGTCTGATACTATGGATCAGCACAAGGGAATAGATAAAGGCCAATATATGGAACTGCAGAAAATGCTGCAAACGAAATTATATTAGATTAATTTATAACACGATTATTCAATCGATAAATTAATCATAGCAGATGTAAATTTTCAAATCTTACTACACTGATTAGAATTCAAAAATTTATGAAAATTACTACAGTTATAATTTAAAATTACAGAATCAGTCAAGACCAATTATGAAAGATTAGCCTTTTTAAAAGATTCCAGTCAAACCCGATTATAAAAGATTATTTTTTTTAAAGATTCCTGCCAAATAGACTTCTGTAAAACTTACACTGTTAAATGGGTAACATTTAGGCAGCGTTTTAGTATACTACCATATCAATTCAGATTGTACAATAATAGGTAGGGGCTTGCATCTTGCACAATTAGTTATCTTTAACATAAACTTTATTCTGAAATAAAAAACATTTTTGGCATGTATTAATGTTTTAAAACTAGATGAAAATAATCTAAAATTAGGTAGGGGGAACTGGGGGACATTGATACATGGGGCACATTGATACACCCCCTGTACAGCACACAGGATCTTTACAGGAAGTTTCACAACAGCTCCAAAAGGTGATACTAGTGTACTCAACTATATACAGAAAGTTTTGGAATGATTCAGTAGTTTGTTGAAATGGGACGGGCGATAATTTGTTTTTGTTGGTCAAAAGTAAATTTGAGTTTTAGAATTGAAATGGTTTTATAAAACTGTTCCAGTATTTTCAACCGAAAAGAATACTCTCTCTGGCAAGTAAAACTACTCTTTATCAGTTTCTCATTCTTTTTAGTTAGATAAATTATGAAGTATTGGATTTGAAACTCATTTTATTCAAAATGGCTGTATGGGGCACATTGATACAGTCTTTGTCGGGGCACATTGATACAACCTAAATCCTTTTCTAGTTCATTTTTTCATTACCTGTTATTATTTTTTTTACAATGCACTTCTTAATCCAACCATTTTTCGCTAAAAATTTCTAATATTAGTTTTTATTGAAATGAAACAGTTTTAACTTATTTATATTAGAACATTTTATGGTATTTTTGCAAAGAGAAGATGTACGAACTTACCCAACATATAGTGCTAGTAGAACTAATTAAAGAAATGGACGGCAGCCTGGAAAATCTCAAATTTATATCAGTTCTCCAGAGAAAAAAGTATTTTCTACATGAAAAGTGTTACGTAAGAGAAACAAGCTGCAGGACAGCACAGGATAATTATATTAAAAACAGAATTTTTAATATAATTATCCTTTATTTTTTGTTTATAAGCCGATTTATAAACAGAAAACTTGGTAATTTTTCATCTTTCCTAAGAAAGAAGATAATGCTGGGGTTGAAGTACCAGATACGACAGTTACCACAGCCAACAATCAGACAAGGAACAGCCAGAACATGAGGTCATTACACATTTCATTTTGATTGCTTTAATATTGCTTACAAATAAAGTGTGGGTGATTTGAATTTTTATAAATAGTATAAAATGGTTTGCTAACTATTTTTCTATGAAAAATATGCATCGGTGTTATTTTGTCTCCATTTTTCCGAGACGTATCAAAATGTATCAATCTGCCCCGGGGATGGGGCACATTGATACAAATTACTTTTTTTGATTTTTTTAACATCACATGCAAAAATAATATATAAAACAACGATTGAACATTTTTATAACAAACTACACAGGTTTTGCTGACATCACATCGAAAAATAACTTGAAATTTCTGCTCTCTAGACACCAAAAATTTTTTTAGAAAAAAGTTGTATCAATGTACCCCAGTTTCTCCTATATGATGAAAGTTCTATACTCAGCTCTATCATACTATACCAAATCCTACTATGATTGATCAACTAAAAGGAGTTTAACAGCTGAAAATTAACCTGCACATTAAAAAAAGTAATAGAGCAATGGTGTTTATATCATGACAACAACATGCAAGGACATTCCAGGTAAAGGTTGATATTTCTTTAAATCACAAGGTCAAGTTCACCGATTTATTTTGTTTGATTCATGATTAATTTGAATAGACAGACCAGCATAGCGGGCAAAGTCTGTTACTTTAGGGTAAAAAAATGTTTTGTTTAACCACTTAATTATAACTATTAAGCTAATAAAAAGAGTCATTGCTAATTGATGTAATTTCTTAGAAAAATAATTTTATATCTGATTATCTGCTGCAAAAACAGATTTAGCTTTAAATAAAGACTTTTGTGGAAATTTTGGTCAATTTCAATATTTTAAGCAAATTTATAAAATAACATTTAAATTTTTTAAGAACTAAAAAAAATCACTTTTTAAAAAAAAATCCAAATTTTAGAAAAAGGGTTTTTTTCCCCCTAACACTTAAGATAAATTCTCATGCATTCACTACCAGGATATTTTAATAAACATATGGAATTTTCAGTTATATGCAATTTTTTTTCTCGTGACAAAATTTCTGGTCTGTCAAATTTCAAAAATTTGTTATAAACACTAACGTGGCAGCCTTCACTGAGTAATTCTTTGCTTTATCAAGAAATGGAAAACGTCATTCGATTTAACGCGTTTTAAGAAATAGTGAGGATTTTACTTATATGTGTCTAGGCTTAAAATTTTGAATGCGTCAGGAAATAGAGAATTTAGATTTGAAATCTGTCTTAATAAAAACAACAAGAAGAAATGCATGTTAGGTATTTTAATAAATATTTTCAAATATTCAGGCCAAAATAATGATTCTCACATATATTGACCATTTTCTACTACATATAAAAAAGTATCTCCCTGCAAAAGAAATAAGTGAAAAAAAAAATACTTCTACTTTTTTATTTCCAGGACACAAAATTTATGTATTTTAATTTTCTGCATGAACTGTTATCTCTATTAACAAAAAATAACTTTTATTCTGTCCCCAAATCTGTAGATGCAGTAGGGGCAGAGGATGACAAAAGGAAAAAAATGAGCTTTTTTTCTTCTTGTTTTCACTATAGAATTGTTTAAGGAATAAAAAACTCTATTATATGGATATAATGAGGATTCATATATTAAAATGTAACAAGGATTGAAAAGGATTAAGGCAATATGCTATTAAAATCGATATTTGATGTGTCATCCAAACCTAGACATGATGAGAAGTGTTATAAATTGCCTCTATTTGTATCTAAATAACACTGAAATTTACATTCCTTTATTCAGATTGCAGCTGGTAGCACTTATACTGTGTCATCAGCAAAAACTCTGTTACTTCCGATTATGTTATTCTATTTCAAACAAGCAAAGTTAGTTTGATGCAAATATTACTAAAATATTTTCATTGTTGTTAAAATTCTGAATGAAAACCCAATTTCATATTGTAGGTACAGTACACCCCCTCAAATCTGCCCAGCTTGAGACCACAGGTTGTGCGGATTTTCGGTCATTGCTTTGTTTACATTTTTAAAACAGAAATTTCAATGTTATTAATAATGTAATTGAGTTTACAATGAATGTTTAGAAATAGTGAAAGATTAAAATAATTAAATAAAATAATAAATCAAAATAATAAAAAATCAGATATTTTTTTTAATTATTAAAATAATAAAAAGCACAGGTCAATTAAATAATCATTAATGTGTAGTTAAATATTCATTACAAAAATGAAATGCATACAGTAGACTCCCTCAAATCTGCACAGCTTAGGACCAGAGGTTGGGCGAATTTTAGAATTTTGCGGATTTCTAATCATTGCTTTGTTTACTTTTTTAAACAGTAATTTGAGTGCAATTAATAAAGCATTCGGAACTATAATGAATGCTTACAATATAATAAAATATTAAAATACGTAATAAACTAAAATAATAAAAAATAGATAATATTTAAAATGATTAAAGTACTATTAGCAAAGCTGAAGTTAATAATTAATAATGTATGATTAAATATTCATTATAAAGATTAAATGCAATTTACTTTATTAAAAATACCAATTATAGGCATTAGTTTTAGATCTTTTCAAAAAAATCTCGAAAATAATTTTTTATATCATAAAATACATTGTCACTATCACAATAAAAGTGTAGTAAACAAAAAAGTTTGTATAATCCGAAAGTTAAAACTGATAACGCTTTCGTCCTTTCTAGGACATCTTCAGTCAGCGTAAGTGAAAATCATTTTCTCTTGAGCTTTATACACCGTGCAAATCCCCAGGTTTTCCCTCTTTCTTTCTGCTTTTCCCTTCTTTTTCGACAAGCATCTTTACCCATGTGGGGTCAATGGCTGCATGTGTCATATCATTACATGGTTTTTCTTTTGAAGTAAGGATTTCGAGAGTTTCTCTGATTAATGTGTTGTGTATGTTGTCGCAATTAGCTATTTTTTGTATATCTACAGATTCTATTTTTAAATGTATCTTGTGGTTACTTCTTGTCAATGCTGTATTTAATTTATCATATTTTAAATCTCTTAAGTGCTCTCTCTCTCTCTCTCTCAGCTATTTTTCTTTTCGTCATTCCTATGTATTCTACTTTTTCGTTATTTTCATTTATGCAATTTATTTTATAAACTCCTGCCGTTTGGGTTTCTTCCTGTTTTTCAATTTCATTTCTTATTTTCTTGAATAGGAATGGATGGGGGGTTATTGGAGTATGTTTATTTAATTTTCTAAATTCTCTTTTTATTTTTAACGCTATTCCGTTCATATATGGAATGGGGGGAGTATATCTGATATTTTTTTGCGCGGGTTGAATTCGATCAATTCTTTCAGTAGCTTTTTGGATAAGTTTGTTAATCGTTTTCTTGGGATGTCCAGCATTTAAACCAATGTTTTCAATTATTTTAAATTCTTCTTCTAAGGATTTTTTTTGTTGAACATACACGTAGCGCTCGATTTATATATGAATGGAGGGCTGCTAATCTATATGGTAAGGGTGTGTTATCTTTATAAGAAATTATATCCAAATTTGCTGTTGGTTTTCTGTAAACAGTAGTGTCTATTTTATTATACTTATGCGTTATTTTTACATCTAAATATGATATTGTATGATTCACTTCTTCTTCTATCGTAAACTGAATATTTTTGTCGTATGAATTGACTTTTTTTAGGAGGTTATCTTTTGGAAATCTTGAGGAATTGACTTTTTTTGGGATGTCCAGCATTTAAACCAATGTTTTCAATTATTTTAAATTCTTCTTCTAAGGATTTTTTTTGTTGAACATACACGTAGCGCTCGATTTATATATGAATGGAGGGCTGCTAATCTATATGGTAAGGGTGTGTTATCTTTATAAGAAATTATATCCAAATTTGCTGTTGGTTTTCTGTAAACAGTAGTGTCTATTTTATTATACTTATGCGTTATTTTTACATCTAAATATGATATTGTATGATTCACTTCTTCTTCTATCGTAAACTGAATATTTTTGTCGTATGAATTGACTTTTTTTAGGAGGTTATCTAGGTTAGAGTGTTTGGTTGTTATAATGAAGATATCATCTACGTATCTGAGCCATAACCAGATTTCAGTTTCATGATCATTTATAATAATTTTCTCGAGGTTTCTAAGCTTCCATTCAGCTACTACATTAGAAATTGGTGATCCCATAAGGACACCTTTGTTTTGTTTATACATTTTGTTATTGAATTGGAAGTAGCTTTCATTAAGAATAAGATTTGTTGCACTTTGTAAATTCGTATTAATTTTAGGTTCTGTATAATGGATTTTAATAGACTCATTAATTACATATATTTACCATATAGATTAGCAGCCCTCCATTCATATATAAATCGAGCGCTACATGTATGTTCAACAAAAAAATCCTTAGAAGAAGAATTTAAAGTAATTGAAAAAATTGGTTTAAATGCTGGACATCCCAAGAAAACGATTAACAAACTTATCCAAAAAGCTACTGAAAGAATTGATCGAATTCAACCCACGCAAAAAAATATCAGATACACTCCCCCCATTCCATATATGAATGGAATAGCGTTAAAGATCAAAAGAGAATTTAGAAAATTAGATAAACATATTCCAATAACCCCCCCATCCGTCCCTATTCAAGAAAATAAGGAATGAAATTGAAAAACATGAAGAAACCCAAACGGCAGGAGTTTTTAAAATAAATTGCATAAATGAAAATAATGACAAAGTAGAATACATAAGAATGACGAAAAGAAAAATAGCTGAGAGAGAGAGAGAGAGAGAGCATTTAAGAGATTTAAAATATGATAAATTAAATACAGCATTGTCAAGAAGTTACCACAAGACACCTTTAAAAATAGAATCTGTACATATACAAAAAATAGCTAATTACGACAACCTATACAACACATTAATCAGGGAAACTCAAAATCCTTACTTCAAAAGAAAAACCATGTAATGATATGACACATGCAGCCATAACCCCAGATGGGTAAATATGCTTGGCGAAAAAGAAGGGAAAAACAGAAAGAAAGAGGGAAAACGTGGGCATTTGCATGGTATATAAAGCTCAAGAGAAAATGATTTTCACTTACGCTGACTGAAGTTGTCCTAGAAAGGACGAAAACGTTATCAGTTTTAACTTTCGGATTATACAAACTTTTTTGTTTACTACACTTTTATTGTGATAGTGACAATGTATTTTATGATATGTAAAATTATTTTTGAGATTTTTTTGAAAAGATCTAAAACTAATGCCTATAATTGGTATTTTTAATAAAGTAAATTATATATGAATGCATTATACTTGTGATTGTGGTTATCTACAATTTCCTGAAGATTAAATGCATTTTCCTAAATTATTCAACTAAACTTGCCTCATAAAAGTACATTACTAATTCAATCAAAATCATAAAATAAGGATTTTTTCTTTTCATGTTTAGCCAGGTGTAATATCCAAAAAATCTTGATTAATGCATAAATGTATTTGGTAAGAAGAGTGTACTTACCAGTGATATCAGCAATATCTTGAATTTTTTTTTTCAAAAAAAAATTATTATTCCTTCATGAAAAAGCATAAATAAAGTATTATTAATAAAATTACAAATTTAAAAAAGGTACTTACATATTAACGCCACCGCAGCAGAAGTGATTCTATATCGGCCCATTTTCCACCGAAATCCGGTTGATTACTTTATTTTTAAATAAAGTGTTTTGAATTTTGAAAGTGTTATATTTTAAATAAAGTGTTTTATTTTATGATTTGTTGCAAAAATTTTAGCCAAAATCGCCAAATCTGTAACTGCGATGGCGTTAATACGCAAGTACTTAAAAAAATATATGGAATTGATACAAAACTAAAAAAGTCAAATTTTGTCCCAATATCCAAACTGAAAGTTTCATTGTTTACATCCATAAAATATGTGCGGATTTTAGGGAGTTGCAGATTTCTGGTTTGCGGATTTGAGGGAATCTACTGTATTTCCTAAATTATTCAATGAGACTTACCTCATAAAAGTGCACTAAAAATTCACATCAAAATCATAAAGTAAAAACTTTTAAGTTTCATTGTTTACCTCTGTAAATTATGTGTGGATTTTAGGGTTGCGGATTTAAGGGAGGTTTACTGTAATACACCCTGTATTTTTGAAAGAAGGACTTGTACTTCTAATGGAATAAATGAATAAAACTACCTTCTTGAACTAACTCAAAGCATAGTGTAAAGCTTACTTGTAAAAATATCTTATGTATCACAAGAAAAAAGAATAGGCATTTTTTAATAGGCCGGGAGCTAGATTACCAGTCTTATTCATCTTTGCCAATTACATACAAAATTGCAATATAACTTTATTAAATCTGCATAAAATTGTTAAAAATTGTAAATAATAAAAAATAAATTAATAAATGTAATATAATAAATCAACAATACAGACAAAGATTGGTAATATGTGCACCCATAATCTGCAATTTTCTATAATTCGCGAAACTTTATGAAAGTAAACAATGAAATAAACAGTTAAGAAAATTTACAAATTCGTGATCTAAAAATAATTTCGGTACTTACGTATTAACTTACATATTAAAACAAACAATAAAAAAATTGAAAAAATCATAATAAATGATTCATTTTTTGTTAATATAACTCTTTTATTTTATTAACAGTAAAAAACGGATTGTAGCATTATGAAACATATGTAATTATTTTTATTTAAATGCACTTATAATTTTTTAATAAAATAACTTTAAAAAGGCATTTTTTCAGATAGCATATTAAATTAATTACTAGATTTCATATTTATCTTTTTATATTATAGTAATATGTAATTAAAGGATTAAAATGCTGTCTAGGAATAATAAAATGAAGTATAATCCATGATACTCTATAATCCACAATATTCCATAATCTGCACAACTTTTGGCTGCAGCGTGTGCAGATTGTAAAACTTCAACTGTATAAATAAGTAAATAAAAAATATCCCATAAACTATATTACATATTATTATCTTTACATTATATTTATGATTAGCTATGTTATCTATACATAGTTAAAAAAAATTAAGGGTTAATTTAATCAGTATAGTCAGCAGCATGCAAAGAGAAAATGCACCCGGGGATAGTTTCAGTTTGCCCCCCCACCCCCCCTTTCGTTTATTAAAATTTCAACATGTGTCACAAAATTTAAAATTGTAGAAACATAAATAAATTCTATTGAATACATATTTTGGAACTTTTAAAGGTTTAATTTTAACAGCTAAATAATGTAAGATAGAATTGCCCTTATACTCTGGCAAAGATGATTTAGAAAACACATGTAGAAAAAATGTATATAACTGCAAAGTATATTAGTTTGCATCTCCTTTAGAGTTCTAAGATTGAAGCCACATGCTATTTTTTAAATGTATGTTTATGTCAGAAACAAAAAGAAAATAATTTCTATTACTTTTATTTTCTTTAATTAAAAAAAGAATAAGTAATAACCGAGGTCAATAGTACAAATTTTGTGTCCCCCAATTTCCCCACATGGGGTGACCACCCCATTCACCCCCCTATTTGAACACCCTGAGTATAGTTCCAGTTTTGTAGTTTATATTTTCTCCCTCTTTAAATTGAAAGTCCAATCTGTCTGAAAATATTCTTAAACATTCTTTAAACATTTTTAAATGCTTCAGAATTTTTTCAGAATGTTTTTATAAAGATATTAAATATATATATATATATATGTATATATATTAGTATACATTCATAAAGTAAACCAATATGTTGCAGCAGCAGGCCCACTGGTCCATTATTAAGTATTATTCAAAATACATTAAAATTAATTTTTTAGGTACTATTTGGTTATCTTGTCGACCATTTTCGCCAAACTAACAGCCAAATTATGCATGTTGATGTAATTTTTATTTTAAATAATGGAAAAACAAATAAATTAATAAAAAATGAATAAAAATACAAATAAAAAGTAGAATTAAAACTCACTTGATGACGTTTTAAAGATGTGTATCATGTATAATGTCATTGAATGCGACATTCACAATCATCCATTATTGGCAATTAATCTTATAATTTGACTATAGTTTTTTGGCGGATAGGATAACCAAGTAGTACCAATTTTTAGTAATTTACATCCTTTTTTACCTCTGAGATAACAGAATAGTGCAAATTTATGAGTAACATTTTCAAACAAAACATACAAAAAACTGAACAGAAAAATTATCAAAATAATCATATTTTTTAAATATCGGCAGATTAAGATACAGAAACAATTACAAATAAAGTGAAATTATAAAATGAAATAAAGTTATCCTCATGATAATCTGAAAATGAAACTGCAGAATATTTATGAGCCTGAAATTATTTTAGATCTGAAGACCATTTAACGATAAAACGGATATAAACAACACATTATTTACCATAAAGTTTCAATACCGTAATTTCTGGAAGAAACGCCGCAGCGGCGTAAACGCCACATCGCGAAAAATCACTCAAAAAATTTAGAAAATGGTCGTAAACGCCGCAGGTGAAATTTCCGCGGTAATCGCGGTTGACGTGTTAAAAAACACATTAATAAGCTGTATTAAGAAAACATAAAAATGAAATAATTAATCAGAAATTAATAAATAAATACAAAATGAATAATATTATTTAAATACCGTATTTTCGGGAATAAGCGCCACGACGCATACGAGTTTAAAAGTAAAAATATGCTTAGTGCGGCGCAGCGGATACGGTGATTTTTTTCCTAACAGTACCGTAAAAACCGTTAATCCGCCCCCCCCCAAACGTGACGAAAAATCGTAAAATAATTAGAGGGGACGCTTACACGGGATTTTTCCGCGATCGTTTCACAAAATTTGCAGGAATGAATCGTGAGTCTTTGAATGAATCATGAATTTTGATAATTGAAGCAATATTTGAAAAAAAATTGGGTTTAAAAAAAACCTTAAATTCTGTCGAAAAACGCAGAAAAAAGAAGAAATTTGCAAAAAAAAGCCAAAAAAGCATGAAATCAATTTAAAAAATATCAACAAGCACATTTCATCAAAGATTCATGATTCATTCATTTCATCATGATTTATCCCTGAATCTTTGGAACAGGGGCAAAAAATCGGATTCAAAACAAATTTTCTGAAAGTTATAAAAGAAGGGGAGGGGAGATAACAGGGAAATTCAGGAAATTCATTCGAAAATGCAATTTTCGTTTATTCGTAATCTAATGCGAAATTTGCGTAACTTTTTGCGGTCTTTTAACGAAAATTGACATTTTTTCGCGATATTTTGACGAAATCGAAATTAATTTGTTTTTGCGACCATTTGTCGGAATTCGCGATACATTTTATGTCCGAAATTTTGGAGTTATGATCAATTTTTTTTTTTTTCGGAAAAATTCAGAAAAATACCACGCTTGTTTGAAAAAAAAATGCGCATCGGTAGAAGCGCCGTATCGCTTGAAATTTCAGTTTAAAACACGTAAACGCCGTGGCGTTTCTTCCGGAAATTACGGTATCAAATTTGTTTTATATTACATCTAAAATGCGTAAATAATATTTCAAAACTTGCCAGAAGCTGTTTAATTAATAACTGGTAACATGATACTGGTATAGTTTCTAAAAGCAATAAATACAAACCAAAATATTTCTTCCTATGTTGAATAAATTGACAGTTTTATTTATTTACTTTATTTTACATTTAAATACTTACTTTAAAACAGTATTTTTTCCCACAGAGACAATTATTAAATATTTTGAAGATTCTACATTACAATAAAAGAGTGGATTGTGGACCATAGTACTCCAGGCAGTGGATGCCTACAGTGCCCTACACGTCAATATATTCTTATAAAACTGTTATTGAAAGCTTTCTTTTAAGCATATTAACAGTAATATTAAATAAAAACAACTATCTTACATTTACAAAATATTATATTTTTTATCTATAACTTTTAATTAATAATAAAGTATAATGATCAAAAATTTTACTTTTAGAAGCTAAAAGCAACCAATCAGGATAAAATGGATGAATCTGAGCAAACGATTTGTTTTGTAGGCTATAAGTGATCAGTTCAGTGCTGAACTCAATTAGCCTAAAAGACAAGCTTCAAAAATAAATAAAATATAAGGGGTGATCCACTGTATTCCAGTTTCCTTTATATGATAGTCAAATTTCCCCTCTAAATCCTTCAAAATTTCTCTTTGATTATAAAATACTTGTTTTAGTATGTAAGAAAATTATGTTCACAAACAAAAAATTAAAACATTTATTCAATAAAAAAGGTTCTCAAAAATAACTCAAAGCATAGCTTTTATAGTGTTATTTACTTATACTGTATGTTAGTTACTTACCTGCTAGTTGTTATTTGACTAATCAAACGTTTAATTTACCTCTGTGCCGAATTTTTTAAATGGCCATAAATGTCACCATAAATGAAAGTTGGTGCAAATAAAATTGTGTGTCATCACACGATCAAATCACAAGTTGTAGAATTTTCATGAGTACAATAACTAAATAAACATAACTTACCATTAATTTAATTTAGTAAAGAAGATGCTTATTGTAAGTTTTAACTATGATTTGGCAACAGTCGATATAAAAATTTTGAATAAATATGTTTCGACGAATTCTTGCTGTCTATCTTTTGAATTATGAAAAGTATTATTAATTTAATTAATTATTGATTTTTAATAATGCTTAAATATATTACATTGGCGACGAGGATAAACTAAGTTTCTAGCTACACCAAACTTCTATTTCCGTGTTATTAGAGCTTCGTTTCTTGACTTACGAAGATCTGATGTGCATTTGATAATGAAAATGACAGTTTTGAAGAATATCTACTTCAAATTGAATTTAATTTTGAAGCGAACAGAATTAAAGATGATAGTGACAAACGGGCTACTTTATTGACGTGTGTCGGGAAAAAGATATTCTCTACATTAAAAAACCTTGTTCAACCTAAAAATTTAAAGGACATTTCTTATAGTGAAATCGTTAAAGTATTAACCAATCACTACCGGTCTGAAAAACCGGTCTGATACTGACCGGTCTGAAAAAAATTGAACTTTGAGGGAATTTGGGCAGTGGGAAAGTATGGCGAAATTCGTCAATCAATTACAATAAAATTTCATGAAATTTGTTAATCTGTCACAAAGAAGTATCATGAAATTCATCAGCCAATAACAAAGACAAAACACAAATTTTTCAGCTGGACACAGGAAAATAATTGTTAATTTCCTCAGAATGTCACAAAAACAAAAAGTGCAAATTTGCCAATCAGTCGCAGAATAAAATAGCTAAGTTTGTCAATCAGTTGGGAGAAATAAATTGAGAAATTTGCCAGTTAGTCTCCAGAGAAAAAAAAATACAAAATTTTGTGATAAGAGCAAGCAAGAAAAATTTGTGAGAAAAATTGCAAAACTTTTTAGTCTAATGAAGAAAAACAATCATGAATTTTGTATAATTGTCGTAAGAGCAAACTGTGAGATTTGTCAATCGATAGCAGAAAATATCACGAAAATAGTTAGTCCTGAGACTATCGTCACTTCAAAAAAAAAAAAAAAAAATCTAAAAATGTTTTTATTTATTTTATTTATTTTTATTTTTTATATATAAACAGGAATGTCTTGCGCACAATATTTTTAGGACATGAATCCTGCCATCCAGTCCCGAAATTCAAACCCTGTATTTGTATATTAATAATGTTGAATAAAAAATGCAATTCAAGCATTTAAATACTCTGCTTATTTGTCAATGAACTGCTGATAATTGCTAATAATTTGTACAATGAAATGCTGATAATCTTTACAACAAATATTACACGTTTTTTAATATGTCTATAACAGTAAAATATTTTCAGAAAGAAATACAGAGCATCTTTTTATAATGTAAACATAAAACATCTTACTAATATACCAATGGTTGAAGAGTTATCTCCAACATATGTTTATTTGAGGATTTTTTTCCAAGTTTTAATTATTTAATTCTCTTTTACCTTAAGCTACATTTAATTTTATTTTAAGTTAAATCACTTTGAAATTTATAAGCAATATATATATATATATATATATATATATATATATATATATATATATATATATATATATATATATATATATATATATATATATATATATATATAATGAAGTCACGAAAATAACTAGTTGGATACATCAGTGCCAAAACTCTCTTCTATTTCATAGATCTCAATTTTCAAAAAAATATTTACAAATATTAATACTATTTCAATATTGTTAGTTCAATATTATATCAACTCTGATTTTAATCTAGAATTTTTGAATGAATTAATCTCAATCATGATATTTATTAAAATCAATATTTTTTTGTTATTCAACTATACATCAGCTGTTTGCAAATAGCCAGTTTTAGCAAGATACAAAGTTGTCATTGATGCACGAACCGTCAATTCATTGTATAAAAGGATTATGAAAAAAATTACAATAAAAAGAATGTTACCCAGTTTAACTGATGACATTGAACTCACAGGCTACGCATACTAATTGTATATTACAGCCTCATATTTTCAAGGGTTAATGCTGTTTGAAAAACAAATTAAGGTGGGGGGGGGTAGCTTCCCTCTTATTTCCCCTTTTTATACTTAATCATTGAATTCCCTAAACTAACCGGGGATATGCTTTATCACATAAAAAAACCTATATATAAAAATTCATAGCAAATCGAATAATTCTTCATAAAACCCATTTATATAATTTAAGAGGAGTCTTTATACTTAACCATTAAACTTCCAAAACTATTCAGAGATTCGCGTTATTAAAAAGAATGTACATTGAAAATTTAGAGCAAATCGGATAATTCTGTATAAAAACTCATTTATCAAATTTAAGGGTGGGGGTTTGTGTAATCGCCCGTATTCCTTTTATGTTTAACAAATGAACCCCACACCTAATTAGGGACTCTTCAACCATCTTATCACTATGAACCTGTATCCAAATATTAAAGCAAATCAGTTAATTCTGCAAGGAAAATCATTTACCTAAATTAAGAGAATTAGTCCCACTGATCCTCTATTTATACTTACTAGCAGGGGTGACCGAGCTCAGCTCGGTCAAAATTAACTTTGTGTTCAACTCGATATAGTATTATTACTGTAAAACATGTTATTAATAATAGTATTATTTACAAAAACAATCAATAAGAAAACTATGTTTGTATGCACATGCTCATAAATTTTACTTTATTTTAAAACTAGCGGCCTTCGCCCGCTACGCTGGTCGGTTTATCTAAAGAAATCTTGAAGAAGAAGTTAGATAAGGTTCAGACATACATTAAAAAAAAAAAAAGCAAGTCGATCATTCAAAAAACGTTGGGAAATATCAAATATTTACTGTAATTTTTTAAGAAAAACAAAGTTTCGAAAAAAAAAATTAAATCGAAAAAAAAATTACACTGACATATTAATGCAAGGAAATTTTCCCAGAGAGAAAATTCGCCTTGAATACAATATTTCAAATTCTTTTAATTGCTTATAGGCGTTAATGCCAACATAGTGAAAAAAAATTCCATGCTGGGAATCGAACCCGGGCCATCAGTATGGCGCACTGACGTTCTACCGACTAAACCACATGGAACGACAGCCAGCTTGAAACTTTCTCATACTTAAGTAGACTGGCGAAAACATAACGATAGCGCGTTTTAAAATCGCACAGTGACATCTATTGGATTTTATATGTACTAAAAAACGTTATGTACTAAAAAACGTGAGCAGCGCACCTAATAGTTTCTTTTGTTTCTTTTTGTTACTTTTTTGTCTGTTGTCCGATTTTGATGAAACAAAGCCTATACACTGCCCGGGAGTGTGCATTCTTCATTAGTGAAAACCGCATAAAAATCCATTCAGTAGTTACGAAGATAACCTCGAACAAACAGACAGACAGACAGACAAAAAATTCAAAAAAATTTTTTTTGTGTTTCATTGGTTTTCTTTTATCGCCCTGACTCCATTTTTGTCAATTATCTTCAATGTACAGACACACCGGGTCCTACTGTTTTATTATATGTATAGATTTACAACGAAAGGACATCAATCCAAATCACTTTTTTAGCTCGACTCTGATTAGTTTAACTATGCATCTCGAAGACTATTAAGAATGTATAAGAAATTTCTTCACATTCTGAAAGACAATATTTTTTGCCAGATATAACCAAATTTGGACACATTCTTTTATTTGGTGCCAAATATGTGTTTTGGTTTCGTAACCTTAATAGTCGATTTTTCGGCCAAATTTCGCCAGTATTTTGTTAAATATTGCCAACTTATTGGCTTTTGTCATAGTCTCGTAATCCTGACTCTTATTACCCAAATGATCCACTAATCACATATGATCAAGCATGTGACTTAGCTCAATGGTCTTCAGGTAATAATCAAAAACAGTAGAGTATAAAATGAATCAAAATCGTTTAAGCCATTTCTTAAGTAAAATTAGCTTGACAGCATTCAGCAATGAAGCGATATGACCCACTAATATAATTTTGTTTAATATGCAACTCAGCTCAATAGTCTTCTTGTGACAAAAGACGTTCCGTTGCAAAATTTAGGTAAAATTGACTGAGTCGTTGTCATATATAATTAGAATGACCCGAACCCATTAAGACCTAAAACGACCCACTAATTGAACTGTTACGTGAATGTGTCCTATCTCATTGGTTTTCTTTTGCCCGAAAACGATATAATAGAAAATATACTCAAAATGGTGAGAACAATTTTCTAGATAAAATTAGCATGACCCACAAATGACCCTTATATCGAAATCTCTCGAAAATGTGACTTAGTTCATTAATTTTTGCGTGCCGAAAAACGTTAAATACAAAATTTAGATAAAATCGATTGAGCCAATTTTTAGGTTTAAATAGTTTGACCTTGACCCATTATGACCCAAAATGACTCATTAATCGAGTTTTCTCAAACATCTGACCTAACTAAATGATTTTCTTGTGTCCGAAAACGATAGAATATAAAATTTAGTCAAATTTGCGCGAGACATTGTCTAGATAAAATTAGAATAACCCAAAAGTGACCCACTGATCGAAATTTCTCGAACATGTGACATAGCCCAATGATTTTCTCGTGTCAAAAATATGCTGTGTACAAAATTTCGTTAAAATCGATTCATCCGTTCTTTAGATATAGCTTGACCATGACCCATCATGACCCACAAATGACCCTTATAATCGAAATCTCTCGAATATGAGACTTAGCCCATTAGTTTTCTCGTGTATAAATATTGTTACACTCAAAATTTCGTTAAACTCGATCGTGCCGTTCTTTAAATATAAATAGACCCAGACCCTTTATGACCCAAAATGACCCATTAATCGAAATTTCTCGATCATGTGACCTTGCCCAATGATTTTCTCGTGCCAAAAAATGTTGTATACTAAATTTCGTTAAAACTGATCCACATGTTCTTTAGATATAGCTTGACATGACCCGTTATGACCCATAAATGACTCTTATAATCGAAATCTCTCAAACATGTGAGATAGCCCATTAATTTTCTCGTGTGAAAAAACTTACATACAAAATTTAATTAAATTTGATACTGCCGTACTTTATATATAAATAGCTTGACCCAGACCTTTTATGACCCAAAATGACCCAGTAATCGAAATTTCTCGAACTGAGACCTAGCCCAATAGTTTTCTCGTGCCAAAAAAATGTTGTATACAAAATTTCGTTAAAATCGATCCACCTGTTCTTTAGCTATAGCTTGACCATGACCCATTATGACCCATCATGACCCACAAATGACTCTTATAATCGAAATCTCTCGATCGTGTGACTTAGCCCATTAGCTTTCTCGTGTCAAAAAACTATTACAGGCAAAATTTCGATGAAATTGATTCTGCGGTTCTTTAAATATGAATAGCTTGACCCAGACCCTTAATGACCCAATATGACCCATTAAAATTTTTTTTCGAACATGTAACCTAGCCCAATGTTTTTCTCGTGCCCGAAAACCATAGAATGCAATTTTTAGTCAAAATTGCGTGAGAAAATCTCTAGATAAAAATAGCATGACCCACAATGACCCCAAAAATGACCCACTAACCGAATTTTCTCGAACATGTTACCTAACCCAATGGTCTTCTTGTAATCCAAAACGATAAAATATAAAATTTGGTCGAAATCGTTAGAGCCGTTTTTTAAATAAAAATGGCTTTACCCACAATGACCCAAAAATGACCCACTAAATAAAATTTTTCGAACATGTGACCCAGTTTAATTGTTTTCTCGTGCCAAAAAACGATTGGATACAAAATTTCCTTAAAATCGATCCAGCCGTTCTCTAGATATAAATAGCTTGATCCTGACCCATTATGACCCAAAATGACCCAATAATCGAATTTTCTCGAACATGTGACCTAGCCCAATAGTCTTCTCGTGCCCGAAAATGGTAAAATCCAAATTTTTGGCAAAATCGTTAGAGCCGTTTTTGAGATAAAATTTACCCACACAGACACACACACACACACACACACACAATTTTTGCTCGCATTATAGTATAAGATACAATGAACTCCCAAAAAAATCAGGGAAGTGCCTTATCACAATGAACCTATATCCAAATTTTGAAGCTAATCAGTAAATTCTGCATGAAAAACCCATTAAACTAAATTAAGAAGGGGGCAGGGGAGTTACCTCCCATTTCCCCCTCTTAGACTTATCCAGTGATCTTGCAAAACTGATCATGAAAGTGTCCTCATCAAAATGATCCTATGTCTAGAATTTGAATGAAATCTGATAATTTTACATGAAAAACCCATTTATCTAAACTAAAGGCAGGGGATTAGCTTCTTTATTCCCCCCTCTTTATACTTATCCAATGAACTCCCAAAACTAATCGCGGTGGTGCCCTCATCAGAATGATCCTAAGACTAAAATTTGAATGAAATCTGATAAATTTGAATGAAAAATCCATTGGTCGAAATTAAGGGTGGGAGATTAACCCCCATGCCCCTATTTATACATATCCAATGAACTTTCCAAACAAATCATTGCAGTGCGCTCATCAGAATGATCCTATGTCTAAAATGTGAATGAAATCTGATAAAGCTGATGAAAAACCATTATAGAAATAAAGGGTGGAGAATTAGCCCCTCGTTTTGCCTCTTTATACTTATCCAAAGAGCACCCAGCATAGGCATAATATCTCAGGCACATAAGCTCTCAGGCTTTGATAGCCTGT